>SJYX01022378.1:2558-99634 GCA_006410675.1 Oreotragus oreotragus
GAATGAATTTTAAATTCATACAGAAAATGTTTAACTATAATACAAATGTAATACAAACACATTGGTAAAAAATATATATATATATAATTAAAGCAATTCATATGTTTAAAATTTAAGAGATGTATTTCTAACCACAGAACAAAGAGGAAATCACAAAGGAATTTAGAAAAAAGTTCAAAAAAGTCCCTGTGGGGCATAGTTTATGAAGCAAAAAGAGAAAAAAATAAAGCCAATGCTTATATGATCTAGAGAAATTGCTATGTGAGTGTTCAAGAGTGGATTCTTTTGTATTAAAAAAAAAAAAATTGGCTGCACATATCGGAGTGTAGAATCTTAGTTCCTGACCAGGGATCAAACCCACTTCCCCTGAAGTGGAACCACCAAGTCTTAACCACTGGACTATCAGAAAAATCCCAAAAGTGGACTTTCATAAGGCTGTTGATGAAGACATACTGAATAAAGTACATAGAACCCAAATGTTCATCAACAGTGAGTGAATCAATTAATTGTGGTATATTTATTGCAATAGATTCCTATATAATAGTGGTTCTCAAAATGTGAACCATGTATCCTTGAAAACTGAGACATTTTCAGGGAGTCCATAAGATCAAAACTATTTCTAAAATACTGTTGAAAGAAAAGTGAAAGTGTTAGTTGCTCAGTCATGTCCCATTCTTTGTGACCCCATGACGGTAGCTTGCCAGGCTCCTCTGTTTATGGAATTCTAGAGGCAAGAATATTAGAATGAGTAGCCATTCCCTTCTCCAGGGTATCTTCCTGACCTGAGTGTCCTGCACTGCAGGCAAATTCTTTACCATGTGAGCCACCAGGGAAGCCCCATAATACTACTAAGGCATTTTTCACTTTTTTTGTCTGTGTTGACATTTGCCCTAATGTACAATAGTAATATGGGTATAAAACTGCTGGTGCATTAACAGAAGTCAGTAACTTCAAACTGTATTTGTAATCATTAGTCATTGTTTTCTTTAGTGCCACACACTTGTAGTGCAAAAAAAAAGAAAAGAAAAGAAACCCAGTTGTTCCTAAGAATGTTCCTGCTAAAGCTATAACTAATTATTTTATTAAATGTCCATCCTGTAACACTCTTTTTAACAACGTCTGTGATAAAATGGAAAAAACAAACAAACAAACAACTTCCTTATGCCTACCAAAGTATGATGGTTGGCTGGAGGAAAAACAGTTTGAGTTGTCAGCAGACTTAGCCACATTTTCCCATGGAACAACACTTTTATTTGAAAGAATGCCTAACAGGTAAACTATAGTTAGTCATACTTAGGCATTTGTTATCTATTTCCCCCTTGCCCCTCCAAAAATAGAAAAAGAACTTCACTTGTTACTTCAAGAAAAACAACTGGCAGATTTGCTGTCAATGATGAAATCTGAGTTTTCAATTAAAATCTTAAAATCTTAGAAGACTTCAATCCATAACTATAAGCTTTAGAACTTCACCAAATTTAAAGACTTTTCTGGTTAGTTCAATAGAAATAAAAATAAAGGTGATTTTTAAGTTTTTTATAATGAAATAGACCAATATATATCAATACTTGGAAGATCTCTCACTCAGTGAACCAATATATTTCAAATGACCAATGTATACATAATGTTAAAAATGCATGAGTAAATATAATCTATTACAATAGCAAGGTGAACCAAAGGAATTTAATGTTACAAAGTAAAAAAAATGAATTGATTCAGTTTGAATTCAATATTATAACTGTCAAATTTTTGTGTAGTATCAAAGAAGAGTAACCATTTTTACATGCAAAAGTTATTAGAACGCTCTTCCTTTTTAAAGCTAAATATCTAACTGAAATCACATTACTTCATACCCATCAAACTAAATAATGTATTGCAAAATATTCAATAAAGGAGAAGATATGATAATCTAGCCATTTTCTACTAATAGGCCAAACATTAAAGAGATTTGCAAAAATACAGTATAATGTATTCTCATTTTTTGCTTTGGAGAAAGCTATTTAATATTAAGATATTACTTATGTCAACATGTAATGGCCTTATTCTGGATATTTTAAAATAAAGTAATCAATGTACATTTTAAAATGTTTCTCAGTTTTAACTTAAATAGAGTAAATATTGATACATCAAACCCATAGTATCTCTGGGGTTCTTAGTAAATTTTTAGAGTAAATAAACCTGAGACAAACAAGAACTTATACTATTCAGAAATAAAAATGTATTGTAATTTCAGTACAGACTAATCCTAACTATATAATGCTTGGCAAAAATAGAAAGTATATTAAAAATAGTATAATTCTATTGCATAAAATTTTCAATTCTTACTTTTATATTAAGAATAAAAAATGGGAATGTGATGTAAAAGGGAATTCATAGAAAAAATTTTCAATAATTCATCTTCATTAGTTTTAGAAAAATTACATCCTAAGAATGTGCTTTTTCTTATTTTTAATTTTTATTTTCTGGTTTATAAAGTGTCAATTGTAAATTACCTTTTATATAATTGAGCTTATAATTATATGCAATAAATTATTAGCAAAATAACTAGTAAATTATGGGCAAAATATCAGACAAATATTTGTTTTGCAAAATTATGAATTATTAACCAAAAATAATTTGCAACTATTAGCTCTAATAGAACCTCCTAGAATCTGTTTAAACAAAATCACTTTTCATTTGTGGACATTTCATAGTTTCATATTTAGATCACATTTCTTCTTTCAATATCAAATTTCTCTAAATATTTCCCACTCTTTATATATATTTTAAACAATCAGGAAAATGATCTGACAAAAATGTCTTCTAAATGTTGTTAAAATCAACAACCAAAATGCACACAGAAAATCCATAGCCTCATAACTTATTTCCCAAAGTCTGAATTGATCAATATCCTAATATAAATGATATATGTAATAGATATGATAAACAGCAATGATACACACACATAAATATGTTTATATATACTTATAGTAATTACTTTATATAAATGATATGTTCAAATCAATGTCATAAATTAATTCGCACCACACACACACTTATACAAAACTTGGGGATTTGATAAAAACGACTTTTAATACTTTTTCAGTTCTATTAGGTAAAGTGTCTATAACTAACAGTTAATTCCATTTTTGTTTTAGGTTAACAGGATTCCATCTGCCACCACCAGTAACAAGTACCAAATCTGTATTCTCACTACGTTTGACCAGTGATTTTGCAGTTAGTGCTCATGGATTTAAAGTATACTATGAAGGTAAGTGATGGTAATATAAAAAAACCATTGCCAAACTTAATGTAATAAAACCAAAATTCTCCAGGGTAAAAACAGAAGAAAAATCACCAGGACAGAAGATACAGCTCATCATGTTATATCAAATCCTATACTAAGATTAACCTTCTCGATAATCATCAATACATAATAAAAAGCTACACTTGGTATGCTTTAATGCTTCATTGCAATGTGCCTAGACAGACAAAATGTTTTCCCTTAAAAATCTTAGGAGATGAAACCATGGCATCATTATAGGTTTTAACTTTAATGAAAGAGAACAAAATGGGTCAGTGAAATGAAACTAGGCCTAATTTGAGATTCAGGCATAACAGACTCCACCTATTCTCTGTATTTTGCCTATCTGCCATAAAATAAACTGGTAATTTGGGTTATCCACAAGTTAGAATCAAGGGAAAAGTCCATTAAGAGTCAAGAGTTGACATTTTTCATTTTAAACCAGTCTTTCCAGTTCCACAGATCCACAATTCCTTAATCAAAAAAGAGGAAAACAAAGAAATCTTCAAAAAAAATTGAAGTTTGAGGCCATTAATAACCTTTATATTTCTTTATCCCACATACTGTGCGTACTCATGTTTCACAATACAAATATTGATTGATAATGGGATGATACCATAGGCTCTGATGATGGTGTTAGAAATGCACAGAATCTACATTGCTTTCTCTTTTTGAAATGAAAAAAAAATTCTGAAGGGAAAACTAAAATTTTCTCATGTATGTGCATGTGCTCAGTTATGTCCAGCTCTTTGCAACCCCATGGATCATAGCCCATCAGGTTTCTCTGTCCATGGGATTATCCAGGTGAGAATATTGGAAGGGGTTGCCATTTTCTCCTCCAGGAATGTGTTTTCAAGGGTTTATATATTGAGGTCATGTAGTTGTAATTTCTTCTGTGATTTGACAGTAAAATTTCACATAGTTTAGGGAAGGGTATCTTTTTTACCCATAAGAATAGCATGTCCAATTCAGCTCACCTCCCCAGGACCACATAACCAGAATATACCACAGTAAATCTAGCATCATGGTGAAAGATATACAAATATAATAGAAGGGTGGTTATTTTTTAAAACACATAGTAATTCAAAATATAATATGGTTAAAGGGCACACTGCTGCTGCTGCTAAATCACTTCCTAAATCACTTCAGTCATATTCGACTCTGTGCGACCCCATAGACGGCAGTCCACCAGGTGCCCCTGTCCCTGGGATTGTCCAGGCAAGAACACTGGAGTGGGTTGCCATTTCCTTCTCCAACGCATGAAAGTGAAAAGTGAAAAAAATCATATATAAAATAGATTGATTTAGTATAAAGGTTAATAGTTTGCACGGAGGGGGAAGTTTTAAGGTAAGAATTTCANATTGTCCAGGCAAGAACACTGGAGTGGGTTGCCATTTCCTTCTCCAACGCATGAAAGTGAAAAGTGAAAAAAATCATATATAAAATAGATTGATTTAGTATAAAGGTTAATAGTTTGCACGGAGGGGGAAGTTTTAAGGTAAGAATTTCATCTAGTACTTTCACCCTAGGAAAAAAAGTATTCTCTAGCAAACAATTAAGGAAAAATATTTTATCTTTTTGATGCCCTAAATAATGCCATATCACAGTAGTTGTGAAGACAATTTTATACCTAATATATTTCTGAACTGTCTTTCTCTACCAAGGGAGAATGCATTCCATAACTTAATTCCTACATTATAATAGTAATAATCATTATTTTTGAAGGTGCTTTCACAATAGCTGAATACTTTTATCTTGGAATTCACACTTTGAAACACTATAAACAAAGGTTTAATTTTAAGTGTAATTTTGGCAATATTGAAGAAGCTAGTAATGCAATAATTTTATATTAAACGCTCCATAATAGAGAACTTGAACTCGGCTCATCAAAGTATAAAGATATTTTAATATAGTTTATTCTTTCAACAAGTACTAAGTATACTGAAATTGTAGGAACTTGGAGGATGAATTATAACATTGTCATACTTTCTGGTTTGACTATCAAGTTTCATGAAATAGTCTCAAAAATATTTTCATAGCTCTCCGTTGTTTCTACCTATACAACATTAAATTTCTGTCTTTTCTGCCTCAGTAAAAATGGATTCATATTTCTTCATGACATTTAAATGTATGCATGGGAGCTCTTGACTTAAAATATTAACATAAGGTACTAGGCAACCAAGTAGTAGTGAGGGATTGGTTATCAAACTGCAGAACATCATCAGGTATTAATTTGTAATGGGAATCTTCTATCATGTAATATTAGTTTTCTGTGGCTACCATAGAAAACTATAGCTAAAAAGTCCTGGTGGTCTCTGCTAGTCCTCTGCTAGTCCTCTGCTCAGAGTTTCATATGGCTGAAATAAAAATGTCAGCCAGTTAGGCCCGTATCAGGATGCCCTGGAAAGTACCTATTGCCCACAATTTCTAGAGGCCTCTCTCTTCCTTGCATCTAAGACCACATTTGTGAGCTAGTCATTGGTACAATGAATCCTTTTCATACTTGAAATCTCTCAAACTTCTCTTTCTTAATTCATCTCTTTACTACCTTCTTTCCTCATTCATCTGTGACTTTAGCTGGAGAAATTTCTCAGCTTCTAAAGGCCAATGTCATTAGATTAGCTTTGATTATCCAGGTAGATCCAATCTACCTATGTTCAAATCCTCAAGCATAATTCACATAAGCATAATCCACACCTGAAGATCTTTCTGCAGGGTAATAGTCACAGGTTCCAGTGATTCTGGGGTATAGCAGGGTACGTTGTGCTTGTGCATGTTCAGTTGCTTCAGTCATGTCTGACTCTTTGTGACCCTATGAACTATAGCCTACCAGGCTTCTCTGTCCAGGGAATTCTCCAGGCAAGAATATTGGAGTGGATGGCCATGCCCTCTTCAAGGGGATCTTCCTGACTCAGGGACTGAACCTCCATCTCTTAAATCTCCTGCATTGACAGGCAAGTTCTTTACCACCAGTGACCCCTGGGAGGTTAAGATTCATTAATCCTACTATACCACATGCAACATTATGTAACATTTTACAGAGGGAGTAGCTACTAGTGTTTATTTAACCACAGCCAATGACCCTATCAGGAAGAAGGCAATGGCACCCAACTCCAGTACTCTTGCCTGGAAAATCCCATGGACAGAGGAGCCTGGTGGGCTNGGGGGGGTGAAATTCAGCCTTTGTTCAAAACAATAGTAATAAGAATAGTTATAGTAACATACTCTGCACCAGGAGACAAGCTGCATGGTTCAGAGTGTGGGTTCTGAAGACTGGCTGCTGGATTTGAATCCCAGCTCTCCTACCTGTTAGCTGTGAGACTTTGGTCAAGTCACTTAACCTCTCTGAGCTACAGTTTCCTCTCTTGCAAATGGAAATAATTATACCGACCTTGTAGAGTTGTTGTGAGGATTCAAAGGGTAAGTACATGGAAAGTAGAGAAAATGGTGCCCAGCACGTGGAAAGCACTTGGGACGACAGGCTATTGCCGTTCCTGACTGTGAGTGCTCAGAGGAGGCCTCCTGCGGAGGTGACATGTAAACCGAGCAGCCACCGGTGACAGCTCTGGGAGAAGAACATTCCAGGCAGGGGGAACAGACGGGTGAAAGGTCCTAAGGCAGAAATGCCTGTGCCGGGTCTGGAGCACAGCGGCCAGAGAGGGGGGCTGGAGACAAGGCCTTGAGAGCAGACAGAGCCCAGATCACAGAGGGTCTTCTAAGCCGTGAAAAGAATACTCTTGTGTGATGGAAGCCACTGGGGCAAGTTTGTTTCAAAACATAGGTTTTATTATTATTTAGGTGCTGTGAGGCTGACAGATCAGGAAACAACTACCATTGAAAAAACCGTTTGGGACTTACTTGGCAGTCCAGTGGTTAAGACTCCATGCTTCTACCACAGAGGCCACGGGTTCCATCTCTGATCTGGGAACTAAGATCCCACATGATGTGCAATGCAGCCAAAAAACACAGAAAAAAGAGTCCGTTGTACACACAGACAGCAAGAGGAGCAGGCACACCATGCCACAGAGGGGCCACATGGGAAAATACCAGGGTCAGTCAGGAGGAAGAGGGAGGGAGGAGAAAACACAGGCAAAGCCCTTCATTGTGGTTTCCATGGGAGGAGCTGGTGAGAGAGCAGGCAGGCTTAGAACTGGCTGGTATGGATAATTTCAGTGGACTCTGAGGCATGGGGATTGTCTCCAGTTGTTTCTGGCCCCTGACCCTGGAGGGCATAGGGCAATGGAATCGTGGTCCTGAATGTGAACGTCCAGCAGAGCATGTGATGGTTCAGTTCAGTTCAGTCGCTCAGTTGTGTCCGACTCTTTGCGACCCATGGACTGCAGCACACCAGGCTTCCCTGTCCATCATCAACTCTCAGACTTTGCTCAAACTCATGTCCATCAAGTCGGTGATGCCATCCAACCATCTTATCCTCTGTCGTCCCCTTCTCCTCCCACCTTCAATCTTTCCTAGCATCAGAGTCTTTTCAAAATGTCAGTTCTTTGCATCAGGTGGCCAAATATTGGAGCTTCAGCTTCAGCATCAGTCCTTCCAATGAATATTCAGGACTGATTTCCTTTAGAATGGACTGGTTGGATCTCCTTGCAGTCCAAGGGACTCTCAAGAGTCTTCTCCAACACCACAGTTCAAAAGGATCAATTCTTCGGTGCTCAGCATTCTTTATGGTCCAACTCTCACATCCATACATGACTACTGGAAAAACCATAGCTTTGACTAGACAGACCTTTGTCAGCAGTGGTTGGTTTTGTCTGGATTGATTGGGGGTTTTTTTGGATTGACTTTGTCTGGATTGGTTGGTTTGCATTTGAAAAGCAGGCTCAAGGATGAGCTATTCACTATCTGTAGGAAATGGCTACCCTAGGAGGGGCAATCTCTCCCGGGTCAGCAAGGCCCTGATGTCAAACATCAAAACACAGAAACTAAAAACACAGGGTTAAGATGGAATTGCAGCCGAGGCGGCACGGGGTTTACATTTTATCAAATGCCCCTGGCTGCTGTGAGGACACAGTGAGCAAGAGAAAAGCAGAGCCTAGAGACCAGTGCAATGATCCAGGTGTGAAATGATGGTGGCCTGGACTATGGAGGACGCAGGGGAGCTGGCTAGCATCAGGGTCTGAGTGAGGCGGGGCCACAGGACCTGACGGACATCCAATGAGGACACCTTTGGATTGCAAGAGGAGAACTGAAGCCCATCTTGTTCTCATTTCTGAGGTTCACACCTGTGTTTCCTTCCCCAGTTATGAACTGTACTATCTCACTTTTTTGATGTTGATGGTGTAGCAAAGGGATTCTAGGAAACAGAGGTTGAAATAAAATGTTCAACATAGTGCCTGACACACAGTAGGTACTCAACAAATCAGTAGCCTTTTGTCCCATGAGGGAAAGCAGAAAGCCCAGCAGATCTGATGTTAAAGAGACTGTGGTTTGGCCCCAGTTCAACCGCCCACTGGCTGAGTGGCCCTGGACAAGTGATTTCACCTCTGCATTTCCTGTCCCTAATCCGGAAGCAGAAGTAAGAGTCCCTCACCCTTCTGGTGTTTGTAAGAATTAAATGAAGTGATGTACAATATGTCAGGGTCTCCATCAATTACAGCAATAACAATCACATCTTTAGGAATGTCAGTCTAAGCCAGACTCCTGAGGTAGGGCCCAGACTCCAGAAGAAGGGCACTGAACCCCTTTCAGCTCCACCTCAGAGCACCTCTAGGCTTGATCCCTGGCCCCAGCTCCCACCCCTCTGCTGCACATCTCCTCAAAGAGCCAACAGAAAGCTGTGTTTACTCTGCCAAGCAGCATCCCTAGGGAGGGAGGTGAGGACAAATAAATTTTCCTGCCTCAGCTCTGGAAAGCAGGCTGTTAGTTACCTGTGTTTCCAGGCAGCCTGCCTGCTAGGTAAACACTTGCTAAGCTGGCCCCAGTGCTTAACCCCTTGGCTCCCAGGGCTGAGGTGGAGATGTCCAGGCGTGGACAGCCCTGGGAGACTCCAGGAACTAGAGGAGGCTGGGCGTGGCTTCTGGAGCCTACAGAGAAGGTCTAATTCAGGTGAAATATTCAGGAGGATGGCACAGAATGACTCCAGAACTAGGGTTTAAATTGGCTTTACTTGGCCTGTCCAGATCGGCTGTCCCCCAGTCCCCACCCTCAACCCCTGCCCCAGGAATGCAGGCTCCAAAGGAGCAGCAGGAGCTGAAAGCGCAGCCTGTGGTTTTCAGCAGGTGTTCTGGTTTGTGATGGGCTGGACCAGAGATGCCCGCTCACCTCAATTTCCTCTGGCTTTTTCCAGATAACAGAAAACCGCCGTGCGGGAAGCGGAGGCCTGCCTCCCTGGGGAGAGGAGCCAGATCCTGGGCCACAACTGGGTGGGCCAGTTAGAAGGCAGTCTTGGGCTGACTATCATTATTCATATCTGTGCATCCCTGTAAAGTTTGCCAAGCACTTTCTCACATGTTGTCTCATTTAAGGAGCCCCATAATGAACCTGTGAAGCAGAAATTAGCCCCCGCCCTGTGATGTAGTGGTTCAAAACCAGGCTCTATTACTCACTAGCTGTGATGCCTTGGAGCAATCACTTCACCTCTCTGAACCTCATTAACCTCACCTGTAAAATGGGGCTGAGAGCTGCCCTGGAAGTTTTGCTGCAAGGCTTAAGTGAAATCATGGATCCAAAGAGCTCAACAGCAGCTAGTACGTGGTCAGCAAATCTGTAAGCCCTTCCTTCAGATTCCTCATTTTATAGAAGAGGAAAATGAGGCTCAGTGAGCTGTCAACGCGTAATCTTCAAAATGTTTTTTAAAAAATTATTCGAATGCATAGTGAGAGGCTTTCCTGGTGGTTCAGTGGTAAAGAATCCACCTGCCAGTGCAGGAGACTCAGGTTTCTATCCTGATGGGGGAAGATCCCACATGCCATGGAGCAGCTAAGGCTATGTGCCCCAAGTATCGAGCCTGTGCTGAAGAGCTCAGGAGCCACGACTGCCAAGGCCCTTGCGCCGTACAGCCCTGCTTCTCCACAGCAAGAGAAGCCACTACAATGAGAAGCCCACCACCACAACTGGAAAGCAGCCCCCAGCCACCACAACTAGAGAAAAGCCCACGCAACAACAAAGACCCAGCACAGCCGTACGTAAATAAATATTAAAAAAAAAAGAATGCACCGTGAGCACCTGTCAAAGTTGTATTTCACTCATTCATGAGGAATCTCTCAGGATGACAAAGCTGGCTCAGAGCGGTGCGTGCTAGTCCACTTCAATAGTGTTAGACTCTTTGCATCCCCTATGGACTGTAGCCCTCCAGACTCCTCTGTCCGTGGGATCCTTCAGTCAGACTACTGGAGTGGGCTGCCATGCCCCCCTCCAGGGGATCTTCCTGACCCAGAGACTGAACCCACATCTCTTGTCTCCTGCATTGGCAGGCGGGTTCTTTACCACTAGCACCATCTGGGAAGCCCCTGGTTCAGAGGGCTCACTGATCAGCAAAGCACAGAGAAGGCTGAAATAAGGTTGCTAGTCAGAGTCCCAGCTGGCAGATGCCCTACAGCAGAGGTCCCGCGCCTCCAGGCCGAGGACGGTACCTCCTTGTCAGATCAGTGGCAGCATGAGATTGAAAATAAAGTGCACAGTAAGTCTGGATGGAAGAGGAGTTTGGAGAGTGGATACATGTACATGTATGGCTGAGTCCCTTCGCTGTTCACCTGAAACTATCACAGCATCGTTAATCAGCTATCTACAACTGTTGTTGTCGTTAACCCAAGGACTGTAGCCAATGAGGCTCCTCTGTCCATGGGATTTCCCAGGCAAAAATACTGGAGTGGGTTGCTGTTTCCTGCTCCAGAGGATCTTCCCAACCTACGGATCAAACCCGTCTCCTGCGTTGGCAGGCAGACTCTTTACCACTGAGCCACCAGGAAAGCCCATACCCCCAACACAAAAGTTTAAAAATAAAGTGCACAATAAATGCAGTGTAATTGAATCATCCCAAAACCATGCCCACCATCCCTGGTCCACGGAAAAATTGTCTTCCATGAAATTGGTCCCTGGTGCCAGAAAAGTTGGGGACTGCCACCCTAAAGCACATGACTGTAACCATTGGGGTGATCTCTGCTGGTCAGAAATCATTTGTGTCATTATTGGACAAAAGTCCTTTCTATCTTATCTGTTTTCTATAAGTTAGTGTCTTAGTCTCAGGCTTATAAAACATCTGGACGCTAGTACATCGGGAGTCACGTGACCCTCAGGGGCTGTTAGATGATGCTCCAGTGGACAGAAGAAGGTCGAGCACTATCCCTATTGCCTCACTTCCAAGTTCATATACTCTTCCTTAATAAAGTCAAGTGCTGACAGGATGGGAAAGGGAAGGACTGACCTGCAACCTATATTAGGATTACTTCTGAGTGAGAATTCCAGATCTTGTTGCTATGGAAAGCCTAGTCCTGCCACCATATTAGGCTGATGGTGAGAAATTGAAGGCCCAGGAAGAAAGGGTGTGACTTGTCCAAGGTCACAAGGCATGCCTCGGGGAGAAGCAGAGGGCAGACCTGCTTTTCCCAACTCCCCTCCCAGAGTCCCTTGGGCTGCTCCCCTGGCCCTCCCCCAGGTATGAATTATCTGCTGTGGGCTTGGTGGGACAGACACATTTTATCAGGAGCTGGACCGATACTGCAGGGCCCTGTAGGTCTTCACCACAGTTTGGGGTTATCTGTGCTCCAGCAAGTGGAAGCTGAGACCCCAGAGCCTTCCAAAGTCTTCAGCCCCCGCTTCTGTTAATTCTGCAGTGAGACACCCAGATGGTTCCAAGTGGGAGGAAAAAACACCAGCAGATAAGAAGCAGCAGATGGGTTTCCACGGTGATAGCTCCAAGTGTCTTTCTTCTGGAACGGAGATGGGCTTGCAGGAGGAAAAACACAGGGGCGGGAAGGAAAACCCAAATCCTGGCCCCAATCTACCCACATGGACAGCCTGGAAATCTTTTGTGCAAATCATCTCCCTGCCCTGGGACCTGAGTGGGGACAGAGGACTTCATTTGTTGGGTGCCTGAGGGTCAGGCATGGTGTTCTGAATGCCAAACATTCATGATCTCATCTAATTCTCTTCCCAGCAAGCCTTTGAGGAAGGAGCTATTAGCAGCATTTTACAGGTGAAGAAGCAGAAGCACAGAGAGATGAAGCCGCTTGCATAGAAACACAAGCTTGCTAAGTACTCTTGACCACAGCACTCTACAGGGCACCAATCCCCTCCCCCCGGGAGACTAGAAATGATCTTTCTGGAAATTTCAGCCCAACCCAGAGAAGGAAGGCCCGGAGGGAGGCAGACTCAGGGTGCAAAGACGGAACGCTTCAGATCAAACACGAAGACGTTAGTGCCCATTTTCTACCTGGGCATCTTGGCTAACATGACCCCTGGCGCCTCAGGTAAGAAGAAACCTCATGCTTAGGCAGCCCCCAGGCAATGTGATTCTACTATGGAAATGAAACCAACACGGTAGTGCTCAGAGCTCCTGGATGCCAGCAAGAGCTCCTCATCCCCAAATCCGAATAAAAGGCCTGCTGCACCGTGCAGGAAACAAGACCTCTGCCTCCTCCCAGAAGCCTCCAGGCAGGAGCCAGACCCCAGGCCTGCTGTCCTCCTCTCCTTGCTTGTCTTCCTCCTCCTATTCACTGCTCTCCACTCCTTCCTGTCCTGTCCCACTCCACTCTTCCCGAAGTGTGACCTCTCCCACTGATCAGAGCCCAGGTACGGGACTGGAACTTCCTGGAGGCTTCTGTGAACCCTGAAGAGTCTGATGGAGGCCCCGGAGCACTTGGCAGAGCCCAGAGGTATATTTTTAGGATGAGCCCAGGGCAGTCCTGCCTGGCAGGATTCCCTGCGTTCTCTTCCTCCATCCAAGCCCCAGAGCAACTGCGTGATTTGCTTCTGCACAAGTCCAGGCCCCAGCTGGCCTGAGAGCCCCGCTGCAGGGATGGAAGTAGGAGAGGCCTTGTGTACGGTTGCAAGTGTGGGTGTGGGCATGAGCCAGCCAGTGTGTCTAGGGCTGGGGCCAGGGGAGCTGGAACAGGATCCATATCTCCACAAACCCCTCACCAGCTGGCCTTGGCCTCCTACCCTCCTAACGTTGTCCGTCATCCATTCATTCACTCATTCAACAAGCATGTGTTGGCCATTTATTATACTAATGCTGGGGATGAGAAGGATGAATGTGATATGACTCCTAGCCTCAGAACTGAAATCCTGACCTTCTCCCCCTAATCGGCTCTCCACTCAGTTCATCTCAGTTGACAGCAGCTCCATCCTGCCTGCGGCTCAGGCTCAGGCCAAACCTCACATCCGATCCATCAGCACATTTGTTGTTTCGCCCTGGCTCAAAATAGATCCAAGACCTAACTGCTTCTTACTCCTTTCACCCATGTCATCCTGGTCCAAACCACCATCACAGCTCACCTGCCTGACTCACCTGGCCCCACGGGTCTCCCTGCTTCTGTCTCTGCTGCCAAATCAGCCTCTTGCCAAGAGTCCCAGTGGTGCTGGGAAAACAAGGTCAGACCAGGCATACGGCAGGCAGAGTCCCCACCCAGAACCTGCGCCCTGGCGGGAGTGACCTTCCCCTAGCAACACCTTCCACTTACTCCCTCACCTCAAAGTTCAGCTTTTCCTGCCTTTTTAAAAAAAATATTTATATATTTATTTGACTCCATCACGCCTCACTTGCGGCACATGGAATCTCTTACTTGCGACATGAGAACACTTTAGTTGCGGCATGTGAAATCTAGTTCCCCGACCAAGAATCGAACCCAGGCCCCCTGCATGGGGAGCGCGGAGTCTTAGCCACTGAACCACCAGGGAACGCCCCACGGAGGCCTGCCTTTAACATTTAACAGTGCAGGCCCTTCCCTTCTCCAGAGCACTATTGCCAACTAGCTCATGGGGTATGTTACTTGTCTGTTTTGTTTATTGCTGATTTTCCCTCTCAGGAAAGCAAACTCCACCAGAGCAAGATTTTGTTTGCTTGGTTCACTCCCTGAGGGCCTGCCTGGCCCAGAGTAGGGGCTCATTAAGTAGCTGTAGAATGAGTGAGTGACTTGTGGGGTGACCCAGAAAAAAACTGTCCCTGCCTCCACTTTTGCCATTTCCTCTCTGTCCCCACACATGCAACCACAGTGATGTCACTGCCTCAGACAGCTTTTCTGGCCCCCTGGGTTAGGCAGCCCCTGAGGGCCCTTCCATAGTCCCCTTCCCTCACCCTGTATTTGCCTGGTAGCTGACCTCTCTTTCCCTAGGACAGTGAATTTCGGGGGAAGGAGTGCATAATGTTTGTCTCACTCAGGAGCTAGAATGGTCCAGAGGTGAAAGGAATGGACAGGCTGGGTCTAAGTCCAGGCTGAGGTGTGGAAACTGAGTCAAGCTACCTAAGCTGGGGCTTCCTTGGCTGTCTTATGGTTAAGGTCCTTGCTTCCAACACAGTAGGCGTGGGTTCAGTCCCTGATCTGGGAACTCAGATCCCATATACCAAGGCTGCTGCTGCTGCTGCTAAGTCATTCAGACGTGTCCGACCCCACAGACGGCAGCCCACCAGGCTCCCCCATCCCTGGGATTCTCCAGGCAAGAACACTGGAGTGGGTTGCCACTGCCTGCTCCAATTCATGAAAGTGAAAAGTGAAAGTGAAGTCGTTCGGTCGTATCCGACCCCATGGACTGCAGCCCACCAGGCTCCTCCATCCATGGGATTTTCTAGGCAAGAGTATATACCAAGGAGGGCTTCCCTGGTGGCTCAGAGGTTAAAGCATCTGCCTCCAATGTGGGAGACCTGGGTTCGATCCCTGGGTCGGGAAGATCCCCTGGAGAAGGAAATGGCAATTCACTCCAGTATTCTTGCCTGGAGAATCCTATGGATGGAGAAGCCTACTAGGTTACAGTCCACGGGGTCTCAAAGAGTCGGACACGACTGAGCGACTTCACCAAAGCCCAAAAAACAAGTTACCTCAGCTCCCTGGGTCCATTTCCTTACCTGGAAAATGGGGATAATAATAGTATCTCCCTCAAAGCCCCCTCAGGAGAGGATTAAATAGACTAATACCCTGGCACGTAGAGCCACAGATGGCACCAAGTATACTGTGAACGTGAGCTATTATTGTTCTTCAGAATTGTATCTCCAGAGCCTGGCACAAAACCTAGCCTGTACTTAGTACTTGTTAAGTGTTTGCTGGATGAGGGACTTCCCTGGCAGTTCGGTGGTTAGGAACCCACCTTCCAATGCAGCAGACACAAGTTCAGTCCCTGGCCAGGGAGCTAAGATCCCACATGACGACGGGCAGCTGCTGAGCCCTGCTCTCTGGAGACCAAACACCACGAATCCCGTGTGCTGCGACTACGACCAGAAGTAGCCAAGATTAATAAATATATATATATTGTAAAAAAAAAAAAAAAGTATTTGCTGGATGAATGAATGAGTGTGTACAGGCACAGAGGAGAGGGAGCGGCATGAGAACCTAAAGGGGGGCCCTAACCCGGCCGAGGAGAGTCAGGGAAGCTTCCTGTAGGAAGGGAGATTTGCGCCCATCCCTGGAGGAGGAGGAGGATTAACGGAGGAAGGTGAGAGGCAGGTGAGCAAGTGCAAAGCCCCCTTTCTCTTGCTGCAGGAGAGAGCCTGATGCCTGTGGAAAGTCAGCGTCTCCCTGTAGTGTGAAGAGGCCAGAGTCCCCCTGTGTGGGCCATGTTGAGGACATTCCTGAGTGTGTGAATGGTGCCCCACCCCAGGCTGGCTGCCCTCTGAGGCCCCAACGTTCCTGTGGTGGCTCCCTCATTGCATCAGCAGCCCTCTGAGATCAGGGGAAGGCAAGAAGGCAGGAGGCTAGGACTTCCCTGGTGGTCCAGGGGTTTAGAGTCCACCTTCCAACGTGGGGGACACGGGGCCAGTCCCTTGTTGGGGAACTAGGATCCCACTTGCCTTGTGGCAACTAAACCCACATAGCAACTACTTGGCCCTCATGCCACCCGCACCACAATAGAGAACCCATGTGCCACAATGAAGATCTGATGCAGCCAAATAAATAAGTATTTAAAAAAATTTTTTTTAAAAAGAAAGAAGCCAGGAGACTGCTACTTGTTGAGGGACACCCCCCCCACAGGGTAGGCCTGGCTTTTAACTAGGCTACGATCTTAAAGTGGACATTATTACTCCCTCCCTAGGGAATCAGGGACAGAGGTCCAACGTTGTCCAGCCAGTAAGAGATAGAAACAGCGGCCACTCCAGGTCAGACTGGGGCTCCTGGCAGCCAACCTGTCTCTCTATCACTTCAGTGACTCCTCAGTGGGTGACATCACCCATTCCTGACTCCCGCCACAGAGCACAGACCCAAGAACTGAGAGATAGGGGGTGGCTGGGGGGAACCCTCAGTGGGGTGTGGATCAATGGAGTCAGGAAATGGAGCCTTCAGGAAAAAGAAAGTGCTGGTCACTTAGTCGTGTCAGACTGTGGCTCCTCTGTCCATGGGATTCTCCAGGCAAGAATCCTGGAGTGGACTACCATTTCCTTTCTCCATGGGATCTTCACAACCCAGAGATCTAACTCAGCTCTCCTGCATTGCAGACAGATTCTTTACCATTTGAGCCACCGGGGAAGCCCTTCACCCTCAGGAAGAACTCCACATATGGACTGGAGCAAGGATCCAGTACTACAGACCCTTCCGACAGAGCTCCAGGTAAGGGTGGACCCATGGGCCTGAGTGTAAGGTGTCAGGAAAGGTGCTGGAAAAGCTGGAGCTAGAGTTCCATTGGCAGAGGGTAAGGGTGGGGGGCTGAAGGAAGAGAGACCAATCCTGGGAATAGTTGGAAGCACCTTATCCAGTATCACACACCCGCCCCGCAGCCACTTGATGCCTCACTTATCTCGTCTGTTGATGGAAGGGGTTAAAACGTGGAGAGCCTGTATCCCATCTAGGAGCAAGTCCCCCAGCTGCAGTGACCAGTGGGAAGCTCTGAGGACACTAGTCAGGACCTCAGGGTTCACATCCCATCCTGCCAACTCCTTAGCGGTGTCTCCTTAGAAGATACCGTCCCCGCTCTGAGTGTCACTCTGCTCATCCATAGGAAACGACAGAGATTAAACCTTGGCCTTCTAAGGCTGACGTAGAGATTGGAATAGCTCAAAGCCAATCATGAGCTGTGGGCCCTGCTGGTTATCATTATTAGCAATCCAGAAAACTGGTTTGGAAGGGGTTAAGTGGAAAGCTTGCCTCCCAGACAGAAGCCAATCAGAGCTGGCAGGGGAGGAGTCAGGCTGCCGCTGGGAAAGAGATCTAGATTGACCAAACACTGCCCTGAGAAGGAAGGCGAGACACAGCAGGGCTTGGGAGCCATGGGGCAGGGGCTTGGCAGGGGGTCCCCGGCCTCTGTACCCTGAGAGCTCCAAGCCGAGGGCGCATGACCAGCTGCTAGAGGTGGAGGGAGGAGGGACTGAGCTGCCTGGGCTGGGACAGAGGCAGGGTGGGAGAGGACCAGGACTTAGAGCCCTCCCAGCCCCCCAGGCAGGGGCCACCGGCTGCACTCAGGCCTTGCCCTCAGCTGACCCTGAGAGCCCATATGGGATGTAGGGTCTAATTTTAGTTCCAGCCACAGGGCCCTCAGCCCAGGAGGGCTTGCCAGTGGACACAGGGTGGCCGGGCTGCTCAGGGGCTGCTCAGAAAGGGGGAGGATTGGGAAAACCAGCCCTGCTTCCATCCAGCCCTGCACCCTGGCCAAACCACCTCGTGTGGGAATCCTGACAGGTCCCCCATGGCCTGGCAGACCGCCCTCCTCTCCCTCAAGGCCAAGGTCAGGGGGTGCAGCCAGGAGGGCAGAAGGACACTGGCTTGCAGTCTGCACAGGGGTTGCATCAGCCTGAGCAGCGCCCAGGGGCAGGGGGCCTGCTGGGAAGGGCAAAAAGTGGCTTGGTTGTCCAAAGGCCAAGGAAGCAGAGTCCGGACCACAAGAAGGCAGGGCCAGAGAGCAGGGTCCTCCCTGGCCTGTGACTTGTGACTTGCTGTTGGATCTTGCCCTTCATGGGCCTCAGTCTTCCCATCTGTACAATGAGGGTGCTGACCTAGAAGGTGGATCCCCATCCCAGAGGCCCCCTCTGTGAACCCCTGGCTTCCCCTGCTTCCTGCAGCCCTGGCTGTGGGTGGCCACATGCAGTCATGGAGGAGAAAGTCCCTTTGGCTGGCCCTGTCGGCCTCCTGGCTCCTCATCCTGCTAAGAGTCTTCCCAGTTCTCCGCCTGGCAGAGCCTGCCAGACGCCAGGCAGGGGCCCCCCAAGGCTGGCCCCGCTGGCTGGACGCAGAGCTCCTGCAGAGTTTCTCCCAGCCTGCGGAGCTCCTGGAAGATGGCCCTCAACCTCCTCAAGCCCCCCGTGGCGGCAGCTGCTACCGGGAAGCTTGCTTTGATGCCTCGAGGTGCAGAGGTGGTGGCCTCAAGGTGTTCGTGTACCCGGCGGTCGGACCCATCTCTGAGACGCCGCGCAAGGTCCTGACTTCCATCGAGGGCTCCCGCTACCACACAGCCAGCGCTGCGGAGGCTTGCCTCCTCGTCCTCGTCCTCAGCCCCGACACCCCCGCTGGAGAGTGCCACCCGGCGCTCCCGCAGTGGGATGGGGGCAAGAACCATCTGGTCCTCAGTCTCCACCCCTCCCCTTGCCTTCGGATCTTCCAGCTGGGACAGGCGATGGTGGCCGAGGCCAGCCCCATGGTGGACACCTTCCGGCCCGGCTTTGACGTGGCCCTCCCGCTTCTCCCCGAAGCCCACCCTCTGCGAGGGGGGACCCTTGGCCAGCTGCGGCAGCACAGCCCTCTCCCTGGGGTGGCCCTGATAGCCGTGGCAGAAGAGAGGGGCGGATGGCGCACGGCGGGCACCAACTTCTCTGCCTGCCCCTGGGATGGACGCTGTGAGCAGGACCATGGACCCAAGCAGTAAGTGGACCTCTCCCCTCGGGGGCTGGATGGGAGGGGTCTGTGGTGGGAGCGAGCCCAGGAGCCGGGGCAGGACTGAGATGGGCAAATTTAGACAGCTGCAGCAGGAGCGAATCAGTTTAGATAACAGAGAACACGACCACCAAGATGGTGATCTGCTACCAGGGGTGTTCAAGGCAGATTTTGGAATTTTTTCTCAGGGATCTTTAAAAGCATAAAATGTGACTCACTCCTATTTGCTCTTTTTTCATGCCAATCCCTCCTTCCCTAACATTTTATTTAACATACAAGTCTATAGTGCTTACTGCATGCCTGTGCTAGTCACCCAGTCGTCAACTCTTTGAGACCCCATGGACTGTAGCCCGCCAGGCTCCTCTGTCCATGGAATTCTGCAGGCAAAAATACTGGAGTGGGTAGTCATTCCCTTCTCCAGGGGATCTTCCTGACCCAGGGACTGAACCCGGGTCTCTTGCCTTGCAGGCAGATTCTTTACCATCTGAGCTACCAGGGAAGTCCCACGATGTGCTAAGCACTTTTTATAAATGATTATCATAAAATAATACTAATCTCTATTCTTTTAAGTATTGGTGTACCAGACACTAAAGCCCAGAGAGGTTAAATAAGTTTCCTGAGGCCACCCAGCCAGAAAGAGTACAGCTAGTATTTTAATCTAGGGTTGCATGGCTCCAAAGCCTTCAGCATTAGAGTTCTGGGTTTTAAGCAGGAGTTTATGATCAATTCTGTCACATACCTCTGGGCCATGATCACAGATGGAAGCTGCTCCTATGTCTCATTGTGGGGATTAACCTCTAGCCTTTGGCTATAGCAAATATGGATAAAGTCAGACCTGCAAAAGCATTCCCACCAGTGAGAGTGTCTGAATACATACAAGGGACATGGGGACCCATGGAGACATGGAGAACTCATTCAAAAATGTCTCTACCTGGGCTAGTTGGGGTGATACATCTCAGGTGGTAAAGCAGTTAAACCCTAAGCACTCTAATCCCTCTGCACCCCCAGGAAGCCAGCAATATCCACAGGCTGGCTGGGCAGACTGGAGTTGGAACCTGTCACTCTAGAATCCTTCTCTTGTCCCCTGTGTTAGATATCTCCCTGTTCTTTGCTAGAACAACATGTCTTATTCTGAGCTCCACTTCCCTCCCAGGAATTCTTCACGTGGCCAAGCTCCATTTTTGCCTCTGCCTGGGGCTTCTGGGGCTTCTCTCAGCCACAGGGCTCTTGTGGGAATGGAATCTTTCTACTTCCCAAAGGCATGTGGCCTCCAGGGAGCCCCACAGCCAGGTTAGGAACAGCAGACCTGTCCCTCAGTCCCCATGGCCCTTCTGCCAGGACCCATCCCTAGCAGGCATCTTCTGGACCGCACCTGAAATGCTGGGGATCCCCCCAGGCACCTCAAGCTCCAAATTCAGACGGAGCTGACCTTTGGTGACAAGGCTCTCCACTCACTTGCCCGGCCTTACTTCTGATTAGACACTTAGCCATTCTTAGTTACAGGAAGTTCTTCTTTCAGCTGACTTTCAGTTCAGTTCAGTTCAGTTGCTCAGTCGTGTCCGACTTTGCTACCCCACGAACTGCAGCACGCCAGGCCTCCCTGTCCATCACCAACTCCCGGAGTTCACTCAGACTCACGTCCATCGAGTCCATGATGCCATCCAGCCATGTCATCCTCAGTCGTCCCCTTCTCCTCCTGCCCCCAATCCCTCCCAGCATCACAGTCTTTTCCAATGAGTCAACTCTGCATGAGGTGGCCAAAGTACTGGAGTTTCAGCTTCAGCATCATTCCTTCCAAAGAAATCCCAGGGCTGATTTCCTTCAGAATGGACTGGTTGGATCTATTTGCAGTCCAAGGGACTCTCAAGAGTCTTCGCCAACACCACAGTTCAAAAGCATCAATTCTTCGGCGCTCAGCCTTCTTCACAGTCCAACTCTCACATCCATACATGACCACAGGAAAAACCATAGCCTTGACTAGACGGGCCTTAGTCGGCAAAGTAATGTCTCTGCTTTTCAATATGCTATCTAGGTTGGTCATAACTTTTCTTCCAAGGAGTAAGCGTCTTTTAATTTCACGGCTGCAATCACCATCTGCAATGATTTTGGAGCCCCTCAAAATAAAGTCTGACACTGCTTCCACTGTTTCCCCATCTAGTTCCCATGGAGTGAATGGACCGGATGCCATGATCTTCGTTTTCTGAATGTTGAGCTTTAAGCCAACTTTTTCACTCTCCTCTTTCACTTTCATCAAGAGGCTTTTTAGTTCTTCACTTTCTGCCATAAGGGTGGTGTCATCTGCATATCTGAGGTTATTGATATTTCTCCTGGCAATCTTGATTCCAGCTTGTGTTTCTTCCAGTCCAGCATTTTTCATGATGCACTCTGCATAGAAGTTAAATAAGCAGGGTGACAAGATACAGNGGCTTTTTAGTTCTTCACTTTCTGCCATAAGGGTGGTGTCATCTGCATATCTGAGGTTATTGATATTTCTCCTGGCAATCTTGATTCCAGCTTGTGTTTCTTCCAGTCCAGCATTTCTCATGATGCACTCTGCATAGAAGTTAAATAAGCAGGGTGACAAGATACAGCCTTGACGTACTCCTTTTCCTATTTGGAACCAGTCTGTTGTTCCATGTCCAGTTCTAACTGTTGCTTCCTGACCTGCATACAGATTTCTGAAGAGGCAGGTCAGGTGGTCTGGTATTACCATCTCTTTCAGAATTTTCCACAGTTTAGTGACTGCTAAATGCTATCGGTTACTGGTGAATCTGAAAGGTATTTTAGCCTGAATTTTGAGAAACTGAAACTTGGTGAGTGCACACGGTAGGTAGGAGCTCACTAAATGTTTTCTGATTGAATCCAAACTGGCCAGAACCGGCCAAGATTTTCTAATAGCTGTGGGCCACCGTCTGAGTTGCCTTTTTGATAGTTTCTTTCCAAGGTGAGAATCCCAGGGACAGGGGAGCCTGGTGGGCTGCCGACTATGGGGTCGCACAGGGTCGGACACGATGGAAGCGACTTAACAGCAGCAGCAGCAGCATGCCTGGCAGCCTCGGTCCCCCAAACTTCAAGCAGTTCTGTCTTTGGCCTCCACCCACTTGCAGGCGTCAGGACTTGTAATCTCTGGAGTAGCTGGAGCCTCAGTTTCCCTGTAGTGCCAGGCAGCTGTCTGAACAGCAGTCAGGTATAGGGACAGAGAGAGGGAGGCCCGCAGCCATGGGCCGGCCCCCAGGAGGTGGCCTGAATAAACAAGTGCTGGCCAGAGAAAGCAGCGATTCACGTCCCTGCCACTGGTCCACATTTACTCCGCTGGGGGTGGGGAGAAGGGCGAAAGGGAGCATTTGGGGAGAGCCCGCTCTCCGGGGCGGGTGCTGTGCCAGCCATGGCTAATCTTCAAGCACCTTTCAAGGGAGGTGTTCCCATTTCAGGGAACAGGAAACTGAGGCTCAGAGAGGCGGAGGGAGCCAGCCAAGGGCCTTTGGTGACAAGCTCCTTGGTTTACCAGGGCCTCCCTCACTGCTCTGACCCGGCACTTATGAGCTGCAGAGCTTGAGATTAAACTGCACATTTCTGGCTCCAAAGCACATATTTTTCCACCTTCGTTGAACAGTCTCCTGTTGCTTTGGAATAAGCCTCTAACAGTTTAAATTGTTATTTATTTACTTTTATGAATAGAGGATTCATTCACATGGCATGAAATTCCAAAGGCACAAAAGGGTGTACAGTAATAACTCTCTGCCATTCCTGTCTCCAGCCACCCAGTTTTCCTTTCTGGAGCCAAACACTGCTGCTAGTCTCTCTTGTGTCTTTTCTGAAGTACTCTGTGTGGATATAAACGTGCATAGGTTCTTCCCTGCTTTTTTTTAAAACATAAATTTAATGCATGTTTTAAGATCCCTTGCCCTGTCGCCACTGGGCCCAGGAGGTGCAGTGCCTAGGGCCCATGATATTGTAGGGGCCCATGATATTGTAGGAACCCATGAAACTGTTTTCATTTCTTTGAAAATCAGAAGGAAAAAAGAAATGAACTTTTGAATAGAAGAAAATGCTTTAACATATTAGTATGTTCATTTTTATACCAACACAGTTGTCGAATATAATTTTTATAATATTTTTATGGTTGAGAGGCTGCAAAGGCCAGAGCCTAGGGCATTGCAAGTTCCAATGCGGCCATGCCTGGGGACACGGGCGGAGTCACCTCGTCAGCAGCCTTGGGCACTGAGGCCCCAAGTCCATGGCAAACACTTTACAGACTCACAGATGATCAGATTATAATATTTTTATGGTTGAGAGGCTGCAAAGGCCAGAGCCTAGGGCATTGCAAGTTCCAATGCGGCCATGCCTGGGGCCACGGGCGGAGTCACCTCGTCAGCAGCCTTGGGCACTGAGGCCCCAAGTCCATGGCAAACACTTTACAGACTCACAGATGATCAGCAGTCACCATGACATCCCATCTAGAACACACACACACACACACGTGTGCACGCACACACACACACACACTCCATGCAGTGCTCAACCAGCCTCTGATAGGGAACTCGACACCTCCCAAGGCCACCCACTGACTACTCTCAGCCAGCTCCATTACTAGAATTTGTGCCAAAACTGACCTTTCAGACATTTGATCCATTGGTGCTGAGTCTCCCCTCTGTTGCACACTGAGCGCCCATTCTCTGTGGGGTTCTCTGCTTGGCCCTCGGGATACTGGCTGAAGGAGGCACAGCCCCAGTCCTCAAGTAGCTCGGTCTTATTAGAGAGACAGGCAAGTCCCTGGTTATGACAGACATTGTTAAGTAGAGAGAGGCTGGGCAAGCTGCCTGCCTGGCTCCTCTACTTCAGAGTTGCGGAACCTCTTTAGGCCTCAGTTTCCTCATCTGTAAAATGGAGCATACACATATCTCTCATCTCATAGGGTTGCTGTGAGAATGAAGTGAGTCTAAGTACTTAAAGCACTTAGAACAAAGGACATGCTCAGTGAAGGTTAGCTCGGTTCATTACTTCTTCAGGGCACGGAGAGGCTGTGGGAGCAGAGAGGAAGGCACCATCTCTGGAGAGACCACGGAGGGCTTCCCAGAGGAGGTGATATTTGAACTTTAGCCATTAAGACTGAGTAGGGGGAGCTCTTCAGGCTGCAAGGCAGGGAAGGGTGCTTCAGGCTGAGGACGAAGGATGTGCACACACGCAGAGGGGACAGGGCAGGTTAGCGAGGACTGACTGGTACCGTTTATTCAATAAGTTCGCTGGCTCTGGTTTCTCCACAGCTTTCAACTTGGGAGTTTTCAGTCCTCAGGGGTTTGTTGAGGAGGAAGAGAGGACTGTGGCTGGCTGGTGCCGTGGCTTTTAGTGAGAGGGAGGGTGTCCTGTTTTTAACTTGCGGCTTCTTGCAGGAGAAGCCTGATGGACACCTGAGCATCAGACAAAGAAAGCAGGGTCCGCTGGGAGACCCCTGGGCAGCAGCTCCAGGGTAGTCCAGATAACCCAGGGTCAGGGGTCAGCACACCTTGGTTCTAGTTCCAACAGAGCCCCCACCCTTTCTGAGACCCTGAGCCAGTCTTCGGGCTCTTTGAGACTCAGTCTCCCCATCTGTTCAAGGAAGGTTGGTCCAGAGACTAACTACTCCTAGGATTGCTTCCTGAAAGTTCAGACTCAGGACCAGACAGGCTGTAGGTGAGAAATGTCCTGGGATCCTCTCGGCCCTACTCCTCAGTCCCACTCAGAGCAGGTCTATGGGCCCCAGAGTCCTGTGCACACCCGTGTTTGCACAAACACACATACCACACCACACACACCCCATAGCCCGGAGTCCTGTGCACACCCATGTGTGCATGTGTGCACACACACACCACACCACACATACACACACCACACATACACACACCACACATACACATACCACACACACACACACCACACATACACATACCACACACACACACATGCACACACACACACCCGCACACACACACACACCCCGTAGCCAGGTCATGGCACTCCTTCCCTGGCCGGGCAGTCCCAGGGTAGGTAATGGCTCTGAGGAGGCTGTGACTCCTACCCTGCCCCCCACAGACAAGCGGCCTGAGGGTGGCCCTGGGCCTGGGGGGAGGGGAGAGGGAGGAACAGAGGAGGCCTGTCCTCTGGGCGAGGGGGCCTCTCTGGGCAGCTGCTTCCTGTGTGGTTCCAGGCTGGGGGCCCAGCCCACCTTCAGACAGAGGAGCCTTTCACGGGCCTGGGCTCTGAGGATCGGGGGAGGGCAGGGCACGGAGGCCACTCAGGTGAGGGGTGCCCAGAAGTCTGCGTGTGGCGAATGTTGGGAGGGCAAACACGTACGTACGTGCCCAGGTCAGTGGAAACAGCAGCTCGGCTGCCTCGCATTTTGCAAATGAGCAAACCGTAGTCCAGAGAAGAGAAGGGAGGTGCCTAATCCTGAGGGCAGCGGCAGACATGCAAGAATGGTAAAATATGAGAGCAGGATGGTGGGCTTGCACACTGTGAATTTGGGAGTGTTAGCGTGGAGGGCTGGGGGGCATCAAGGGAGCTGGGTGGGGGGCAGCTGTCTTAGGCTTTCTATGTGCAGGACACCTTCCTGTGCCTCTTTAGGACCCACCCCGGGGCGACGCTACCCAATGCCACCTTCTGCCTCATCCCTGGCCGCAGTCCTGATGCCTTGCACTTCCTTCAAGCCTTGCAGGTACAACCCAGATGGGGGCACCCCCCCAGCCCTCTCCCACCACGCTCCTGAACTGGAAGGGTAGTCTAAGCCCAGACCACTGGGAAGGGGCGGTGAGCTGCCCTCTCCTTTACTCTGAGACTCAGGTGTGTCTCCAGCCATATTCACTGCACCCCATGCAGAGCAACACCCCATCCCCAGAAAAATCCCACTTTCCTCTCCTCTTTACCCCTTGCCCCCAGTGCGGCAGAGAGGAGGGGAGAGTGTGTGCAGGTTGGGACTGGGCTCCCCAGTGACCCCCCTACCCCTCAGGCTGGCTGCATTCCTGTGCTTCTCAGCCCTCGCTGGGAGCTGCCCTTCTCGGAAGTCATCGATTGGACCAAGGCGGCCGTTGTAGCTGACGAGAGGCTCCCACTTCAGGTAGCTCAGGGCCCTGCCTGTGGGGTGGGGACTGGACTCGGGACATGGGGGGACCCCGGGATCCTAGCCCTCACTCCTATCCTCCATTTATGTATATTGATGACTTTAACCCCAGCCCTAAGCCTCTGGGGTTCTGAGAGCAAGTCCTCAGCCCCTTTCAGCCTCAGTTCCCTCATCTGTACAATGGGATAAGTTAGACTAGATGATCTCCGTGGCCCCAATCCCACCGGTCCATGACTGCTTAAGTACCTAGCTTAAGGAAAAGTCATCAAAAAATCCAAAATCTGAGCACCTATATGGAGCTTGGAGTGGGAAAGCAAAACACTCAGTGATTTTCCAGTCTGATGAAACTAACTTTGCCCATCTCTGAAAAATATAAACGTAAGCCTCGAATCTCCTGAGAAGTGGAAAACAGGGCAAGAAGCTAATAGGAATAGCTTCCTTTCACTGAGCCTCTACAATGTGCTAAACACTTAATATATATCAGCTAATTTAATCCTTGCAACCACCCTATGAGGCCAGGACTATCTGTCCACTTTACAGATGAGGAAACAGAGAGGTTAAGTGCTTCGTTCACAGTCACACAGTTACTAAGTGGCATTTAAACCCAGCTCTGTGTGACCCTTAAACACTTGATTGCTAAATTACCTGGGATTTTGCCAAGGATGACAGCTGCCAACCCAGGTAGAGAACCGCGGGGAGCCAACTTCTGGTTCCAGACCCACACCCTAGGTTGTCCCCACACCAGGTGAGTGAGAGCCTGCCAGGGCCCCATGCTTCCTCCTTTCTCCCTCTGGCCCCAGGTCCTGGCTGCCCTCCAGGAGATGCCCCTCACACGGGTCCTTGCCCTGCGTCAGCAGGCCCAGTTTCTGTGGGATGCGTACTTCTCCTCCGTGGAGAAAGTCATCCATACCACTCTGGAGGTGAGGGGGACTCACCCGAGGGGGACTTGGATGCCTGCTCCACCCCATCCCTGTCCCCTCACCATGGCCCTCTCTTCAAACACCTCCTCTGCCCTGGTGCTTAGGCTTCCCCCTTGAAGATGCTTCTGGGAAGAATCTGAGACTTGGCTCCGAGCTTCTTCTCCGGTCTTGGCCCAGTTTCCCCCTCTCTAGAGCGACATCTGTAGCAGACAGATTTCTAAGCATGCACCAGCTCCAGCTGATGGGCCCTGGTTGCCTGGGGCTTGTGTTGGGAGGGATTCTAGTTCCGGAAAGAACATCATGGCCTGTTCGTGGTGTCTGCCATGAGTGCAGACAGCATCAGGCAGTGACCCCTACTCTGGACTCTGAACCCTGCTGTCCCCAGCCATCTGGTGATGCAGATGCTGCCCTCCCCGATTCCTGGAGGGGGTGGTGTGAGGCTGCACCGGGTCCTTGCTTCCTCAGGCCCCGCCCACCGCCACACTGGCCACGCCCTCTGCCCCACTGGCCACGCCCTCTGCCCAGCCTTCTCTCCTTACGCAGATTATTCAGGACCGAGTCTCTGGAGCATCTGCTCACCCCTCGCTCCTGTGGAACAGCCCCCCAGGGGCACTCCTGGCCCTGTCCACTTTCTCCACAAGCCTCTCAGACTTCCCCTTCTACCACCTACAACAAGCCACGCCCTCTGCCCAGCCTTCTCTCCTTACGCAGATTATTCAGGACCGAGTCTCTGGAGCATCTGCTCACCCCTCGCTCCTGTGGAACAGCCCCCCAGGGGCACTCCTGGCCCTGTCCACTTTCTCCACAAGCCTCTCAGACTTCCCCTTCTACCACCTACAACAAGGTGAGTGCCCTAGGGATGGGACAACTTGAAGTCCCCTCGTCAACTCGCCCCAAGTCTGCCCCAGCCTCAACCCTAAGGTCCCACCAAGCCCTTCTCCAAATCCCCCACCCCTCCCGGCTCCCCAGGTTCCCAACTCAGGTCATTCTCCAGGGGGTTCTGTTCCCTCCCACCCTAACAGCCTGTGTCTTGTTCCTCCAGGCTCTCGTCCTCTGGGCAGGTTCAGTGCCCTGATTTGGGTGGGGGCTCCAGGCCAGCCCCCGCTGAAGCTCATCCAGGCGGTGGCAGGCGCCCAGCACTGTGCCCAGGTCTGCCCCCTTGCCAGCTGGGGTGCTTGGATCCAGAATAGGGGCGAGGAGCAGGGTGGGGCCCTTGAAGACATCTGGATACCAAGGATAACCATACACTGCGGGAGAGCCATGGGAAAGATTTTCAAGTGCCATCGCTACCTTCCTCTTTCAGTTCCAAGTTCCTCCCCAGGTCCTTTCCCCCACCTCCATCCCCTCTTCCCTCATGGAAACTGATGAAGCCCCCTGAAAAACAGGCATCTCTTGGGAGGTTGAAGTAAACGTACATGCATTCATTTGCTCATCCGGCATTTTCTGAGCACCCTGGGCTTGATGCTGAGGATACAGAGGAAAAGCAGGAAAGGATTCTGCCCCAGATTCTTATTTAGTTAGCATCTCCCAGCACACAGACTGTCAAATGTCACTTCCAGAGAAACCAGATAGGCTCTTGAGAGTACTTGAAAAGGAAATAAGCAGTTTGTTCAGCCAGAGCACAGATGAAGCAGCTTCAAAGATGGGACACTTGAGCTGGGCTGGAAATGATAAAAGAGCGAGAGGAAAAGAATGAAAACCTTCCAGAAAAGATGGAGATGGGTCAGGGTCCAGGCTAGGTGTGACCTGAGCTCTAACGCTACAGATAGCTACCTGTGTGTTAATGGAATTGATGGCTTCCAGAAACCCAGAGGCAAAAACAGGGCAGCCACGAATGCACCTTGGACCCCACTAAATTCCTTCCAAAGTCATACAACAGCGGCTCCCCTAAACTTCTTCCACCCTGAGAAGAGTACTCCTGGGACACCCCCACCACCACCACCTTCTGCCCCAGACTTCAGGACATGCTCCCCTGTCCTTCCTTCTAGATCTTGGTTCTCTGGAGCAATAAGAAGCCACCCCCACCCAGGTGGCCTGAGACAGCAGTGCCCTTGACAGTCCTTGATGGGCACAGGAAGGTGAGGATGGGGAGGGCCACAGGAAGGGCAGAAGGTTGGGATCTGGGGAACACACACACGGCAGGATTGACTTGGGCCTGAGCCACAGCTGGACTTCAAGTTGGGCCTGGAGAAATCATACCATGGGTTTCAGCTGCAGGCCTAATAGAAATGATTCTCTTCCATCCTTGTGAATTGTACTGCTAGAGAACCAAGTTTTGTGTGATGAGGGAAGGCAGAGGGACTACCTTGCTGTCTCAGGTAAAGGAGAGAGGGGAAACTTGGACAGGTGGCAGCATTTGGGGCGGGGGTGGGGATGGGGCAGGTGGCTTCCGAGAATCTGGGTTGGTGTAACACAACTGCTTGCTATGCCGTCCTGGGCAAGCCCATCTCTCTGAACCTGTCTCTTTGAAACAAAGAATGTTTAACAACTCCTTCCAAGGTTAAGGTGAGCATCTGATGTGCCACTAGAGGAATCCTGAAATGTCAAACCTGGAAGGAACCTAGACACCAATGGCCCCATTTAACCAAAGGGCAAACTGAAACCCACAGAGGGAAAGCGAGGTCCTCGGGTCCGAGTTCCTTGCAGACTTGTTTTCACGGCTCTTCCTTTTACACCATGCCTGCAAGGGGTGGCGGGGGTGGGGATCCTGCTTAGCAGATACTCAGATTCTCACTGTGGGAGCCTGGGGAGCAGTCCCACAGCTGAGTTGCCCTCCATCCCATCCCCCTGCAGGCCAGTGACCGCTTCCTCCCATACAGCGCCATCAGCACTGATGCCATCCTGAGCCTGGACGCCCACAGCAGTCTTTCCACAAGTGAGGTGAGGATCCCCCAAGAAGACCCCTGTGTGGGTCCTGGCAGCCCCTCAGAGTCCGGGAGCTGGGATGATCAAAGATCAAGAGGTCTAGCCTCCTGCTTTAGACATCACCCAGGTGAGCCATCAGCCCCCTCCTTCGAAGTCTAACAGAAGCTTTCCACAGATTCTTTGGGCTTCCCTGGTGGCTCAGATGGTAAAGAATCTGCCTTCAATGCAGGAGACCCTGGTTCAACCCCTGTGTCAGGAAGATCCCCTGGAGAAGGAAATGGCTACCCACTCCAGTATTCTTGCCTGGAGAATTCCATGGACAGAGGAGCCTGGCGGGCTACAGTCCATGGGGTTGCAAAGGATCGGACACAACTGAGTGACTTTCACTTCACAGACTCTCTGGAAACATTTTCAGCTCCCAGCTGCAAAGCACTGTTTCTGTTTCCCAGCTGGGGAGTTCCTAAGCAACCCCTGGACATGTTCAGGCTGCCATCTCCTCTCCCCTGAGTCCCCTCAGCCGGGGGGACTTGCCTCCATGTCTCTGATGTTCCTTGCTTGGCAGAAAGTCCTTCCTCACACCTCACTTAAATATCTCCCCAGGTGGACTTTGCTTTCATGGTATGGCAGAGCTTCCCGGAGCGGATGGTCGGCTTTCTCACCTGGAGCCACTTCTGGGATGAGGCTCAGGGGGGCTGGGGCTACACTGGCGAGAGGGCCAATGAATTCTCCATGGTTCTCACCTCAGCTGCCTTCTACCACAGGTACCGATGGTAACGCTGGCACTGGACTCAGAGGGTCACAGAGACCCCCCTCTTTGAACCAGGAGCAGGGTGGTATGGGAGTGGACACATACAGCCAGCATATGNCTTGCCTCCATGTCTCTGATGTTCCTTGCTTGGCAGAAAGTCCTTCCTCACACCTCACTTAAATATCTCCCCAGGTGGACTTTGCTTTCATGGTATGGCAGAGCTTCCCGGAGCGGATGGTCGGCTTTCTCACCTGGAGCCACTTCTGGGATGAGGCTCAGGGGGGCTGGGGCTACACTGGCGAGAGGGCCAATGAATTCTCCATGGTTCTCACCTCAGCTGCCTTCTACCACAGGTACCGATGGTAACGCTGGCACTGGACTCAGAGGGTCACAGAGACCCCCCTCTTTGAACCAGGAGCAGGGTGGTATGGGAGTGGACACATACAGCCAGCATATAGCCCAGAGATCCAGGTTCAAGACCCCTTCCCAGTGCTGTGATGGGCAAGTCTCCCCACCTCTCTTGAGGTTCAGTTTCCTCATTGGTAAAGTGTACTCACCTCACAGGGCTGGTGTGACCATCAAATAAAAGTACATGAAGTGCTTCGCACACAGACAGTCAACCAAAGGCAGCTAGTGGTGTTTTAAGCAGAGCCATGCAGGGGCCATAGACAGGGTTTGGATTTGGGGGAGGTGTGGTAAATCCACAGCCTCCCTGAAGCTACTCTTTGGGCTGCCATCTTTGAAGGCCTAGGAACCAGCTGATCCTTTCCTCCTTCTCACTCTGCCTGAATTCAGACTCAGAGCCCAGGGAAGGGGGCCCCACGGAGCCTGAGGGGGAGGAAAGTCCAGTTCAGTTCAGTTCAGTTGCTCAGTCGTGTCCGACTCTTTGTGACCCCATGAATCACAGCACGTCAGGCCTCCCTGTCCATCACCATCTCCCAGAGTTCACACAAACTCACATCCTTCGAGCTGGTGATGCCATTCAGCCATTTCATCTTCTGTCGTCCCCTTCTCCTCCTGCCCCCAATCCCTCCCAGCATCAGAGCCTTTTCCAATGAGTCAACTCTTCACATGAGGTGGCCAAAGTACTTTTCAGCTTTAGCATCATTCCTTCCAAAGAACACCCAGGACTGATCTCCTTTAGAATAGACTGGTTGGATCTCCTTGCAGTCCAAGGGACTCTCAAGAGTCTTCTCCAACACCACAGTTCAAAAGCATCAATTCTTCGGTGCTCAGCCTTCTTCACAGTCCAACTCTCACATCCATATGTGACCACTGGAAAGACCATAGCCTTGACTAGACGGACCTTTGCTGGCAAAGTAATGTCTCTGCTTTTCAACATGCTGTCTAGGATGGTCATAAGTGTTCTTCTAAGGAGAAAGTATCTTTCAGTTTCATGAAAGTATCTTTTCAGTTTCAGTCATCATCTGCAGTGATTTTGGAGCCCAAGAAAATAGTGTCTCACTGTTTCCATTGTTTCCCCATCTATTTGCCATGAAGTGATGGGACCCGATGCCATGATCTTAGTTTTTTGAATATTGAGTTTTAAGCCAGCTTTTTTACTCTCCTCTTTCACTTTCGTCAAGAGGCCCTTTAGTTCTTCTTTGCTTTCTGCCATAAGGGTGGTGTCATCTGCATATCTGAGGTTATTGATATTTCTCCCAGCAATCTTGATTCCATCTTGTGCTTCATCCAGCCCGACATTTTGCATGAAGTACTCTGCATATAGGACTTCCCTGGTGGCTCAGATGGTAAAACATCTGCCTACAGTGTGGGAGGCCTGGATTCGAGCCCTGGGTTGGGAAGATCCTCTGGAGAAGGAAATGGCAACCCACTCCAGTACCCTTGGATGGAAAATCCCATGGACAGAGGAGTGTGGAAGACTACAGTCCATGGGGTCGCAAAGAGCCGGACACGACTGAGCGACTTTCACTCACTCACTCACTCTGCATATAAGTTAAATAAGCAGGGTAACAATATACAGCCTTGACATACTCCTTTCCCAATCTTGAACCAATCTGTTGTTCCAAGTCCGATTCTAACTGTTGCTTCTTGACCTGGAAACTTCCTGAGATTTCTCAGGAGGCAGGTAAAATGGTCTGGTATTCCCATCTCTTTCAGAATTTTCCAGTTTGTTGTGATCCACACAGTCAAAGGCTTTGGTGTAGTCAATAAAGCAGAAGTAGATGTTTTTCTGGAACTCTTTTGCTTTTTCTATGATCCAACGGATGTTGGCAATTTGATCTCTGGTTCCTCTGTCTTTTCTAAATCCAGCTTGAACATCTGGAAATTCTTGTTTCACATACTGTTGAAGCCTGGCTTGGAGAATTTGGGGCATTACTTTGCTAGTGTGTGAGATGAGTGCAATTGTGTGGTAGTCTGAACATTTTTTGGCATTGCCTTTCTTTGGGATTGGAATGAAAATTGACCTTTTCCAGTCCTGTGGTCACTGCTGAGTTTTCCAAATTTGCTGGCATATTGAGTGCAGCACTTTCACAGCATCATCTTTCAGGATTTGAAACAGCTCAACTGGAATTCCATCACCTCCACTAGCTTTGTTCATAGTGATGCTTCCTAAGGCCAGCTTCACTTTGGACCCCAGGATGTCTGGCTCTAGGTGAGTGATCACACCATCATGGTTCTCTGGGTCATTAAAATCTTTTTTGTATACTTCTGCTGTGTTGGAGAAGGCAATGGGACCCCACTCCAGTACTCTTGCCTGGAAAATCCCATGGATGAAGGAGCCTGGTAGGCTGTAGTCCATGGGGTCGCTAAGAGTCAGACACAACTGAGCAACTTCCCTTTTCTATTTGTTAGGTCCATACCATTTCTGTCCTTTATTGCGCCCATCTTTGCATGAAATGTTCCCTTGGTATCTCTAATTTTCTTGAAGAGATCTCTACCCTTTCCCATTCTATTGTTTTCTTTGCACTGATCACTGAGGATGTTTTTCTTACCTCTCGTTGCTATTCTTTGGAACTCTGCATTCAAGATGGGTATAGTTTTCCCTTCCTCCTTTGTCTTTAGCTTCTCTTCTAAGGCCTCCTCAGACAACCATTTTGCCTTTCTGCATTTCTTTTTCTTTTGCATTTCATTTCACTATTGGCTGCAGAGAAGCCACAGGGCACAGAGTAGTGGAGAGCAGAGCACACACAGGATGGGAGCGCCTGGAGGCAGCCAGGGCTCAGAAAGGAGTGCAGGACTTTCACAAGAAGCTTAGGAATGGGGGTCAATGGGAGAGTGAGGCCAGGAGGGAGAAGAATTCAGCCTTGGGGGGGAACCGGGCTGCAGCCTCTCGTGTTCCTCTCCTCTCACCCAGGTATTACCACACCCTCTTCACCCGCTCCCTGCCCAAGGCTCTGAGGACTCTGGCAGATGAGTCACCCCCCTGCGTCGATGTCCTGATGAACTTTCTAGTAGCAGCCGTCACCAAGTTGCCGCCTATCAAGGTGCCCTATGGGCCGTGGCATCAGGAGGCCAGACCTCCTCCACTGGTGAGGCCCCAGGGGCGTGGTCGGCACTGGGAGGGCCCTGGCTAGGGAAGCCAGGCTGTCTAACCCAAATCCTTTGTGCTGCAAGGGACGGGCGGGGGCCGGGGGCAGGGCGGGGTTCCAAGTAAGAGAAGCTCCCCACCAACACATTTCTCTGCCCCTCTTAGGCGCCTGGGGGTCCGCGGTTCAGAGCGGAGCCGCAGCCGGCCGCCCAGGACTGCATCAACCAGATGGCGGCAGGGTTCGGCCACATGCCCCTGGTGTCCTCGCGCCTCCGTCTAGACCCAGTGCTTTTCAAGGACCAGGTGTCCGTGTTGCGTAAGAAGTATCGCAGCCTGGAGAAGCCCTAGGAGGAACCAACCAGCTGAGACCCTGGCCCGGCTCCCTGGGGGCGCTGCAACCTGCCCGGGGTTGGGGGCGTGGATGGAGTCGCAGCCCCCTCCCCTGGAATATCTGGAGAACCAGTCCGGGCTGCCGGTGAGCCCAACACGGCCGATCCCGACTGGCCAGCAACAGCCTCGCCCCCCCCGCTCCAGCCCAGGGGCAGTTCCCACGTGCTCGGGCGCCATCTCTGCCACCTGGCCTCTGCCTTCGCAGACCCTTTACCTGGAATGCCTTTCTCGGCTTCTCTGCCGAGCTAACATCTGCTTCTCTTTCAGGTCCTCGCCTCCTCCACGAACCTGCCTGACCGCCCCCCCCGCCCCCCCGCGATCCTCTGCGCTTTCACAGCCGGTGTGTCCCATAGTCCCCTTATTCATGCTGCCTTGCACAGGTACACTGTCAGGCCCCCGGGAGGGCAGGGCCGTGGCCTCTTCTCTCTGGCCTGGCTGCTGCTGCTGCTAAGTCGTTTCAGTCGTGTCCGACTCTGTGTGACCCCATAGATGGCAGCCTACCAGGCTCCTCCGTCCCTGGGATTCTCCAGGCAAGAATACTGGAGTGGGTTGCCATTTCCTTCTCCAATGCATGAAAGTGAAAAGGGAAAGTGAAGTCGCTCAGTCGTGCTCGACTCACAGCGACCCCATGGACTGCAGCCCGCCAGGCTCCTCCGTCCATGGGATTTTCCAGGCAAGAGTACTGGAGTGGGATGCCATTGCCGTACGCCACAAATATCTGACGATCAGATAGACATCAGCTACGTGCCTGGGCCCTGTGCCGACAGTGGGCGGAGGCGTGGACAAGGTGTGCAGAGTGAACTCCACGTCTACAAACCGGGAGGCATCTTTGCTGCAGGTTCCTGGCTTGTCAGGCACAATCCTGGAGCCTCCGGGGTGGAGCAAAGACGCGCCGGGGAGCAAGTTTCAGGGCTTCCTTCTCGACCGGGCAGAGCAGAGTTGGGAGGGGAGGAGGTGGGCACGCCGGTGGCCCCTCGGGCCCCCTGGGCTCAGGCACTGCCGTCGTCCCGCACTATCAGCCTCGTCCATTAGAGGTCAGCACCGAGCCGCGCTTCCTATTCCGGGACCGAGAGTGAAAGTCGCTCAGTCTTGTCCGACTCTTTGCAATCCCATGGGCTATACAGTCCGTGGAATTCTCCAGGCCAGAATACTGGAGTGGGTAGCCTTTCCCTTCTCCAGGGGGTCTTCCCAATCCAGGGATCGAACCCAGGTCTCCTGCATTGCAGGCGGATCCAGGACGGAGAAGGGAGTTCTAAACGCCTTCTGGGTGGGATTAGCGGGCGCGGGGTCTTGGAGGTTGGTTGGTGGTGCCCAGTTTGACGTCTGAAAACTGGTTTGGCCCACACACCTGGGACTAAGAAGGGGGGCCGTTTCTAGGTGGGCTGAGTGGTAACAGGTGCGGTCCCCAGGACCCTGGTAGTGAGAGTAGAGTGGGGGAGGGGACTCTGGGTCCTCCTGGGCTCACCCACCTGGAACTGGAATTATCACTTCCGAAATAAAAGCGCCTGTCCTTGCTGCCTCACGCTCAGGCTATAAATACCTCCACAGCAGCTGCACGGGGGAGGGGACTCAGGTCTCGCCTAGGAGCTGGGGCCACTCTGAGAGAGAGGGACAGGGATGGTGGGTCCAAACCAGGTCCAGGGTATCGGGTGTTTTTCTGCTTTGATGGCCTCGCAGCTCTGGAAACTCCCGTGACTAGTGACTAGCTTGCTGGCCAGAACATGCTGTCCCCAAGGCCACTCCAAGGCCTCCCACCTCCTACCTCCAGTTTGACCTCTGGCCCCTGGATGACTCAAGTCATCCCTGGAGCCGCTTACAGTGTGGGGTGCCAAGAAGGCTCTCTCTCTGGGGAGCCATGGGGCTGCTAGATTCTTGAGGTGGAGCGGGCACTGGGAGTTATAGGGGAGGGGAGACAGTCTGGCCCTGAGTCAAGGACAGTGGGTGAGGAAGTACACAGCTGCAGCCCAGGCAGTCTTCCCAGGGTGGGGAGGACTCCAAGTGCTAGGCCCAGATGGGGAAAGAGGCACCTTTTCCCTCTGCACTCCTAGGCTGCACCCAGAATGCTGAACTGCCTTGGCAAGGCCTCACCTGTGGGCTGCCAGGCCAAAAGGCTCATACTATACCAACATGCAGCCCAGAGCAGGTCCCCAGCCCCTGCTGTAGGGGGAGGCCTAGGAGAACGAGGCAGAAATCCCAGACCTGCCTCACACCGGCTGTGTGACTTTGGGCCAGTGACTCAACCTCTCTGAGCCTCAGTTTTCTCATCTGCAAAAGGGGAGGACAGCAATGGCTGTCTCTTGAGAGGGGTGTGCAGACTTGGCGTATAGCACAGCCTAGGATCTGGGCTCCTGTGGCCTGTGATGGCTGGGGGGAGGAAGACTGGGGCAGAATGGAGCTCCATCAACCAGCGGTCTCTCTGTCTCACATACACATATCCAAGCCAACACAACTTCCCCCCAATTTTAAGAACCTGCAGATGGACTGAGATCACAGGCAACCCCGGATGGGAGTGCTGAAAAGGCACAAAGCGGTCATTTCACTGATGGGAAGAGAGAGGCTCAGAGGGGAAGGCGAGAGTGGCCAGCCCCTCCTGCTCCCACCGTAGGTCAGGACAGGGTCAAGACAAACCCAATGCTGCCCCAGGAGGCTGGGAGCGCACCTGGCTCCTCTGGCCATCCTTCCAGAATGATGAGAAAAGGAGCCACTCTTCCATGACCACCATGTGCTCAGCCCACTTTGGCTCCAAGCCTCACAACAACCCTGTGAGGTGGGTGTCCATGTTCTCAGTCCACAGATGAGACAGGCCCTGACCCGCCTGAGGGCAGAGACAGACCATTAGATCAGGGCCGCCTGCCGCCTGGGCGCGCGCCTCCTCTGCGACACAGACTGGGGGCACGTCCCCCCGCTTCATCGCGGAAGCACGAGCCGCCTTCTAATTCAGGAAGCCGGGGCCTCCTGTTTGGGTTGTGCCCGCTTTGTCGTCCATCTCCAAGTTGTGAGCAGGCCAGGACATGCTGGCAACAGAGCCGGCCCAACCATAGCTGACGTCAGGCTCCTTGACCCCAGGACACAATCAGAGCAAGAGGGGTGGCCGGGGAGCTCTGGGGCTCCGCCCACCTCCACCTCTCCTGCCAGGGCACCTTTGCATTGGCACAGCTTCCTGGGTGAGGGCGGGATAAGGAAAGACGAACCCAGCAGGTCCTTACCTAGTCAGAAGCCCCCTCCCTCCGGGAAAAGGAAACGTGAAATGAAATCATAGTGAAATGATTCAGGCACAGATCAGCCTCAGGTGCCCCCTGGATCCTGATTTCTGGGGCCTGGGGCCTCCTTAAAGTGTATTGTCGGAGGCAGAGGAAGGGGGCTCGGTTCGCAGAGCTGCTTCTCAGACGCATAAGGCAGAGGCCAGACAGACCGAAAATGGGGAGTTAGGCAGGCAGGTGAGGAGACAACAAGGCTGGTCTCCCCTCTGTCACCTCTCTCTGTGCCTCACTGCCTTTCCAGAGGCTGGTAGTTGGGTGGCATTAGCTGAGGACTAGGCCCGAACTCTGCCCCGCTGGGAGCTGGAGGAGCGCNAAGTGAAGTCGCTCAGTCGTGCTCGACTCACAGCGACCCCATGGACTGCAGCCCGCCAGGCTCCTCCGTCCATGGGATTTTCCAGGCAAGAGTACTGGAGTGGGATGCCATTGCCGTACGCCACAAATATCTGACGATCAGATAGACATCAGCTACGTGCCTGGGCCCTGTGCCGACAGTGGGCGGAGGCGTGGACAAGGTGTGCAGAGTGAACTCCACGTCTACAAACCGGGAGGCATCTTTGCTGCAGGTTCCTGGCTTGTCAGGCACAATCCTGGAGCCTCCGGGGTGGAGCAAAGACGCGCCGGGGAGCAAGTTTCAGGGCTTCCTTCTCGACCGGGCAGAGCAGAGTTGGGAGGGGAGGAGGTGGGCACGCCGGTGGCCCCTCGGGCCCCCTGGGCTCAGGCACTGCCGTCGTCCCGCACTATCAGCCTCGTCCATTAGAGGTCAGCACCGAGCCGCGCTTCCTATTCCGGGACCGAGAGTGAAAGTCGCTCAGTCTTGTCCGACTCTTTGCAATCCCATGGGCTATACAGTCCGTGGAATTCTCCAGGCCAGAATACTGGAGTGGGTAGCCTTTCCCTTCTCCAGGGGGTCTTCCCAATCCAGGGATCGAACCCAGGTCTCCTGCATTGCAGGCGGATCCAGGACGGAGAAGGGAGTTCTAAACGCCTTCTGGGTGGGATTAGCGGGCGCGGGGTCTTGGAGGTTGGTTGGTGGTGCCCAGTTTGACGTCTGAAAACTGGTTTGGCCCACACACCTGGGACTAAGAAGGGGGGCCGTTTCTAGGTGGGCTGAGTGGTAACAGGTGCGGTCCCCAGGACCCTGGTAGTGAGAGTAGAGTGGGGGAGGGGACTCTGGGTCCTCCTGGGCTCACCCACCTGGAACTGGAATTATCACTTCCGAAATAAAAGCGCCTGTCCTTGCTGCCTCACGCTCAGGCTATAAATACCTCCACAGCAGCTGCACGGGGGAGGGGACTCAGGTCTCGCCTAGGAGCTGGGGCCACTCTGAGAGAGAGGGACAGGGATGGTGGGTCCAAACCAGGTCCAGGGTATCGGGTGTTTTTCTGCTTTGATGGCCTCGCAGCTCTGGAAACTCCCGTGACTAGTGACTAGCTTGCTGGCCAGAACATGCTGTCCCCAAGGCCACTCCAAGGCCTCCCACCTCCTACCTCCAGTTTGACCTCTGGCCCCTGGATGACTCAAGTCATCCCTGGAGCCGCTTACAGTGTGGGGTGCCAAGAAGGCTCTCTCTCTGGGGAGCCATGGGGCTGCTAGATTCTTGAGGTGGAGCGGGCACTGGGAGTTATAGGGGAGGGGAGACAGTCTGGCCCTGAGTCAAGGACAGTGGGTGAGGAAGTACACAGCTGCAGCCCAGGCAGTCTTCCCAGGGTGGGGAGGACTCCAAGTGCTAGGCCCAGATGGGGAAAGAGGCACCTTTTCCCTCTGCACTCCTAGGCTGCACCCAGAACGCTGAACTGCCTTGGCAAGGCCTCACCTGTGGGCTGCCAGGCCAAAAGGCTCATACTATACCAACATGCAGCCCAGAGCAGGTCCCCAGCCCCTGCTGTAGGGGGAGGCCTAGGAGAACGAGGCAGAAATCCCAGACCTGCCTCACACCGGCTGTGTGACTTTGGGCCAGTGACTCAACCTCTCTGAGCCTCAGTTTTCTCATCTGCAAAAGGGGAGGACAGCAATGGCTGTCTCTTGAGAGGGGTGTGCAGACTTGGCGTATAGCACAGCCTAGGATCTGGGCTCCTGTGGCCTGTGATGGCTGGGGGGAGGAAGACTGGGGCAGAATGGAGCTCCATCAACCAGCGGTCTCTCTGTCTCACATACACATATCCAAGCCAACACAACTTCCCCCCAATTTTAAGAACCTGCAGATGGACTGAGATCACAGGCAACCCCGGATGGGAGTGCTGAAAAGGCACAAAGCGGTCATTTCACTGATGGGAAGAGAGAGGCTCAGAGGGGAAGGCGAGAGTGGCCAGCCCCTCCTGCTCCCACCGTAGGTCAGGACAGGGTCAAGACAAACCCAATGCTGCCCCAGGAGGCTGGGAGCGCACCTGGCTCCTCTGGCCATCCTTCCAGAATGATGAGAAAAGGAGCCACTCTTCCATGACCACCATGTGCTCAGCCCACTTTGGCTCCAAGCCTCACAACAACCCTGTGAGGTGGGTGTCCATGTTCTCAGTCCACAGATGAGACAGGCCCTGACCCGCCTGAGGGCAGAGACAGACCATTAGATCAGGGCCGCCTGCCGCCTGGGCGCGCGCCTCCTCTGCGACACAGACTGGGGGCACGTCCCCCAGCTTCATCGCGGAAGCACGAGCCGCCTTCTAATTCAGGAAGCCGGGGCCTCCTGTTTGGGTTGTGCCTGCTTTGTCGTCCATCTCCAAGTTGTGAGCAGGCCAGGACATGCTGGCAACAGAGCCGGCCCAACCATAGCTGACGTCAGGCTCCTTGACCCCAGGACACAATCAGAGCAAGAGGGGTGGCCGGGGAGCTCTGGGGCTCCGCCCACCTCCACCTCTCCTGCCAGGGCACCTTTGCATTGGCACAGCTTCCTGGGTGAGGGCGGGATAAGGAAAGACGAACCCAGCAGGTCCTTACCTAGTCAGAAGCCCCCTCCCTCCGGGAAAAGGAAACGTGAAATGAAATCATAGTGAAATGATTCAGGCACAGATCAGCCTCAGGTGCCCCCTGGATCCTGATTTCTGGGGCCTGGGGCCTCCTTAAAGTGTATTGTCGGAGGCAGAGGAAGGGGGCTCGGTTCGCAGAGCTGCTTCTCAGACGCATAAGGCAGAGGCCAGACAGACCGAAAATGGGGAGTTAGGCAGGCAGGTGAGGAGACAACAAGGCTGGTCTCCCCTCTGTCACCTCTCTCTGTGCCTCACTGCCTTTCCAGAGGCTGGTAGTTGGGTGGCATTAGCTGAGGACTAGGCCCGAACTCTGCCCCGCTGGGAGCTGGAGGAGCGCGGTCACACCAGCTCCATACCTGCTGGGTTCCCCTCCTGGGGCTGGCGGTAGTCAGATGAGGGAGGCAAAGGAGGAGCCCGTTCCTGGACAAGGCCCCTCATCACTGAACATGGAGCAGCGGTCAGGAGAAGGACCTGGTTCGTAACCCAGCCAGGGCAGGCAGAGACCTGGCTGAGCCTGGGGGTCGGCGGGGGACACTCAATCCAGCCATCAGCAGGCCTGTCCCCATCCTGTTGATGCCTGGTAGGGTGGTCAGTCTGAGGGGCCCCGGCATGACTGACAGTCCTTCATGTCCTCAGAGTAGTCCTCGATCTGGATAGTCATGGTGTGGAAGTGGAACATCCCCTGCAGGCGGTCACTGGCTGCCTTCAGCACAGCCTGGGCATCTGCATTCTCAGCTGGGGGCCGATAAGACACGTGGTGGGAGAAGGGAGGCACCAGAGAACCAATTACTTACTCTTGGGCCCTTAGGAACGAGTAGGAGGCAAGTCTCAAGTCCTAGCCCCAGCAGAACAAGATAGGGGGCCGTGAACATCAAGAAACCCCAGACTCACTCCCGTACCAGGCAACCGTCTGGTTCCCACATCTGGCACACAACCCTGAAAGGGCCGGAAAAGCTCTGGCTTAAAGGCTCGGAGTCTTTCCTCTGCCACTTACTAGCTGTAAAAGCCTGGGCGAGTGCCTTTACCACCTCCCGCCCCTATAGTTTCTTCATCTATAAATGGGATCTTGATGATCAGATAAACAACAGAAGCCCAGTACTCAGCATGGGGTCAGATTCAAAGCACCAGCACCGTGAGCGCCTGGCGCCATCTGGGCAGGTCGGGCAGGGATGGCCCGGGGTCCCTGGCTGCCTCGCTCGCACGAGTGCTCCCACACTCACCGATGGCGATGTGGACAGACAGGATAGGCTGGGCCACAGTCAGCGCCCAGATGTGCAGGCTGTGCAAGGCTTCCACGCCCTCCACGGACAGCAGCAGATTCCGCACGGCTGTGAAGTCCACACCCTTGGGGGTCCCTGAGGACGACAGGGACCGGGGCTGAAGGACAGGGCTGCCTCCCACCCACGCTGCTTCCTGCTCCTCACACGGCGCCTCACGCAAACCTCCATGGCCAGCAGAGCTGAGGTCACCCCTGCCCCCCGAAACGAGCCCCATCATGCCACCCTGCTGTGTTTTCCTCTTCACACTTGACACTGTCGGAAATGACCTTATTTGTTAGTTTCTTGCTATCTCCCTGTCTCAGATGGAAACTGTATCCGAGCAGGACAACTGTTTGGTTTATCACCCTATTAGTGCCTAGAACAGTGCCTCTTCCCCGAGTATATGTTTGATATAAAATTTTTTTTAAGATAAAGAAGGCAACCCGGGGCTCCCTGCACCCCCATGTGGCATCCTTGTCATCATTTTTATCTGGGTCCGTCACATTCTTGGAGAAAATGCTCTGACCTGCAGCTGAACACTCAGGCTGACCCCACACCAGGATCCAGACCAATTCCGACCACAGAGACGCATGGCCCCAGACCCTGGGCACCTGAAAGCCAGGTAAGTAGGTGTGGTAACTCGGGCAGACCATTCGCTACCACTAAGCACCCCTCAAAGCCCTGCCGTGTCTTCCCGAGGCGGGAGCACCTCAGGAAAGAAGGCCTGAGCTGGAGTGGATTCAGTAGCGTTCCTTGTCCAACTCTGACTGTCTTTTTCTCATCCTCAATCTGCACCCCCCAACACTGTGCAATGAGAAGCATAATCCTCACCCCAAAAGGGAAGGCAAGTGGAGACTCAGGAAGCATATGAGGAAGGGCAGGAGGGCCAGGTGCTAAAGACACACCTGGAAGCTCCCAGACTTGGCAGGGAGGACACATCCCAGCAGGGAGGAGGCACCCTTGGGGGTAGAGGGACAGAAAGGACGATCCAGGGGACATTTCCAGAACAACCACACCTGAGGACCCTGCTCAATGTCAAGATTAGCCTGGACCCCAGGAGGTTCTCCAGACCTTGCCCCCCGACCATGTGCTGTGATGTACCCCCACACCCAAAACACACACACACACAATGCACGCTCAGTCGTCTCTGACTCTTTGGGACCCCATTGACTGTAGCCCGCCAGTCTCCTCTGTCCGTGGGATTTCCCAGGCAAGAATCCTGGAATGGGTTACCAGTTTCTCCTCCAGGGGACTCTTCCCAACCCAGGAATCAAACTGGTGTCTGCTCGATTTGCAGGCAGATGCTTTGCCCCTGAGCCACCTGGGAAGCCCACATACACACAGACTCGAACTTATCTTTGCATTGGAAAATAAAGAGCTAAAAGGGAGCTCCAAGCTCAGGTTACCTTCCATCAGCACCAGGATCACATCTCTCAGGATGGTCAAGGTTGTCCCCAGGACGAGGATGGAGAACAGGAAGGTGCAGATGGGGTCTACAAGCTTGTACTCTGGCTACAAGGAAAAAGGAGAGGCAGAGCTGGGGGTCACCAGCCAACACCTCAGCCTCCCTTCTCCCCTCCCACCTAGCAGTGAGTCAGGGAGAAGCGCTTTTTCTGCGGGGTGGGCACGAGCTTCACCCTGACCCTGCCTCCCCAGTTCCCTACCTTTTATTCTGTGTCCAGAAGGACAGGCAGGACGTACCACAGTTCAGGATAAGACACCATGCCTTCCCACCCCTCCCTGCCCAAGAAGCTAAGCCACAGACAGAGCTAAATGCAATCTTAGGCACCATCTGGCCCAACATCCCAGCTTTATAGGTGGGGTAACAGAGGCTCAATTAGAGCAAGGGACTCCTTTACATCATGCAGCTGGCAAGGGGTGATCTAGGCTTCAAACCCAACACTGGGCTTTTTCCATTACACCCCACTGCCTCTCTGTAATGGGCAATGCCCAGACTTCAGCAGCCTACAGTCCTGGATTTGAATCTGACTCTACAGCTTACCAGCTAAGTGATGCTGTGCAAGTCACTGAACCTTTCTGGGCTGCAGAAAACATCACCACCTCCCTTCAGGATCCTTATCAAGATCAGAAGTGCTAATGCTTAGTGGGTGTTGGGTAAATGTTTCTTCCCTCTCCCACCCCTCTGCCCGGAGCTGGGAGGGAGCTAGAAACTGGAAAGGGTCCTGTGCAGAGAGAAGCCCCAGGTGACCTATACTCCCTCCCCTGCTTCCCCCTGTCCCCAGCTCTAACCTTGAAGTATAAAACAAAGGCTGCCACCAAAACGCCCAAGCTCTGCAGAAAGTCTCCAATGACGTGGGTAAAGGCAGCTCGGACACTGGGGCTGCCCTGCTCCTGGCTGGCATTGTGGCCGTGCTCGGGGCTGTGGCTGTGTCCACGGCCAGACTGGTGAAGAATCAACCCCATTCTATGGAAGCGGAGACAAAGTCCAGGGGCTCACTGAGGGAGCAGATGGAAGCTTCAAGTTTGGCCAGGCAGAGGCCCCCATCAGGACTGACCTCCCCGTGGGGGTCAAAATCCCAACCCCCACCCAAGACGGTATGATCCCTTTGGCCACAGAAGGAGCCCAGCGAACGTGGCCTTGGTTCAGAGTTTTGCCAGTGGGAGGAGGGGCTCAGCTCCATCCAGTGCCAGGTTGAGCCTGGGCACAAAGCTGCCCCAGTGCCAAACCTCAGAGCAGAAGGGCACTACAGAGGAGATCGAGATCCCCCCAGCATGTCACAGAGGGTGAAGCTGAGGCCCAGAGAGGGAACTGGCTTGCCCAAGGCCACTGGGCAAGGGGGAGAGAACCCAAAATAGACACCCCCGCTCTACACAACTTACGTCTCGAAGAGACCAGCTTCAGGCACACCAGATTGAAAAGGGCTTTGAGATTCTGTCCCTAGGGACCCCTGCTCCTGTAAGCACTAGACTCACCCTGCCCCGAAACAGGAAGGAAGCCTGTCTCTGGTTATTCACGGACACGTCGAGGGTGGGGACCTGATGCCGCCCCAGGTTTACCGTTCCTGATGGCCTGGCCCCAGGCCTCAGGCAGGGCCCAGGTGTTCCAGGCACCAGAGCTCAGCCCACGAGGGAGATTCTGATCCTACAGCCATCCTGGTGTGGGGCATGCCCCTCCCCCCAACAAGAGCAGGCCGGCAGGTAGGCCTGTGAGGAGGGGGAGGGTTCGCAGGGACCCCAGGCCACACTCACATGATGTTCACGACCACAGCACAGCCCGACGTGATCAGCATGGTCTCCTCCTTGATCTCATAGTCTCCAGAGATCACCCTTTCCGCCGCCAAGTACACCAGCACCCCCGTCACGACCCAGATGGACAGCACAGAGAGCAGAGCACCCAGGATCTCTGAGGAAGAGCCCGGCCCCCAGTACCAACCTTAGCGTGGGGCCCTGAGGCTAAGGAGCCCCTCTCCCTCCCCACAAAATCTGAGCCTGGGTCCGATTGGAGGTATGGCTCTGCTGGAAGTGCTATGGCTGGCACCTCACCCCACCACTCGTACATCTGAAAAGGTCGGAGCTAGAAGAAGCTCAAGACATCATCTGGGACAACCTTTTCAATTGAAGCTGACTCATTAAATATACACCCATTGCTCAGCTGGCAAACTGAGGCTCTGAGGAACAGAGGCTGGGCCATCTCCCACCAAGAAGAGAATGACAATGCAGCCCAGAGATGAACTTCAGAAGGCTTTGCTGACCTCTCCCTCCCGCCTAGAGCCAATCCATGGCGTTATGTGCAAAGTGAACGCCAACATCATTTATTCTTAAATAAATACAGCTTGCCCTCTCAGGAAGGTGGACTCTCCTTTCCTGCAGGGTGGGAACTCCCAGAGGACAGGGGACCAGGGCTCCCCCATCAGACTGGGAGCTCCCAAAGGACGAAAGTCATGGTTGACATCCTCTTCCCCCACCCAAGTCACCCTCCTGGCTTTACGCAGGGACCCAGTGCACTCACCCAAGAATTACATCTTAACCCAACCCCTCCCCCAATTCCACCCCCATCCCAATCAGGGCCCTCACCAGCTCGATGCCAGCCGAAGTTCATGGTCTTGGTGGCTGGCCGGGAAGACATCCACAGGGAGAAGAGGCTGATAAGCATGCTGGCAAAGTCAGTGAGCAGGTGGGCTGCGTCTGTCATGATCGCCAAGCTATGTGCCAGGTACCCACCTGCAGGGCCAAAAGGAGGGAGGATCCTTATCGGCTCCCCAAAGAGCCAGTTTCCCAGAGCGTGTGTGCAGCAGGGAAACCATGAGCTCTGGAGAAAGGCAAGGGATTGCAGACCTCTCCACCATTAGCTGGGTAACCATGAACAAGTGACTTCCTTTCTCTGAGCCTCAGCTTCTAGCATCTGTGAAGTGGGATTAGCAAAGTCTACTTAGAGGATGAATGTGAAAATTGAGTTCAAATTTGGCCTGGAGGGGAATACCGCTGCGGTCCAGTGGTTCAGACTCTCCACTTTCATGGCACCCTCGGCTCGGGTTCAATCCCTGGTCAGGGAACTGAGATTCCACAAGCCACGTAGCGCGGCCAAAACAACCAAACACAAAAAACCCAAAATGGGCTTGGAAAACATGGTAGGTACTCAATAAGTGCTGTTTTCTTCTAGTGTTCAGGTCTTTCCTGACCTACTAATTTTGTGCGACCTCGGACAGGTCACTTAACCGTATGATGCCTCAGTTTCATCATAAAAATGAGACTATCAGGACCCATGACAGCACGAGGCTGTTGTGAGGATTGCATGAGATAGTGTGCGTGTAAGAGGTTTAGCATGGTGTGAGTGAGTGACAATCGCTCAGTCATGTCTGACTCCTTGCAATCCCATGGACTGTAGTCTACTAGGCTCCTCTGTCCATGGGATTCTCAGGCAAGAATACTGGAGTGGGTTGCCATTTCCTTCTCCAGGGGATTTTCCCCACCCAGAGATGAAACCCTGGTCTCCCGCACTGCAGCAGCCTCTTTACCCTCTGAACCACCAGGGAAGCCTACCATTAGCATGGCAAGCATACAGTAAATGGGGCTGTTAGTATTAATNGGCTCCTCTGTCCATGGGATTCTCAGGCAAGAATACTGGAGTGGGTTGCCATTTCCTTCTCCAGGGGATTTTCCCCACCCAGAGATGAAACCCTGGTCTCCCGCACTGCAGCAGCCTCTTTACCCTCTGAACCACCAGGGAAGCCTACCATTAGCATGGCAAGCATACAGTAAATGGGGCTGTTAGTATTAATACTACAGGAACATTCAGGAGAAAAGCCTTTTGGATCATCCAGACTACCCATGTGCCAATTTCATTGAATCAGCCCAGAGTTCTTACCAATGACTTCCCCAATCATGAACAACAGGCAGAAGGCAGAAGCCACACAGAGCTGGCGCCAGGCCCTCTTCTTGGGGTCACCACGACTGCCAGGACCCTTCTGAGAATGGCAGTAATGGCTGCTCTGGGGAGCCAGCTCAGTGGGCTGCAAGGCCAGGCCAGGTGAAGACGGAGGGATGCCGCTGGTCCCATCCTGCCACAGAGTTGTGTAAGTCCTGTCCAGAGAGGAAGGGTGAGGGGAGATTCAGCTGAGATGAGAGCAAAAAGGGCTGACTCTAGTCTTACCTCTCTGCGGGGCCTGTGCATTCCCTTGTGCCCGTTTGGAAAGAGTTAAGAATATACTCCAAGCTCGACAGACTCTAAGGAGTGACCAGAGAAGCCCCTCCTTGCAGGAGGGTGCTGGAGAATGACCAGTCCTGGAGTCTTGGCTCCGTGTGTTTCCTCCTCCTCCATCCCTTCCAAGGCTTGGAGGTAAAGACCTTGGGAACTAGCCGCGGGGGCTGGGCTGGGCCGGTCCAGCGGAGCGCGGAGAAGGATCAGAGTTCATGCTCAGGGAAGACAGCAGCTCGCCCCTTCGCAAGGACTTGGAGACACTGGGCTTCCCGGGGCGGGGCGGTCCCAGGGCTAAGTGCCAGCCCCGGGGCGGAGCTCCAGGCACGCACTCCCCCAACGAATCTGCCGGGGTCAGGATCTGTGCTCTGCGGCGAGGAAGGACTGGTCCCTGTGCCCAGCCTCAATTTCCCCTTTCCTCCACCTCCCCCACCCCCCACCATTCCTGTCGGGGGTGTGGGGAGGTCCCAGATATAGCCGTCGCCAAAACCAACCACTGCCAGTATGGCAGACGGGGAGGTGGGGTTGAGGCCACTGAAATTCCNCTGGTCCCTGTCCCCAGCCTCAATTTCCCCTTTCCTCCACCTCCCCCACCCCCCACCCCTCCTGTCGGGGGTGTGGGGAGGTCCCAGATATAGCCGTCGCCAAAACCAACCACTGCCAGTATGGCAGACGGGGAGGTGGGGTTGAGGCCACTGAAATTCCCGCCCCTCCCCAGGTTCTCCTTACCCGACTGTAAGCTTGGCGTCCAACAGATGCATCCTCTCGCCCGCTTTCATGCGGCCCCGCGCGCCCTGCCACGTGCTCCCTGGAGTCGCGCGCTGGGCTCTCCAGCGGCGAGCGCTCACCGGCCACCAGCGCCGTGCGCGCAGCTCCGGCCGCCCGCCCTGCCGCGAGTCCGCTCCCGCCTAGACCGCGCCGGGGCCGCCGAGGGGTCGTCCCGCCGTCGCTACCGCTGCTGCCCCCACGACGCCGGCAGCTGCGCCCCGCGCCCGCTGGCTTTATCAAGTTCCAGCTTCCCCGTGTGAAGCGGCGCGTCGTGCGCAAAAGCCCGCAGGGAAGGGGGAGGGTGTAGCTGGCTGCAAAAGGCCCGGGCGCAGACCCCAGCACCCGGGCCCCGGAGCCCGAGGAGCCCACCTGGCCTGCGTCGGAAAGCCTAACCGCCTCCGCCCAGCCCTGCTGCTGCTTGCTGCTTCTGCCTCCACTGCGCCCACATGCCCCCCGCGCGAGGCTGGCTGCCTCCGGCCGGAAAGTTCTCGGGACACCGGCTTGTTGAAATCGGCTTTGAGTCGCCTGAGAGCAGGAACGTGGTTCCTAGACTCAGATTAAAGGGCTCCTGAGGCTGGGGTTGTTGTCTTCCTCCTCGGGAAACCCGTGATCGGTTTCCACCCTCCGGCTGCAGACGTCCGAGGCCCCCCAGGTTCTTCTGCGCAGCCTAGGGGGCTCCCGGGGGCGGGGTGTGCCTGCACTCAGTCTGGGACAGTAGCCTTCCTGACTGACCCACCCTCGTCGCTCTAGCAGTACCAGTTCCTCCCCTTCTGGGCTCCGATTAAAATCTGGGGTGACCGGCTGTATCTCCACCGCTACATGGAGCAGGGTCGCACTTCAGCCCCAGTCGCCATCTGGACTGAGCTGACACCGCCACCAGCACACCAGCTATTCTCCACTGCCCCGCGGCAGTTCCCAGGAGCCACGCGTGGTCTTCTGCCAAGAAACGCCAGCTAGCTCTTCCTGCCGGGATCCACTGGGGTTGGATGTGTGTTTTGTGCAGGTCTCAGTTTATCGATCCAGTTGAAGTTTCAAACTGCCCCAGGCTCAGCTCAGATTAATTTTATAATTTACTTGAGGGCAAAGTGAAGTGAAGTGAAGTCGCTCAGTGTCCGACTCTTTGCGACCCCGTGGACTGTAGCCTACCAGGCTCCTCTGTCCATAGGATTTTCCAGGCAATAGTCCTGGAGTGGATTGTCATTTCCTTCTCCAGGGGATCTTCCCAACCCATGGATCAAACCCGGGTCTCCTGCATTGTAGACAGACGCTTTACCTCTGAGCCAAATGCAAAGTACATTGTAAATTCTCAGTATATGAAGATTTACAGTTTGGATCCAGACACATTTATTCATTTTATTAAAAAAATTTTTTTATGCCAGATTTCCCTTAAATTAATACTTTCCTAGTACTCATTTTAATTGATTTGCAAGACTTTAACTAATTAGTTAAGACTGTGATATATTGAAAAGCTGCTTCATTTGTATTCTGTACCTGTCTCCGTCAGAGAGCCCCAGAAGTCCTATGCAAATGACCTGGTAGTTCGGACACCTCAGCAGTTTTGTTCTAAAAATGTTGATATCCCAATAAAGAAGGCTTCCCAGGTGAAGCTAGAGGTAAACCACCCACCTGCCAATGCAGGAGAGAGAAGAGATTTAGGTTTGATCCCTGGGTGGGGAAGAGCCCCTGGAGGGGGTCATGGCAACGTACTCCAGTATTCTTGCCTGGAGAATCTCATGGAGAGAGAAGTCTGGTGGGCTATAGTCCATGGGATTGCAAAGAGTCAAACATGACTGAAGCGACTTAGCACAGCACAGGAGGATAAAGTACACATGTAATGAAAATTTGCTAATGACCTCAGATTCTTGGGTCTTGTTTTTCACAGCAAAAAAAATAAATAAATAGCTCATATATATTCTGGCTCCTCCCTCACCTCTTCAGAGCAGTTTCTTTTTAAAGTCACCAAATGAAACTTAACTCACACCTTTTCTGTCATCCATTTTTTCTGTCAACACCTATGTGTGTGTATGTTAGTCACTTAGTCGTGTCTGACTCTTTGCGACCCCCAAGAACTGTATTCTACCAGGCTCCTCTGTCCTCAGAATGCTCCGGGCAAGCATACTGCAGTGGGTCATCATTTCCTCCTCCAGGGGATCTTACCAACCCAGGGACGGAACCTGGGTCTCCTGCACTGCAGGCAGATGCTTTACCGCCCAAGCCACCAGGGAAACCCATCAACATTCCACAAAGAATCTGACTCTGTAAGTCTGGGAAGGGGGTCTGGGAATCTATATTTTTAAACTCCTGTGTTTAATTCTATCATGAAATTATTGTTCTTTTAAATGATATGTTCTTGTCATTCAGTTGCCCGGTCGTGTCCAACTCTTTGCGACCCCATGGACTGCAGCACACCAGGCCTCCTTGTCCCTCACCACCTCCCGAAGTTTGCCCAAGTTCGTGTCCATTGCATCGGTGATGCCATCCAGCCTTATCATCCTCTGATGCCCTCTTCTCCTTCTGCCCTCAGTCTTTCCCAGAATCAGGGACTTTTCCATACTGGAGCTTCGGCTTCAGTTCTTCCAACAAATATTCAGGGTTGATTTCCCTTAAGATTGCCTGATTTGATCTCCTTGCTGTCCATGGGATTTTCAGGAACCTTCTCCAACACCACAGTTCGAAGGCATCAATTATTTGTCGCTCTGCCTTCTTTACCGTTCAGCTCTCACAACCATACATGACCAATGGGAAGACTATAACCTTGACTGTACAGACTTTCGTCAGCAGAGTAATGTCTCTGCTTCTCAGCACGGTCTAAGTTTGCCATAGCTTTCCTGCCAACAAGCAGTCGTCTTCTGATTTTGTNGTTCGAAGGCATCAATTATTTGTCGCTCTGCCTTCTTTACCGTTCAGCTCTCACAACCATACATGACCACTGGGAAGACTATAACCTTGACTATACAGACCTTCGTCAGCAGAATAATGTCTCTGCTTCTCAGCACGGTCTAAGTTTGTCATAGCTTTCCTGCCAACAAGCAATCGTCTTCTGATTTTGTGGCTGCAGTCACCATCCACAGTGATCTGAGAGCCCAAGAAGAGGAAATCTGTCACTATTTCCGCCTTTTCCTCTTCTATTTGTCATGAAGTAACGGGGCCAGATGCCGTGATCTTAGTTTTTTTTAATATTTAATTTTAAGCTGCTCTTTCACTCTCCTTCACCCTCATCAAGAGGCTCTTTAGTTTCTCTTCGATATCTGCCATTAGAGTGGTATTATGCACATATCTGAGGTTGTTGATGTTTCCCCTGCCTATCTTAACTCCAGCTTGTTACTCATCCATCCCAGTATTTCTCATGATGTGCTCAGTGTACAGATTAAACAAACAGGGTGACAGCAGACAGCCCTGTAATACCCCTTTCTCAATCTTGAACCAATCAGTTGTTCCATACAGGATTCTAACTGTTGCTTCTTGACTCGCGTACAGGTTTCTTAGGAAACAGGTGAGATGGTCTCGTATTCCCATCACTCGAACAGCTTTCCACAGTTTATTATGAAACACACAGTCAAAGGCTTTAGCATAACTGATGAAACAGAGGTAGATGTTTTCCTGGTATTCCCTAGCTTTCTCTGTGATCCAGTGAATGTTGGCAATTTGACCTCTAGTTCCTCTTCCTTTTTTAAAGCCAGCTTGGACGTCTGGAAGTTGTTGGTTCACATAATGCTGAAGCCTAGCATACAAGATTTTAAGCGTGACCTTACTAGCATGGGAGCTGAGTATGATCGTCTGATGACTAGCACATTCTTTTGTACTATGCTTCTTGGGAATTGGGATAAGGATTGACCTTTTCCAGTCCTGAGGCCACTGCTGGGTCTTCCAGATTTGCTGACATATTGGATGCAACACCTTGATGACCTTATCCTTTAGGATTTTGAATAGTTCTCCTGGAATTCTGTTGCATCCACTAGCTTTATGAACAGCAGCGTTTCCTAAGGCCCACTTGACTTTGCTATCCAGAGTGTCTGGCTCTGGATGACTGACCACAGCATCGTAGAAATCCGGTTCATTCATATCTTTTTGCACAGTTCTTCCATGTATTCTTTCCATCTCTTCTTGTTCTCTTCAGCATCTACTAGGCCTCTATCGTTTCTGTCCTTTATTGTGCCCATCTTGAGCGAAATATTCCTTGAAATCTCCAATCACTTCTTTCTTTAGCTATTTGTATGGTATATTTTTAATGGTATAATGATTATGACTTTGAAAAGAACCTTTATCTAACGGGTTACATGATACCTGGAATTTGCTTTAAAACGATCACAGTGAGAAGGAGTAATGATAGAGAAGAAACAAGTATGTCAGTAACTACTGAAACTGAGCAATGAGTAAGGAAGGCATGTTATACTATCCCCTGTACTTTTCTGTACATTTGAAATTCCCCAGAATTTAAGGTCTAGGGAAAAATAAACCTCTGGTGATTCTAATGCGGCCACCAAAACTGTATTCAGGATTTACGGAGTAACCCTTCTGAAGCCGATTTCTTTGCCGCATGATCTTAAAAGAAACTTGTTGATCAGGAAGACTTCATACCACCTTTGGGTGTTCCGGTTTGCAAGTGCCTTTTGTGTGGCAACTAGAGAGTCCCTTGTTTGCAACATCAGATATCTCCCTGGAATTCACATTTCTGATTTCAGAGCCTTGGTTGCCCTCCCCACCCCCTCTGATAAGTGACAAGGTAGTGGATAGATATACTTATCTCACACATGATCTGTGTGAGAACACTGGGGAACTCTGGAGGTGGAATGTAGACTGGTTGTAACACTGATTTTTGAGATTGCAAGGAGAAGAAAACTTCTCTCTGTCTGGCTTAAATTCCTTCAGGCTTCTATAGGAGGATATTTTAGGACTATGAAAAAAAAGTGTGGGGTTGTCAAAAAAGGGTAGTAGCTACATCCAAGCAGGAGAAGGCAGACACACAAAGAGTCCCTAGGGGTTGGTAATTTTTTTTTTCTTTTATTCTATTTTTTTTCTTTAATAGAAGTGCAATTGATTTACAGTGTTTCAGACATATAGCAAAGTGATTCAGTTAAACATATAATATTCTTTTTTCTGATCTGCTAAGTAGCAGCACCAGATTTCAGTATATAATAGTTTATAATTCCCCAGAATTTAAGGTCTAGGGAAAAATAAACCTCTGGTGATTCTAATGCGGCCACCAAAACTGTATTCAGGATTTACGGAGTAACCCTTCTGAAGCCGATTTCTTTGCCGCATGATCTTAAAAGAAACTTGTTGATCAGGAAGACTTCATACCACCTTTGGGTGTTCCGGTTTGCAAGTGCCTTTTGTGTGGCAACTAGAGAGTCCCTTGTTTGCAACATCAGATATCTCCCTGGAATTCACATTTCTGATTTCAGAGCCTTGGTTGCCCTCCCCACCCCCTCTGATAAGTGACAAGGTAGTGGATAGATATACTTATCTCACACATGATCTGTGTGAGAACACTGGGGAACTCTGGAGGTGGAATGTAGACTGGTTGTAACACTGATTTTTGAGATTGCAAGGAGAAGAAAACTTCTCTCTGTCTGGCTTAAATTCCTTCAGGCTTCTATAGGAGGATATTTTAGGACTATGAAAAAAAAGTGTGGGGTTGTCAAAAAAGGGTAGTAGCTACATCCAAGCAGGAGAAGGCAGACACACAAAGAGTCCCTAGGGGTTGGTAATTTTTTTTTTCTTTTATTCTATTTTTTTTCTTTAATAGAAGTGCAATTGATTTACAGTGTTTCAGACATATAGCAAAGTGATTCAGTTAAACATATAATATTCTTTTTTCTGATCTGCTAAGTAGCAGCACCAGATTTCAGTATATAATAGTTTATATAACTCTGAAATTAGTTCTGTGCACTTGTGTGTGGTTTTTGTTGTTGTTAAGTATTTTATTTATTTATTTGGTAGCACCAGGTCTTAGCTGTGGAACACAGGATCTTCAGTAGAGTGTGGTATATTGTTCTCCAACCAGGGATTGAACCGTGGTCCCCTGCATTGGAAACGCAGCGTCTTAGCCACTGGACCACCAGGGAATCCTTTTTGTACGTAATATGTAACACTTTTTTTTTTTTTTTTTTAACTCTTGCTTCAGAACTTGAAAAAAGACTGGAAATGAAAGCAAAATTTGATTCCCTGAAATTCACAGGGATCAAGTTAGCCTTGGAAAAAGACCCAGAAGTGAAAATGGGCAGAGGTGGAGAAGGCAACGTCACCCCACTCCAGTACTCTTGCCTGGAAAATCCCATGGACGGAGGAGTCTGGTAGGCTGCAGTCCATGGGGTTGCGAAGAGTCGGACACGACTGAGCAACTTCACTTTTACTTTTCACTTTCATGCATTGGAGAAGGAAATGGCAACCCACTCCAGTGTTCTTGCCTGGAGAATCCCAGGGACAGAGGAGCCTGGTGGGCTGCCGTCTATAGGGTCGCACAGAGTCGGACATGACTGAAGTGACAGTACGCAGAAGGGCTAGTTCTGGAGGATGTCACATGAATGAATAAGCTGGGAAATGCTGGGTTCAATGTTCAGTCCAAAAAACATTCAGGTCAGTTCAGTTCAGTCACTCAGTCGTGTCCGACTCTTTGTGACCCCATGGACTGCAGCATGCCAGACCTCCCTGTCCATCACCAACTGTCCTTCCCTTCTCCTCCTGCCCTCAATCTTTCCCAGCATCAGGATCTTTTCAAATGAGTCAATTCTTCGCATCAGGTGGCCAAAGTGTTGGAGTTTCAGCTTCAGTATCAGTCCTTCCAATGAATATTCAGGACTGATTTCCTTTAGGATGGAACATCCTAAAACATAAGAGCTTTAAAGATCATGTGGTATTCCAAACACCATGAACTTTATGGCAAGACTGCACAGAGCCCTTAAGTTGCTACTGAGTTCTGAATGTCAAAAAGGGTGGGACAGACTCTGCAGAGTTCCTCAAATTCCTAAATCTCAAGGGTCTCAAATCCAGTTGACACACCTCCATCAGACTGACTCAGCCTCACCTCTCTCCCAGCCCCTTGTTCCTGGAGAGCCTGATATTTCTTCAGCCACGGTCATCATCCTATGCCCTAGCATAGGTGGCTGGCTTGGCCTTCCCTGGAGTAAGTCTGGCCTCCAGCAGCACCTTCGTGGTGATCACCATGGTGGGGGCAGCAGTGGCTCCAGCCTTCTAGCCGTAAGCCCTGTCAGATTTTGTTTTCTTTTCTGTTTTGTAAAGTGAGTGCCTGACTTAAGCTCTGATTGCCATCCATTTTAAAAGAGGCAACCACTTTAAGGGGCCTATGTCTAGCAAACACCTTGGGTGCCTCTCCCCACTGAGATTCCTCTGTTTTCGCAATCTTAGTTGATTTGGCTAACTGACAGTTTGGGTCACTCGCTTTTTTTTCTCTCTCTTCCCACGCTTTAAAATCCCACACTTATGTTTTAAATTCATCAATAAAGAGTGAGCCTTCAAAACTCTAGGCCCCCACCCTCAACCCCAATAGAAGCAGAAGACAGGCCCATGCTTCATCCCTCCCTCTCTCCACCTGCGAACTCACTGCGTGGTGTGCTAGATAACGTCCAGATCTTGTAATAAGCCTTTATTTTTTAAACTTTCCTGTTGCTTAGTACTTAAAGGCATCTTGAAATTAACAAGAATTACAAGGGCCTGTCTAACCACATTAGTCACTAATAAGCTGAGACCAGCACAAAAACTACGCCCAACCCCACGAGACCTGGAGGCTCCTCTCACCACCTGCAGAGTCAGCTGACAGCCCCTGAGCATCTCCAATCCTAAGAGATGGGAGGTGAAAGAAGCCAGTAGACAAGTCTCCCCCTTCTTCCTCCTGATGAACTGTTCAAGGCACATTATTCTTTCTGCCCTGCTAGAAGCATCTTCCATGCTTGAGCAAGCAGCCAGCTCTCTTGGTGAAGCTGTGGCCAGCTTGGTAACGTGATACTTTATATATTTGCTTTCCTCCCTAGTGGCTCAGCTGGTAAAGAATCTGCCTGCAGTGTGGGAGACCTGGGTTCAATCCCTGGGTTGGGAAGATCCCCTGGAGAAGGGGAAGGCTACCCACTCCAGTATCCTGGCCTGGAGACTTCCATGGACTGTATAGATAGCCATGGACTGTATAGGTAGCCCGCGGGGTCGCAAAGAGTCGGATCTGCCTGAGCGGCTTTCACTTCACTTCACTCTCTTGCCTGGTCCTGGGAATGCAGCTCAACTATTCACTCTTTGCCTCAGGCTGTGTTTTCTAGAGAACCAGAGAGCAAGGCATGAAATGAAATCTTTTCTGAAGGATCCTGTCCGAGCCAGTTTTCCCAGGAGCTCTCACTGGGAAATGCCAGTCTGAAGGACAACTTGTTCGGTGGGATAGAAACCTGGGGTTTCACCGTTACTGTCTATTTCCTGCCCTACACTTCCTAGCAGGCCTTCTGTCTGTCTGCCCTGAACTCTCCTCATGGAAAAAAAAAGGCTGAATGAAACCCCAGCTCTTTTAGTAATAACTGGAAGAAAGCTCTGTGCGTTTATTAAAACAACATATAACACAAACGCGGTCACCGTCCCTTATGTGGGGTGCAGACACTGAAATACAGTACATTATCCTGTCCTGGACCTGTGAGTGCTACGGAGTCCTCCCACCGAGGACAGGAAGTGGGCAGCTGTATCAACCTGGCTTCCTTCCCTTCTTTATAACAATCGCCAGTCACACAATGACCAGGCATTATCATACAAAAGTTCCTTTACAAAAAGCACCAAATTGGCATACATATACAAGTATACAAAAATCACATTTAAAAAATGTACAAAATATTCCATTTTGCACCAGCGTAGAGAAGAATCCAGCGTGGTTGTTTCAAGCACGTTTCCAATTCTGGTTCGCAACGCTGGACACAGCGGTGGGGCCCTACTCCTAGTTCCTGCTCTCTGAGCAGAGAGAAGACACACCGCCCCGTTGCCCCTCCAGGGGCCCTGACCCCTCCCACCCTGGGCCTGTCACTAAGGCAGCTGGGCCCATCCCCAACCCTGGGATTTCTTTGGAAGGAATGATGCTAAAGCTGAAACTCCAGTACTTTGGCCACCTCATGCGAAGAGTTGACTCATTGGAAAAGACTCTGATGCTGGGAGGGATTGGGGGCAGGAGGAGAAGGGGACAACCGAGGATGAGATGGCTGGATGGCATCACGGACTCGATGGACATGAGTCTGAGTGAACTCCGGGAGATGGTGATGGATAGGGAGGCCTGGCGTGGTGCGATTCATGGGGTAGCAAAGAGTCAGACACGACTGAGCAACTGAACTGAACTGAACTGATATTGTTACAGTTATTATAGGTACTCTGTGGAAAAGTAATCACAGACAGAAGCAAGGACAGAATATAGATAAATTAAGGTGCCTGAGTATCCAAGTTTACAGCAGTAGGAAGCTGAAGCTAAGACTAGATTCAGGCAATAACTAGTATATGTCTAGTACCCTACAGAGGCCTCTGAATCAATGTCTTATTTGTTGCACAGCATTATTCGGTGGTCATTATCAGTAGGCCCATTTGTACCCTAAGTGTAAAGTGAGGAAATGAAGCTCAGAGAGGCGGAGGGAACTATCAAAATGCCACACAAGATAAGAAATGGCAGAACTGGGTGGTTCTGTGGTTAAGAATCCACCTGCCAATGCGTGGAACACTGGTTCCCATCCTGATCTGGAAAGAGTCCACCTGTGGAAGGATAACTAAGCCTGTGCTCCAAAATGAGAAAAGCCCATTCACTATAACTAGAGAAAGCCTGCACACAGCAATGAAGAACCAGTGAAGCCAAAAATAAATTAAAAAAAAAAAAAAGTGCTGCGATTCATGGGGTTGCAAAGAGTCGAACACGACTGAGCGACTGAACTGAACTGAACTGAATCAGTCCTCAGGTTGCTTGCATTTAACAAAGAAGGTATTTTCAGAATTGACTGACTGGTCAATCAATTCTGAATAAAATAAGAATTCTGAATAATCATTGGAAGGACAGATGCTGAAGCTGAAGCTCCCAATATTTGGGGATCAGGGATGAGATGGTTGGATGGCATCATCGACTCAATGGACATAAGTTTCAGCAAACTCAGGAAGACCGTGAAGGAGAGAAGCCTGGCATGCTGAAGTCCATGGGGTCATAAAGAATTGAACACGTGAGTGACTGAACAACAATTTTCAGAATATCAGGAGAAAAATAATGAGATAGCTACTGGCTATGAATTTGTGTTGACACTAATGGCATGGACCAGGAAATTTTCTTTTAATAGGCACCATCCAAGCTACTACTTGAATGAAAAAGAAGCAAATCATAAATTTATCTAGATTAAAAACAATTTAGTATATGAAACAGCAAGTGCAAATATCCGGAAGATAGTTCAGTTCAGTTCAGTCGCTCAGTTGTGTCCGACTCTTTGCGACCCCATGAATCGCAGCACGCCAAAAAAAAAAAAAAAAAGACTACTAATTTTAAAAATGCTGACAACTAATTTTTAAAATTTTGAATTTTGAGCCAAGCCTGAGTGCTCTCTATGACTTCTGTTATACGGTGTCACTTTCCATTTAGGAAGGTCATTTAGAGGTAAAGTGAAAACTCTTTATTATGAATAGCTGGAGGATCTTCTCTAAGAGAAAAGGGAACAGGATTTTACCTTCAAATCTCTTTTTAATTTTACCTTAAAAACTCTTAAAAAGGGTTTAAAACCCCTACTGGGGACCAGAAACATCATCCCAGTGTCACTCAGTAGGGATCTCAAGTTGTCACTGAATGATGAAAAAGTGGAGGTAGACTGGTATCTCACCTTCTTCCTTCCCCTCTGTGGACCTTTCCTCTTCTTGATCTTCTTCTTCAGTGAACTCCTCCTCTTCCTCATCTGTGTGTGACAAAGAACACTTGCCTTAGGTTGGGGCTGGTGTCACAGGGGAGAAGTTCAAAGGAGATCCAGGCTGGAGACACCCAGTTTAGTTCAGTCGCTCAGTCGTGTCTGACTCTTTGTGACTCCATGGACTGTAGCACACCAGGCTTTCCTGTCCATCACCAACTCCTGGAGTTTGCTCAAACTCATGTCCATTGAGTCTGTGATGCCATCCAACCATCTCTTCCTCTGTTGTCCCCTTCTCTTCCTGCCTCAGTCGCTCAGTCGTGTCTGACTCTTTGTGACTCCATGGACTGTAGCACACCAGGCTTTCCTGTCCATCACCAACTCCTGGAGTTTGCTCAAACTCATGTCCATTGAGTCTGTGATGCCATCCAACCATCTCTTCCTCTGTTGTCCCCTTCTCTTCCTGCCTCCAATCTTTCCCAGCATCAGGGTCTTTTCAAATGAGTCAGTTCTTTGCGTCAGGTGACCAAAGTATTGGAGTTTCAGCTTCAGCATCAGTCCTTCCAATGAATATTCAGGACTGATTTCCTTTAGGATGGACTGATTGGATCTTCCTGCTGTCCAAAGGACTCTCAAGAGTTTTCTCCAAAACCACAGTTCAAAAGCATCAATTCTTTGCCGCTCAGCTTTCTCTATAGTCCAACTCTCACATCCATACATGACTACTGGAGAAACTACAGCTTTAACTAGACAGACCTTTGTCGGCAAAGTAATGTCTCTGCTTTTTAATATGCTGTCTATGTTGGTCATAGCTTTTCTTCCAAGTTGCAAGCATCTGTTAATTTCATGGCTGCAGTCACTATCTGCAGTGATTTTGGAGCCCCCCAAAATAAAATCTCTCACTGTCCTGTCAGGATGAAAGGGCCATGTAGTGACCTCAGGGGCCCAGGAGGTGATGGGCTTGGTCCTCCCTCCCCCAGCAGGCTCCAAGGCAAGGCAGCTCAAGACCTCCTTTGTTCCGGGAGCAGCAGCATCTCTTCCCTGGTCTGCCTGTGGCCAGAGGAGATCCCGGGAATGCACACCCAGACCGTCTGCCTCTGCACACAGAGCGTCATTCCCTGGGAGATGCAGGGAAATGCCTTGGTCCCCAGGAATCAGAGTCCTTATCCTGAAGGAATTTGCTCAGTCTTTGAAATTTGCTTGCTTCACACTCCTTGTCCAGTTTCCCCGCATTCCTTAGCCCACAGGGCCATGGATACAGGGTGGGGAGCCCTTCAGGGGCCATCTGCTCGTTAGTTGCCTGAAACTGAGCCCCAGACGGTGACTATGGTACAAGCTCTGTGCTCACTTTCCTGTCCTGGGGTCTCGCCTTCAAGCTCTACTCACAGGGGACAGGCCCCTTCCCCACCCCCTCTCTCAAGCCCCTCCTTTGAGCCTTTGGGTGCCCTGAAGGGGTCAGTACAGACTCAGAGTATTTGTCAAGAGTATCTGGAGAAGGGCTTGAAAGAGTTAATTCCTCCAAACTGACAATTGGGATCTGTGCATAACCCGAGGAATTTTGTGTGTGTGTGTAGTGGTTTAAACCATTATTACAATTAACTACTTATAGCAGCATTTGCTAAGAATTTACTATGTGCCAAGTGCTAACTTGTGCTAAGGACTGTACACGCATTGCCTCATACAATTCCCAGATGACTCTCAGTGGAACCTGCACTTACTGCCCACGTGGCCTCTGCAAGTCACTCACCTTTCCTTGGTTTTATTTTTTTATTTTTTATTTTATATTGGAGTATAGCCGATTAACAACGCTGTGATAGTTTCAGGTGGACAGCAAAGGACCTCAGTCATACGTGGTCATGGATCCATTCTCCCTCCTTTCCTTGGTGTTATTGCCTTGACTACAAAATGGGGATGACAAAAGAACTGCCTCTTAAAGTTGTTGTATTAAACAACAGAATTCATGTCCAGGGCTCAGTGGCCAGGACACAGAAAGTTCTCAGTGAATGGTAGCCATGGGTACTCTCCCCATTTACCCGTGAGGACACAGAGAGGCTCGGGGAGATTACTGAAGGCAGTGCAGGTATTCACAGTGTCAGACTGCTCACATAGTATGACCCACTCTTGAATATCTTAGTTTAGGGAGGATGACTTCAGGGGATCTTCCCAACCCAGGGATCGAACCGGTTAGCAGCCGAGTTCTTTACCACTAACACCACGTGGGAAGCCCAGATGATCTACAGCCATGGGTTTACCCAAGTCCATTGACCCCTCCCTGGTGACTGGCAACTTCCCTGGTGGCTCAGACAGTAGAGAATCTGTCTGCAATGCCAGAGACCCAGGTTTGATTCCCAGGTCGGGAAGATCCCCTGGATAAGGAAATGATGACTCACTCCAGTGGTCTTGCCTGGAGAATCCCCTGGACAGAGGAACCTGGTGGGCTACAGTCCATGGGGTCACAAAGAGTCGGATACGACTGGGTGACTAACACTTTCATTGACATCTCAGCTTTGGGATGTATGTTGTCCTTACCCAAGAATAGAGTATATTTGGGCTTCTGAGAATGGATTTAACACTCCGGATTCTGAAAGCTTCCAGGCAGTTGGGGAGCGCGCAGACACACATACACACGCTGGCACACACGTTCACGGATACACATACGCACACACACGCTAGCGCGCTCGTTCTTCATAAACTGCATCCCCAAACAGGCAGAAAGAAGCTACTGCGGTTTCCCTTAACCTCGGCATCGGGCATCGTGGGGCGAAGTACGACCATTGTATATCTGCGAGAGCCAGGTGCCTGCGCTGCCGCCTCGGGTACGTAACTCCGCAGACAGCTCACCGTCTCTCCTCGTTACCTGTTCGGAGTTGGTCTTTCAAACCAGTGGCAGAGGGTGGGAGTCTGCTTGTGAGCCAGTGGGGGCGAGATCAGAGTTGAAATTCCGGGGGCTTTGAGCCCTGCAGCTTTTAGCAGCGTCGTCTAGCGGGAGCAGTTACTACTCCCGGTTACTTATTCTACCCACCTCTTAGAGTTGCTGTCCCTTTTTTCCCTTCCTTCTAGACCAAGATGTACTTGGCTCCTTGGTTGCCAAGGAGACTTGCTTAAACATCAGTCTTGGGGCGTCTGTTGAAAGAACTGCTTTCTTAAATAATCCTGTTATTTACTTTGTTTTTTTTTTAAAAAAACAAAACGTAAACTGAGGACCATGTGGTAATTTGACACTCGTTAATCTGTATTCAAGCGAAGGATCCATTCAACTTCAGGAAAAGCGGTAACTACCCTGTATGAAGTGCTTTAAAAAGGATTCGTCAGAGGGATTTTTCAGCGGATTGTGTCTTAAATCATAAATTACTCCCATTTTGGTGATCTTATAAAGAAAGCTGATTCCAATTAAAATCCCTTGTTCTCCCATTATATGTTGCAGTTCACTCAAGCGTGATTGTGTGATTGTCTTAACACAAAAAAGCAGTAAATGAATTAATTGTTATTCCTCACACAAGGATGATTTTCTGTCGTAAAATGACCAGAACAGGAATGCATATGTGAATTCTTAATGTAGGGAGATAGCGTTCATAACATACATCTTTGCTAACATTTCTGTATTTATAGTATTACTCTTTAAGTGCAGTTTTCTGCTCCTCTGCCCTTTTTCTGAGAAGATTCTGTTTTCTTTCAAGTCTCTTATTATTTTCCTTTTGGTGATTAGCAGTAGTCTTTTTTTGTTGGAGTATAGTTGCTTTGCAATGTTGTGTTTCTGCTATACAGCAAAGTGCATCAGCTATGTGTATCTATATATTTCCTCTTATTGGCTTCTGACATACATCTATATGTATAGATATAGATATAAAATGTGTGCCCTGGCTTAATACACCAGATTCTAAGGTTTTAGAGCTTATATTAACATGTAGAGAGGAAAGAAGCCCAGAAAAGCTTTGAAGATATTTTTGGGTTTTTTTCATGATGGACCGGATCCTTTCCTGGAGCACTGCGTGAGGCCCAATGAAGAGGTTTGTCTCACAGGAACCCCTAAAAACTGGGCTATGAGTTTTACCTTGAGGCCTCAGGAGCCAAATGTGAGCTTATAACACAGCACTTGGAGAGATCAGCAGTCTAGTAGTTAAACTCTGCACTAATTTCATGCCTTCATTACAAACAGAAATAACCACTGGCATTCAACAGTTCATTTTGTTTTCCTTTGATAGTTGTTCATCTTTTCTCTCTCCAAGTAAATGAGGCCAGGAAATGCATCAGATTCTTTTTATTTAGATTTTAAGCTGTGTCATACAGAGTGTAATAATAAGAGAAAGAAGAAAGGCAGTAATAACTGAGATGGGTAGAGGGGATTTGTGCAACTGATGGCGACTGAGAAATGAATAATGATGACAAACATTTTACAATTCCAGATTATGGAGTATTTTTGTGCATTTCTATTTTAATCCCCACAACAGCCTTGTAGGGTCACGGAATTATCTTCGATTTAAAGCTGAGGGACCTAGACTCAGAGCTTGCTGAAGGTCACAGAGCTAGTGAGTGGGAAAGCCCTTTTTGGGTCCAGGCTCTTTGCCTTTAAGAAAATCCTGTGTCTGCTTGTCCAGTGTGTGCAGCTGTCTAACTGGTAAGGTAAGGTCAAGTAGGGGGCACCTGGGTGAGAGGGGTGTGGACTGTGACCTCTGGAACCTATGTGCCCCTCTAAATGGGGCAGCTCTTACTGGCCTGTTGCTGGTTGCCACCCTGGCTGTAAAACGTTCTTGTTTTTTTTTTTTTTTTTCAAGAAAAAAGTAACTTCCAGAATTTTTTTTTTTTTTTTTTGAAGTATCTTTAATTTAAAAGGGCTTCCCTGGTGGCTTAGACAGTAAAGAATCTGCCTGCAATGCAGGAGACCTGGGTTGGATTCCTGGGTTGGGAAGATCCCCTAGATAAGGAAATGGCAACTTACTCCCGTGTTCTTGCCTGGAGAACTTCAGGGACAGAGGAGCCTGGTTGCAAAAAGTCAGACACGACTGAGTGACTAACACTTAATTTAAAAAACTGTAAGGACCTCTTTAAAAATATATCTTGGCCACGAGTGGTCTGGAGCCTACTGGTTTGCTGTCCATAACTACTGAAGTCTCATTCAATTTAAAACTGTTTTTATGTAATACAATACTAACGCAAACAAATACATCCATTATTATGAGAGTGATTAAGAGTTTCCTGATTTTGATACTAAAATCTCTAGCAAAGAAGGGGCCGACAGAGGATGAGATGGTTGGATGGCATCACCAACTTGATGGACATGAGTTTGAGCAAGCTCCGGGATTTGGTGATGGTCAGGGAAGACTGATGTGCTGCAGTCCATGGGGTTGCAAAGAGTCCGACACGACTGAGTGGCTGAACTGCACTGAACTGAACTGCCTGATTCCAAGTTGCCTTGCTGTTTCTATCACCCCAAGTTCCTCCCTATAGCAGATCCATGCACAATTTATTGAGCTGGGCTCATCCAGACGTTGCTGTACAAGTTTGATGGATATTTGGGTATGTTTGGCAGTGTATCTGCCTCCATCTGTGGCTCAGTGGGAGGGAAGCTGACTTCCAGGGGAAATAATCCCTTACCTGTCCCAAAGTCGATGGTCCTCAGGGTGTCAGCTATGTGCTCTAAGTCCAAAGTAAAGTAGTCCATGTTTTCAAAGCCCTGCTCTATCTTCCCCAGCTGGCAACCCTTGGAAGCTTCCACAATGCTGTGGGGCAGAGAGAAAAGTGGGGAGGGGCACAGTGAGATCTCTGGTCCCAGAGAAGGAAGGAGGCGTGTTAGCTCCAACTTACACCAGGGCACATGCTTGTGTCCACACCCAGGCCCTGCACCCAGAGGCTTCCCTGGAGGGTGGAGTGTTTTCCCTTGGGTCACAAGCAGAATAGATGTCTAAGACAGCAGGGATGCAAAGGCAAGGAAAGGTAGCCCGGGGGAAGACCCTCCTAGCAGAACTAATGCAAAGGAGGAGGCCTTCTGAACATGTCAGAGGCCCTGAGGGGAACTGGAGCCTTGACTCATAGCCCTGGGGAGACACTGACCTTCTGATGAGCTGCTTGGCACTCTGTTGGGGGAGAGAAAGAGCAAAGGGTTAGAACTGCAGAAAGGGGAGCCCCAGGAAATCAGCAAAACCGGTGACCAGGCACTGCGGATGCACACTTGGTGCCATACCCTTGCCCAGCTTTGACCTGTTCATCGGCTTCAGCCAAACAGAACGTGGGTTTTCCCTCTGTCCATGGTCTGCGCAGGCCTTGGTCATTATCCTAGGACCCTCCCGTTGTGTCAGGAAGCTTGGATTCTAGGACTATTCATCTAAGCACTCTTAAACACGGAAATCCCCAAGATGAGAATCATATTCTAATCACCTTTTTATACCCAATGTCTAGCACAAAGCCTGGCCCACAGTATGTGCTTAGGATTTTTATTGAACTTAACTCTTCCTTACAAAATCTTATAGCTGATCCCTTCATGTTTCCCCCAACAAGCTCTTCTAGGGTAGGGCTGTCTCTTTCATCTGTCTCTCCATTTCAGCGACTGGCCTACACCAGGTGCTCAGTTAATAGGCACTGTATCTTGCAGCTTGCAAAGCCATTTCACAAGCATCCTTTTATTTGATCCTCATAAAATCAGTTGAGAGGAAGGGAAGGAGAAATTGGTACATGCTCACTATGCAGATAGGGGCTTCCTGGGTAGCTCAACTGGTAAAGAATCTGCCTGCAATGCAGGAGACCCCGGTTCGATTCCTGGGTTGGGAAGTTCCCCTGGAGAAAGGATAGGCTACCCACTCCAGTATTCTTGGACTTCCCTGGTGGCTCAGATAGTAAAGAATCCACCTGCAAAGCAGGAGGCCTGGGTTCAATCCCTGGGTTGTGAAAATCCCTTGGAGGAGGGCATGGCAATCCACTCCAGTGTTCTTGCCTGGAGAATCCCCAAGGACAGAAGAGCCTGGCGGGCTACAGTCCATGGGGTCACAAAGAGCTGGACACGACTGAGAGACTAAGCACAGCACAGCACATATAGATGAGGAGATTGAGTCTTTAAATATGAATGAGCTTGAAATAACTTCCCCAAAGGCATAGTCTTTGGTGATCAGTGATGGAGCCCAACTTGCCCCTTGGAGCTGCTGAGTTGAAGTGCCCACCCCCTCCCAGGACTGCTCACCGAGAGGAAGATGGCACCACCGGGTTCATCCAAAGACTGGATGGCCGTCTCCACCAGCTTGGTGGACTTGTCCAGTTGCTCCCGGTACTGCTGGATAAGGGCCTCGAGGAAGCCGAGCTTCTCCTCCTGCTCACTCGTGATCCGCTGCAGCAGCTCGCTCTTCTTCTCGTCCAGGATGGCGTACAGCGTGTCAAACTTCTGGCTCAGTTCCTCTTTCACCTGGTGACTGTTCTCCTGGGGACAGAGATCTCTGAGTCACGTCCTGCAGGTCCTCCTTCCCATCCCCTGCCCTTCCTTCCTGGGATGGGTGTGCTAGGAATGAAGGAAGAGTCTAGAGCTGGGAGGGATTTACCGCACCCCCATTTTGCAGAACACAAAACAAAACCTTAGCCAGAAGAAAGCATTTGCTAGGGTTTGCCAGCAACGTTTGGAGGCTGGCGTCGTACAGAAAGCTACACCTTTCCTCGAAAGTGGAGACTCTAGGGTCAGGCGGGATGACATATATGGGCCTCCTGTGTGCCACCTAGTCACACTCTCTCCACTTTAGGATCAAGACCAGATTTGGGAAATTCTCATCATTTGGTCCCCAGAAAAGTGGAGAAGCAGCCCCACCCCACCCCTGAGGATGGTATCCACACTGAGGCTCCCTGCTGTCCAACAGTGATGCTACATTTTAGTTTGCTTACCTGTAAACTGGATATAATAGTAGCATCTCATTAGACCGGGGGCCCCTCGTGGATAATAACATCCTTCTTCCTTCTCTGAACCTATACTCACACAACTCTATCCATCAGAAATACACTGATCACTCCCAAACCCTCATGTCGTTCCCAGGTCCCCACCTCAAGGGGATATGAAAAATCATGGATGCTTTTGCAGGAATAGAAAAGGGTCCTCTGCCTCTACAGTCTTGCTCCTCAGAGTGTGGTCCATGGACAAGCAACTTGGGCAAATCCTGGGAGCTTGTTAGAAAAGCACGATCTCATGCCTCCTTCTAGACCTACTGAATCAGAACTTGAATTCTGACAAAATCTCAGGGTGATTTTTAGTTTCCCAGTAAAGTCTGAGAAGCTTTAGTGTACAGCACACTGGAGAACAACGCTCTAAGAGCTACTAGTTCCCTGAATCAATGCTGGGAATGATTGAAGGGGACGCTGCCTGAAGTCAGGGACCTGGTCTGTCTTCCTCGCCACCCCAGCCTCAGCATCTTTGGCAGAGCCTGGTACCCAGCTGTCCTCAAGAAGCTTTTGTGAGTGAATGGATAAACGGATTAGTCATTCCCTCCCCAACCATCCCTGTGTGAACACTCCAGGCCCAGGCTCCACGAGGAAGCCACCCCAGAGACCAGGTTGCCCTAGGAGGCCTCAAACGCCCAGGCCCAGCTATGCTCCCGCTCACCTTGGTCACTCGACAGGAGTCCTCCAGCTGAGTGATGATGGTCTGCACACGGTCGTTCCCGGCCACCAGCATGGAGATACAGTTACTCAGCTCAGTCTAGATGGGAGGGACGGTGGGGGAACAGGAGAGGAGAGACAAAAATAGTCTCAGGGCACACCCTCATGGGAGTGGCAGGAACAGCACCCTCACTCCCCTCTCTGCTAGAAAGAGCCTCTTTCTTGGGTGCAGCTCAGGTCCAGAGCAGAGACACTGCATCCCTCATATCACAGTGGAGGCACAGAGAGGGGAAGTGAGCTGCCCCAAATGCACAGCAATGTGCTGGCCAAGGAGGGGCTTGTTTCTAGGAATGAAAGGATCCAGAAAAAAAAAAAAAAAAAAAACAGGTTGGAGAATTCTAGAAGAGAAAGATCAGGAAGGAGGGGAGGAAAGAGTAAAGAGAAGGGTTATTGTTGCTTAGTCACTAAGTCGTGTCTGACTCTTTTGCGATCCTAGGGACTGTAACCCACCAGACTCCTCTGTCCATGGGATTTCCCAGGCAAGAATACTGGAGTGGGGTGCCATTCCCTTCTCTGGGAGATCTTCCCAGCCCAAGGACTGAATCTGTGTCTCACGGATTGGTAGGTGAATTCTTTACCACTGAGTCACCTTGGAAGCCCCAACTTATTGCATGTACAGGGTGGTGGGGCTCTCACAGGCCCAGGGACCCAGGGAGAAGGCTGCCTCTTGCTGCAGGGGGGTCTGGGGAGGGGAGACCAGCACAGGAAGAGGCAGCAGGGGCCCAAATCACACTGGATTATAGAAGTCATGGCCTGAGAGGACCCGGGTGACCTGGCCCTGGGATCTGGTCTCTCCCTTGGGGCCGCACCCAGGTGCCCTCAAGCGGCTCCAAGTATAACTCATGAGCTCAGCCATCTCCCCAAGGAAGGCAAGGGCAGTTCTCCCTGCGGCCTGGGACGTCCCTCCAGGGGGACTATCCCTGAAAGCCCGGCTCAGCAGATCTACGGGGATCAAGTCCGCATCCTGAATCATCTGTCCAGCAGGCTTGGGCTGGGGGTGGGAGTCGCTCAGGCCAGTACCTTCTGTCCCTGGAAGACACTCTGCAGGGGGGCCACCTCGCAGGCCTTGTGGGCTCCGAACACCTTGCACATGGAGCACGTGGGCACCTCGCACGTGAGGCAGTAGATGTTGATTTTCTCATCTTCATGCTCCTTGCACATGGGGTGGCTACCCTTCTGCAGCGGCCGGCTGAAGCGGAGAAGAGTCATCAGTCGCGAGGTGGGGGCTCAAATCCCTGTCTTCCCCTGCTGCCCCAGGAGCCCCCCACCCCACCCAATGTCTACAACCCGAGCTCTCAGAGGTTGTCTGTCCTGAATCCTTTTCTTTTCATTCTCTGAGGGCCCAGAACCAGGGAAGCCAATGACACCAAGACTAGGATTCAAACTCCAGTGATGGAGTCGGCCCAGGCCTGGCCAGCACAGGACCTGGAAAAAGTTGTAGGACCCCAGAGTCATTTTGAGACGTTCTGGAAAAGAGGAAACGGGGTCCCAGAAAGGTGAATGGACTCGCCCAAGGTCGCCCAGCAAGTCAGGGCAGGGGAGGCTAAGGTTCCTTTGTTCTAATTATAGTCCCCAGGCTCTTGGTTACAGCAGGTTGGGCTTCCAACAAAGCAATTTATATTCATGGCCTCACTGAATTCTATATTTAATCCACCAGACTGTAATCTCCGTCAAAGCAGGGAAACTTGCCTATAGTCTTCAGCCCTAAATCTGCAGTGTACAGTGCCTGACATGGAGAAGATGGTGATTAAATACGGGTGGAAAGAATACATCAGTAAGCATGCCATGAAGGTGTGCCAAGGCTCTGAGAAGCCTTGTGTGCCCCAAGTCACTCAGCAAAAGCAGAGGCAGCCCAGGGCCATCCAATGGCCCAGCACAAGCCTTAATTTCCCACCTGAGAGTCTTTCCAGGATCCAGAGTTGCTTCTTTCTCTTTCTTCCCAAACACACACTCTTAGGATGACTTTCTCCCTTTGTCTCTCTCCTCTTAGAGCTTTTGGCATTTATCTATGGTTCTCTCCCGGTCACTTCCTCCCTGAGATTCAATTTTTTGAGTCTAGGTTTTACCGCCCTGGCTAACTCTACACTCATCTAGAGTCAACAGCACGTCTACATCATCTCTGATTTCCCAGCCCCTTACACAGCAGTGTGCGTGCCTGCTCAGTCACTTAATCCTGTCTGACTCTTTGCGACCCCATGGACTGTAGCCCACCAGGCTCCACTGTCTGTGGATTGCTCCAGTCAAGAATACCGGAGTGGGCTGCCATTTCCTTCTCCAGGAGATCTTTCCAACCCAGGGACTGAACCCATATCTCCTGTGTCTCCTGCATTGACAAGCAGATTCTTTACCACTGAGCGATGGCAGGCAGGTCATAAATGGTGATTATCCCCCATCATGTCAGTGCCTCACCTCCAAACAGCCCTGCATGACTGATCACACCCAGGGCATTACTGTCCCCTCAAGATCTTAAATAAGCTCCTTTCCAGTCTTGTCTTCCCAGGGTCCCCCATGCTGGCAGGGCTCTCCCTTTGCCACCTGTCTCTGCCTTCTGGGAAGGGAGCTCTGGGGTGAGAGCAGATGCAGAGGTGAGGCATGATCCTGCGGTCTGGTGCCTATGTCCCCCGTCATCCCAGATGCCCATCCTCCCAACCCCAGGCGCCAGCATCAGGGTTCAAGTCCACACTGTTCTGCCGCTTACTCATGGTGACCTTGGACAAGTGATTTCACCTCTCTGAGCCCTGGTTTCACCCACAAGCTACCGAGATCATGGCAGGAGTTCTCCGTGATGAACGTGCAGTGCCTGGCATGGAGCAGAACCTCAACAACTATCGTCATCGTTCAGTTCTGGGGAAAGGCCTGGGAGGGTTCAAACACAACTTCCTCTTCCTAGGTTGCCTCTATTATTTTGGTGCAATATTGATTTTATTATGATCGTGATCAACAACATAATCGCATTAGCAATTAAGAATGTTCACCATGGAGTCAGTCAGACAGGCTCCCTCTCAGCTTCACCACTTGCTAGCTGAGGGGCCTCGGACAAATCTCCGAGTCTCCATTTTCTCATCAGAAAATGACGGTAAAAATGGCTTAAAGGATTACTGTGAAAACTAAAATGGGGATAATGCATGGAAAATGCTTAGTGCAGCGCTGCACACAGTGGATGCTCAGTAAATACTTGCTGTCTTGAACACTTCCTGTCAACATCCTATCTGATAGTCACAATAGCAAATCTTACTGTCCGGTTCTGGAGACAGGAAACAGAGGCCCAGAGCCTCACCTGAGACCCCACAGTGCGTGAGTCACAGAGTCAGGGGGGCTGACACAGTTCTCTGGTTGGAGCTTTCCCGAACCAGGACTAGTCTGCCGGCTTTTGGGGGCACAGGACACTGCCTGCAAGCACGTATCTGGTGAGGGTTTGGGACCACAAGGGCCATGAGGTCAGCAGCCTCTTGTCAGGACATGCTGATCAGCAGAGATCTCCTTGGTGGCTTTATCTCTCCCCAACACGGCATAACCTCCACCAGGCACACATTCTGCCCAAGAACGAGTGGCTATTTCACAATCAGGGAGAGCTGGAGCTAGATGGGTTGGGCTGGGTCCCAGCAATACTCCTTCTCAGCTGCAAAACTCTGGGTAAGTGATTTTACCTCATTGAGCCTCAGCTTCCTCCTCCGTGAAACAGGGATGATGAAAGCCATGCTAATCCATAGAACTGCTGTGAAGCAGCAGCAGGAAGCATTCCTGGTGTGTGGCACTGCTGTTATCATTATAGAGAAACTCGCTTTGTTCTCACTGGGCGCTTTCTCTGCTCATCAGGGCCACTTATCTGGCCCCAGTAGCTCCCTCTCCCTCACTCTCCCTCTCACATCTCATCTGTCCCCTGATTTTGGTCTCAGTATCTTCTAGGAGGACAGCCTAATATCTGGGTCCCCTGCCACTCACTGGATGACACCGAGAGCCAGGGCTGGGGGATAAGATGAGCCTCTGTTCATGCCTGAGGGAGATGGCTGTCTGGACTAACTGGTATACCTCTTCCAGCTAGGGGACTGGATCCAGAGCACGTGAAGGAGGATGGGGCTCCAAAGCACTGGACTCCCAGGATGGGCCAGGGCAGGGGGACGGCCTCCCCGTGGAGGGAGCACTGACCTGGAGCACTCCTGTTTGTAGATGTCAATGATGTTCTCCACCAGCAGATTCCGCTGCAGGCCGTACACTCCGTGGCGGTCCATGATCACCTCGTGGCGGCAGGAGGGGCAGCGGAAACGGCCTCCAGACATGGCCGCGGAGCCAACCCGGCCGGTCCAGTAGGGATTGGCAGCCTGCTGGCGACAGGGGTGGAGGTGAGGCCTGGGCTCCCCCCTCAGCTCCTTCCCTTTCTGACCTCCGACTGTCTTCCCCATTGATCACCACCACCATTCTCATCAAACCACATGACTTAAAGCTTCCCCTCGGCTCAGACCGGTAAATAGGCTACCTGCAGTGCCAGAGACCCGGGTTCGATCCCTGGGTTGGGAAGATCCCCTGGAGAAGGAAATGGCAACCCACTCCAGTACTCTTGCCTGGAAAATCCCATGGATGGAGGAGCCTGGCAGGCTACCCGTCCATGGGGTTGCAAAGAGTTAGTCACAACTGAGCAACTTCACTTTTTTTTCTAATATGAGAGAGCCAGCCCACTTACACAGGGAGTACCTGAGAAGCAACTAAGGGATCAACAGGTTTGGAGGTCAGCAGACCGAGGCTCAAGTCACAGTAATTCTTGGAATGACTTTGGGTGAGCAACCTTTTCTCACCAAGCCTCAGTTTGTCCATTCATGAAACGGGCGTGCAATTAGAGCCAGCTCCTAGAGTTGCTACTTTAAAGAAAAAAGAGAGACCATTCTGTAAAGTGCTTCTGGGGAAATTTGAGGCCTGTCTCTCAGCCAGGATGGACACCCACTCTCGTTCTTTTCTTAAGGAGATGAAGCCCCTCCTGCTCCCCATTATAGGAAACAGTTTCAAGGGGAAGATGCCTCTACTGTCCAGTGCCTCTCAGCCACCCTCCGCCTAAAGATTTGGGCCCCCTGCCACCATGGAGCTGGCTCCAGCCCCTGGGGTCTGGTTTCTCTCTCCTTTCTGCCTGCCTCTCCCACTTATCACTTAAGGCATTTGACTCCTGATTGGAGAGTCAACTGCAGTGCTCAGGACGGGGTGGGGTAGCCGCAGGCAGGGTGGGGGGTGGGGGGGACAAGTGCGTCATGGAGAGGGAATGGGTTAGCCAGAGCCGCCTCCCCAGCCCTGTCGACCCCTTCCAGAGATTTCGGCAGGGGTTCACTTCAGAGGGGGAAAAAAAACAAGTCCAGTTTGGAAGGTTCCAGACTAAGAGAGAAGTTTTCTTTTAGCTTTCATCACAGGAAGACTGAGTAGCTGCCTGGAGCCCCAGTTCTATGGCAGGCCCAGCACTGACCTGGAAGATGTCGTTGGCACACTTCCGGCAGAGGTTGTGCTGGCACGGCAAGATGACCACCGGCTTGGTAAACATCTCCAGGCAGATGGGGCAGATCAGCTGCTTCTCCAGGTTCTCCATGGGGTTTCCATCCTGGATCAGGCTCGATTTATAATCCATGTTGTCCTGGGAACAGATGTGGGGACCCACCTGGCTGCCTCGTTCACCTGCCTGCCTCCTTCACCTGCCTTGCTCTAAGCAGACCTGGGGGTCTTTGTCACAGAATACCCGCCCGGAGCCTCTTTGCCTTCCTCTCCTGGCGCCCAAATTCTGCCTTGGTCTGAGGCCCCTCTGATATTTATAGCTGGGCCCTGGTCACATGAGCCCCAGGAGGAGACCAGCTGAACATTCCGGTGCCAAGTGGCTGGCGAAGCTTGAGTTTCCTCCAGGCCTGAAAGACCAACCCTCTCAGATCACATGTAAGGATGAGCAGTCGCTGTTCCCTTGGGACGGGGGTCGTAAACAAGAACAGCTTGTTCGTGGGCAGGCTTGGGGCAGGACTGGTACCCAGAGTTTCCTCCAAAAATTAGTCTCCTCCTACAGCAGGCTGGTAAGGAGTGAGGGGGCCACTGGGATTTGTGGGGTTAACAGCCAGTGCCCTCTCACTGACCTAAATAAATCCATCCCCTTCCCTGGAGTCCTGGGCAACTCCCCAGATAAGGCCTACCCCGAGCACAGCACGTTGCTAAAGACCCTGATGTGCCCAGCCAGGGCTAGCCCATCCCTCCATTCCTTGGCCACTAATTCCATATTTTTTCTTTTTTTTTTTTTTTTCTGGATCACATGTAGAATCTTAGTTCCTCAACCAGGGATCAAATCCACACCCCTTGCAGTGGAAGTGTAGAGTCTTAACCACTGGACCTCCAGGGAAGTCCCTAATTCCATTTTAATACAAGGGTTCCTTTCCTTGATACAAAGTCTGTTTCCTCATTTTATAGATTTTGACACTGAGGTTTAAGAAGGAAAGGATCTTATTCAAAGTGATCTGGGAAGTAAGGGGCAAAGCCACAAATCTTATTCATTCATCAGACACTGAGCGACTAAACAACAGTGACAATCTATACATCAGGCAACAAAGTCAGAGATAAATGAGTAATCCTTTTCCCTGTCCTGGGAAACTCACAGGCTAGGAAGGGAGACAGACAGAAATAACTGTCATGTAGGGCAACCCACTCCAATGTTCTTGCCTGGAGAATCCCAGGGACGGAGGAGCCTTGTGGGCTGCCGTCTATGGGGTCGCACAGAGTCGGACACGATTGAAGCGACTTAGCAGCAGCAGCAGCAGTGCCCCGAAGCACTATGACATTTTCCAGATGTTCCCCTCTGCTATCTGCATGAATTTAAATTTTTCTCCACATCTTTCTGGACCATCTTCCATGTTGGCTGGTAGAAGTCGTTGTTCAGTGGCAAAGTCAGGTCTGACTCTTTGCGATCCCATGCACTGCAGCACGTCAGGCTTCCCTGTCCTTCACTATCTCCCAGAATTGGTGCAAACTCATGTCCACTGAGTCAGTGATGCCATCCAACCATCTCATCCTCTGTCACCCACTTCTTCTCCTGCCCTCAATCTTTCCCAGCATCAGGGTCTTTTCCAATGAGTCAGTTCTTCACATCAGGCGGCCAAGTATTGGAGCTTCAGCATCAGTCCTTCCGATGACTATTCAGGACTGATTTCCTCTAGGATGGACGGGTTGGATCTCCTTGCGGTCCGAGGGGCTCTCAAGGGTCTTCTCCAGCACCTCAGTTTGAAGCCATTAGAGCAGCTCTAATGTCTTTAAGGTAGAATGTCATGCAAGGGGACAAGGGTATAAGGTGCTGGTGTGAGAGTGGGAACACTATCCCTGGGCCCCAGGATGAGCCTAAAAGTCTGTAGAACCTACAGGAGGAACGTCCAGGATCTCACAAAGAAGGGGCAGCAGGAGAAGAAGTTTGATGACCGCAGCCTGATGGCTGAAGCCCTGAGACAAGGCCTAGTGAGTAGTAAGGACAGAGAAGCTAGCCTTGTGACGGGAGGGAATGGGAAGGAGAAGAAGAGGGGCGGTCTCCCACAGAAGGAGGAGGAATCTTAGAGGACAAGGAGTGGGCAGTTTTTTAAGTCCTTTTTTAACATTTGTTCATGTGTCTGGCTGTGCCAAGTCACAGTTGCAGGATCTTTAGTTGTCGCCCATTGGATCTAGGTCCCCGATTAGGGATCGAACCCGGGGCCCCTGCATTTGGAGTGTGGAACCCCAGCCACCGGACCACCAGGCAAGCCCCAGGACTAGGCAGTTTCAGGGAGAAGGTGGTCCCTCCCGAACGTCAATGGTTAGTTTTTTGCTGAGCACCTACTATGTGCTGGGCACTGGGCTAAGCAGTTCGTGATCATTATTTTATTTCATCATCTCAACAGCCAACAGGTATAACAATGTAAGAACTATTGTACCCCATTTCTCAGATGAGGACGCTCAGGCACAGAGAAGTCCAATAATCTGTATGAAGTCACACAGCCTGGACCTAGGACAAAATCCAGATATGTTTGATTCAGGCGCCCAAGCTCCTCATTTCTCTACTGGAACTGCAGGTCAACCCTGCCAGGCCAGCCAGGAAGAGGATGAGAGTTGAAAAGAATCTGTCCTTTCCTCCTTACTTGGTTTTGTTCAGACTTAAGGCGGCACAGTTCTCTGGCAAGGAGGGCCTTTCCATGGCCATAGGAGACAATGGCTTCAGCCTGTCGTGGTATCCCATCCTCCTTTGTCTAAGTGACTTGGTTATGGCCAGGGAGACCCGAAGGCTGGTGGAGGTGGGTTAAAGATAAAGGATTTCCACCCTGATAAAAAATGCAAGAAGATAGCTTCATGCTTACCTTTGAATGAGGTTATATAGGGACAAGTCTGAGAAGGAAATCAACCCCCTGAGTATGGCAGAGAGGAGCTGCAGAAAGCACTGGAGGCATTGATGCCATCACTGTGTGCTAGTTTGCCTGCCCCCGGAACTGCCCTCTAACATGTGAGAGAACAAACGTCATGACAGTGTAATTAATCTGTTACTTACAGCACAGAGCACTCTGCATCCATTCAGGATTCCAACTCCCATATGTCAATGATTCTCGAATCTCTAATTCAAGTTCAGATCCTTCTCTTCCTTAAGCTGAAGATCTGCTGGAAATCTTTACTGGGATGTCCCAATAGCCCCTCCAACTCACCACATCCCAAACAGACCGCATCATCTCTCCACCACCACCACTCGCCCCAAGCTTCTGCTTCTGTATTCCTTTGTCTCATGTCTCAGTAAACAGCACTCCCATCCAGCCGTTCGCACAGACCAGAAGGCTGAGAGCCATCTGAGGGCTTCTCCTTCCTCCCCACTGCACACCCAGTCAGTCTCTGTGTCAAACGCAGGTCCACCTTCACATCTCAGTTGTCATCTTGCCAGCTGGTTCTCCCTCTGAACTTAGAAGACTCTGAGAGCAAAGGCTGTGTCTATTCGTCATCTCTGTACCTCCAGCACCTGACACACAGTAGGCACAAAGAAAATGCTGCTCAAGTGAGTGGATGAGTGAATGAATTAAACAGAGGCAGCAGGGTTACTGCTGACTGACTTTGGGGAGATTGGGGTGCTTGGGCAAATTTTTCTTGGCTGAGATGGGGCAGACCATGGAAACGGGGGTTGGAGTTGATGGAGTAAATTCTAGTCTTTGAAAGGCACTTCCCTGGTAGTCCAGTGGNGACTGACTTTGGGGAGATTGGGGTGCTTGGGCAAATTTTTCTTGGCTGAGATGGGGCAGACCATGGAAATGGGGGATGGAGTTGATGGAGTAAATTCTAGTCTTTGAAAGGCACTTCCCTGGTAGTCCAGTGGTTAAAAATCCACCTGCCAATGCAGGGGACACCGGTTCGATCCCTGGTCTGAGAAGATCCCATGTGCCTCAGAGTAACTAAGCCCCCGCGCCACAACTGCTGAGCCCACGCTCTGGAACCCACGAGCTGCAACTACTGAAGTCTGCATGCTCCAGAGAGCCCATGGTCTGCAACAGGATGAGCCACCTCAGTGAGAAGCCTGCTCGCCACAATTAGGGAAAGCCCACGTGCAGCAACGAAGACCCAGTGCAGCCAAAATTTAAAACACAATTAAGAAAATAAAGTCTTGGGAAGGAGAGGGACATGCCAACCTTTGAGTTGGGAGGATAGGAGAGAGGAAAGGATGGAGGTTAAAATCAGAGATGTTGAGAGATGGAGAGAAATGTGCTCATATTGATGACCTCCGTCAGCTGAGAGAGAGTTGAGGTCGCTTTCTGAGGCTGAGGCAGGGGGGCGAGCAGCATGAGTGAGTGGTGGAAAGCGTTTGGACCAGCCATCATGAAACACAGGGGGAAGTGCCCTGGAGAGGGGTGGAAGGACTCGCTGGGAGCAGAAGAGCCTCACTGGTGTTTCCCAACACAGATTTGCCGTTTGAGAGGAGCCATTCACATGGCTGACTGTCACCAGCCACACTTGGCGGTCCAGGGGAAAAAGCCACGCAACTGGACAGTGGGATCAACTCCAGCCTGGGAGCTGGCAAGACCAGTACTGCTGAAAGTCAAGGGGTGAGAAAAGGAAATTCCCACATGGGCCGTGCTGGGCCGCAACCCATGTCTTGTCATTTAATCCTCACAACAGCTCTGCAAGGGAGATATTTTGATCGTTGTTTTTCCCAGGAAGAAATGAGACTCAGAGAAGTAACTGGCTTGGCCAAAGTCACACAGCCCTGAGGAAAAGAGCTGAGCTGCGGTTCACATCCGAGGCAGCCTGACTCCCAGATCTGTGCTCCTCATATTGAAACATTTATCTAGTGCTTCTTGCATGCCAAACACTGTGCTATGCCCTTTTCCATCCCTCCCTCCCTCCTGTTCAGTCTTCAGAATAACTCAGTGAGGCAATCCCTCGTGGTCCAATGGTTAGGACTCTGAGCCTTCACTGCCAGGGCCCAGGTTTAATCCCTGCTGGAGAACTAAGAGCCCACACATGGTGCTGTGCAGCCAAATAAAAAATAAAGTCTTCAAAAGAAAAAAATAGCTCAGTGAGGCAGGGATCAGGATTTTCCCTGTTTTGCAGCTGAGTTACAGAGTCATTTGGCCAAAGTCTCCCAGCCACTGAGTGGCAGAGCCAGCATCCCAAGAAGGAAGTCATAAACTAGTATCATTACCAGTTATTAGAACATGCCTGAAGCTGCAAAGACCAACACGTAATATCAGTGGCACATCTGAGCCTGGAGCTCTTAACTGCTACATTGTACTGCTTCTCTCTTTGCAAGTCTCTGCACATCTTCACTTTTATACTGTTTTTTAATGAAAACTCCAACCATACAAAAGTAGAGAGAATTTAGTGTTAAGAATTCATGTGAACAAACCCAGATTCAGTTCTCTCCAACTTTTCCCTACTCTTACTTCATCTCTATTTCAACACGCTTCTTTTTCTAAAATATTTCAAAAACAATCTTAGGCATCAAGTCATTTCATCCATAAATACTTTGGTAAGCATTTCTGACGAGGATTTTTTTTTTTTTACATAATCGCAAGCCATTATTTTAGCAAAAATAACAAAAATGTCTTAATATTATTAAATCCCAGACCATTTTCAGAGGCTACTGATTGTCTCAAATGTCTTTTTAGTTAGTCAAATCAAATCCAAAAAAAAAGATGCAAATAAGGTCTTACATGTGGGATTTTTTTGTTTTTGTCCCATTAACCTCTTTTCATCTATAGCAATCACCTTCACTACCATTCTTTGTGCCACTGATTTCTCTTTTTGATATATCAGGAACTGAAGTTCAGAGACAGAATGGGAAACAACAGAATGGGAAAGACTAGAGATCTCTTCAAGAGAATTGGAGATTCCAAGGGAACATTTCATGCAAAGATGGGCTCGATAAAGGATAGAAATGGTATGGACCTAACAGAAGCAGAAGATATTAAGAAGAGGTGGCAAGAATACACAGAAGAACTGTACAGAAAAGATCTTCACGACCCAGATAATCATGAGGATGTGATCACTAATCTAGAGCCAGACATCTTGGAATGTGAAGTCAAGTGGGCCTTAGAAAGCATCACTAAGAACAAAGCTAGTGGAGGTGATGGAATTCCCGTTGAGCTGTTTCAAATCCTGGAAGATGATGCTGTGAAAGTGCTGCACTCAATATGCCAGCAAATTTGGAAAACTCAGCAGTGGGCCTGTCTCTTATACACATCTATNGTGCTGCGATTCATGGGGTCGCAAAGAGTTGGACACGACTGAGCGACTGAACTGAACTGAACTGAAGTTCAGAGAGGTTAAGTGACTTACAGAAGGTCACCCAGCTAAGAGCTAGACTTCTTATCTGGGACTGCCCCCAGAGTCTGTGTTACTAGTAGGAGGAGCTTTAGTGCCAGAGGCGGTCCCAGCTTTAGTGCCGGAGGAGTCAGGCAAAGCAGCAGGGAGAATGGTCTGGGCCTGACAAGGAGAAGGTAGATAGAGATGAAAGCCATGGCAGTAACAACACTGTGTTTGCTTTTTGACTGATTCAGTGCTTGCAAGGGGCTGGACATCTACTCGGAGCTCCATAGCACTATTTCATTCAGTCCGAACTACAGCCACAGGTAGGTCATACTTAACCTCATTTTACAGATGAGGAAACTGAGGCACAGCTTGGCATATGGGGTTACCCTAAGTTCCACAGCTAGGGGAATAGGTCAATTTAACCTCAAAATCTGTGTTCTTTTTGATTGTCACTAGAGAGGGGACTTTTCTGAAAACTGAGATTTTGAGGCCCCTTGGTTGAGGGAGAGAATGCTGGCCCTGAAGGCAGACACCTGGGCTCACGCTCCAGGTCTGCCAGAGACAAGCAATGTGACGCCCCGTAAGCCACACCCACCTCCAGTGTCTTCATCTGCCAAATGGAGTGACCCTAAGAGATGACCCCTGAAGGTGCTCGCCCCTCCCCAGGGGCGGGGTTCTCAGAGGAACTCTTCCCTGGGATGGGTGACGCAGGCCTGAGGGCAGTGATGCTGGAAAGGAAACCATCCTCCACCTCTCCTTTCGTTTCCACATGGCTCGGGCTTGCTTAGATGTTTTCTTGGTGCCTCACAGTGCAGATCCTTTCCATGTGTGCGGAGTGTGCAGTTCTCCCTGCAGTCCCCATGACCTCTTCTGGAGGGCGGGGTCTGCCTGCCTGTTCCTCTGGAATTCCCCTCGAGCCTCTGTGGCACCTGGAGTACCCTCAGAAAGGATGTGGCGAGGGTGACTGTTTTTCTTACGGTTTGAGATGGCTGTCACATGCTTCGATGTCATCCTTGTTGAAGAATCATTCTGAATCACAGGATCAGACAAATAAGTCATTGGCTCAGAGGCTGAGGCCAGAGTAGGTGCCAGAGGCAGGTCCATGGGGTCTAGGGTGTGATGCAGTGCCTCAGATGCCAGGGCAAAGCCCACTGGGCCTGGCCACATGCCATGGAAAGGCGGTAGGGCATCAGGATCTTGCCACTCAGGGCTGGAAGCCTCTAGACGTTTTCCTTCTGTCCCCAGATCCAGATGACCATGTGGGCAGCTACAAGGCCTCTCAGGAGTAGGTGGTGTTTAGAGAAAGGGCTCCCCCAGGGAACACAGGGGCTAATAAGGTCTGAATGGACCTCTACATAATTGATCCTGAACTCAAGTATCAAAAGTGCTTTATAAACAGTGAGATAAAATAAACCCTGACTATAGGGTCCTGAGATTGCAACAAGCAACAAGATCTGTTACTGCCAGGCACTAACAGATCTGGGTTCAAGTGTAGGCTCCTCTACATATCAGTTCTGTTATTTTGAGCAGGTTATTTAACCTCTGTGTCTTAGCTATCTCAACTGTAAAATGAGAATCAGGTAGAGTAGTGATATCTCTGGGTCTTTTCAGCCTGGAAAGTCTAGAGTTCTAGGTGATTGCTTCCAACACTCTACCCCTTGCTGAAAATTCATGGTGAGAGAAGGGACTCCATTTGCCGAGGCATATGGCACATACCTGGCAAGTGACAGACATTCAGCAAATGCTGTTGTTAATATGTTCTGTCAGGGGACTAATACTGTCACTTACTGAACAGTTACTATGGACGACCCCCATGGTCTATGTGCTATCTATTGATGCACAACTTATTTTCACAAAACAACTTAAAACAATAATAAACATTTATTGTTTCACACAGTTTATGTGGGTCAGGAATTCAAGAGCAGCTCTTTATTAACTTATGAGGTCAATACTGTTATCGCAGTGGTTCCAGTTCAGTGAAGATGTTGGTGCTGGAAGTATAGTTCAGTTTATCTTAAGGCTTGGCTGGAGCTGGAGGAGCCACTCCCAAGTTGGTTTATTCACATGGTTGACAAGTTGGTGGTTGGCTTTAGTTCCCCAGCAAGTGTACCTCTCCACTGGGCTGCCTGAGCATCCTCATAGCATGGTGGTTGCCTTCCCCCAGGGAGAGTGATCTGAAAGAGCAAGACAGAAGCTGCCACTGGCAAAGTCCACTGACGATTCCCAGAAAGTATAAATAGAATCTGGGTAATAAAAAGGCTAACCTTTTTATCCCCTTTGTGTTTACCCGGGTTTCACTTTCTTCTAGGGTACCACATGCAGAGGCCTTGCAGCTGGCACTTCAGACCAGAGTTCCCTAAGAAATGGCTGCGCTCGATGCTTCAGCTTGGTGGGCCACGTGCAGAAGTACCCGCCGTGACACTGCTGTTCGAGATGGCGGTGGCGGGCCGTGTGCAGAGATGCTGCTCCCAGCAATGCAGTCTGAAGCCAAGAATGGCACAGCTACGTCTGACCCACAAGAGCTCTGGCCCTACTCTGTGCTGACGGGAATCCTATAAAGTGGCCCTGCTAATGGCCTTTTGAAGAGAGCATGTACTCCAGAGTGAGAACTAGCACCTTTCCATTCTTTGATTAAAGAATATAGCTTTCATTTGCTTCTGAACCAAGCTCAGCCTTAGAACTCGATCTTGTTCTAATAACTCGAACAACACTAGGACTGAAAGATCCTTGTCAGGGACCAATTTGAGAGGATCGTTAACAATATTCTGGCAACCTGAATGGGATGCACTGTACTTTTTTCATCTGCACCTATCCACAAGGCTCCAAATTCTCTCTAGCTCCAGTAAGACAATGGTGGAGGCTTTGGGAGGTTTGCCTGGGAATGTCTGACTCTGATCTTTGAGTTCACTCTGATGGAGTAGGACTGCAGCAGCCCTTGGTCAAAGTCAGTGCAACTTTGCCCAGCAATCTGATACCAGGTGTGGTGTACACACAGCGTGGCCCTGTGTGTGCAGGGCTGTGCCCCTTGAGAGGATCACTCTGTGGCATCGCTAGGGATCAGAACTGAAGCTCATGCATGTCTGCCTGCTGCCTCAGACTGGCTTCTTCTTGGTACCAGACACCCAGGAATGATGGGGGCCTGTGGACAAAAGGGAGCAATAGCAGTCTTGCCCTCTGTCTCGCCAGGAGTGTTGTCTTCTTGACCCCTGTACAAGGCAGTGTGTTCACACCAACCTCCAGGGATTAATGGCAACATTCTTCGTAGTCACTTTCAGTTTGGTAAAGGAAAGTGACCAGCCCCGTGAGCTAAGAGGTGAGACTAGGAAAGACCCAGGTAATGAGGATGCCTGACAAAAATGGAATGAGGGCATTTGATCCAAGTTCAGAAAAAGGCTCCCAAAGCAGGTAACAACCTGTGGCTTGACCTCTTCCGGTCAGTGCTAATTTCTCTGAAATGGGCTGGGGAGCCCTGTGGACCACTCCCCCCAAATCACAGAGATACAGAGGAGGAAATGTCAGAGGATAAAAAGGCCCACAGGCAAGCCCACCTACTACTGGCTATTACCCTCCAAAGTCAACTGGTTGGTACAGGAATTTGGACTAACTGCACCCAGAGACACTCAACTCCAGTAAGTACCCCTGGCTCCACTGAGAGGTAGCATGCCACGACACTGGGACCTCATCAGTGTGCCGTACATAAACAAGAGGGTCACCGAAGATAAACATGCCATTGTCGCCTCTGAAGAGGGGCAGATTCTGGCCACCACCCTCAAAGGTAGATGGTCCAAATAGATGGAGAAAGACAGGCCGGGGGCTCCTAAGCTGTCATTCCAATTGACCCCTGAGGAGACTCAGCTGAAACTGCACATAGGAAGGAAACCTACTGAATTCTTAGTAGATAGCAGTGTCACCTTCTCAGTTCTGAACACCAGATCAGGCAAACCCAGTCACGAGAGATGTAACATGACGACCCTTCAGGGAAGGCATTCATAAAGCCACTAGAATGCAAATTGGGTGAACGTATGCTCATTCCTTCCTGAAGGTGAAAGTTCCTCAGTTGTGTCTGACTCTTTGCGACCCCATGGACTAGAGTCCGTGGAATTTTCCAGGCCAGAATACTGGAGTGGGTAGCCTTTCCCTTCTCCAGGGGATCATCCCAACCTAGGGATTGAACCCAGGTCTCCTGCATTACAGGCAGATTCTTTACCAGCTGAGCCACAAGGGAAGCCCAAGAATATTGGAGTGGGTAGCCTATCCCTTCTCCAGGGGATCTTCCCAACCTGGGAATTGAACAGGGGTCTCCTGCATTGCAGGCAGATTCTTACCAACTGAGCTATCTGGGAAGCTCCATTCCTTCCTATATGCCCCCAAAGGCCTTGTACCCTTGCTCGGAAGAGATATCTTACATGAATTGAGGGATACTACCCACCTAATGGGAGGGATTGGGGGCAGGAGGAGAAGGGGACGACAGAGGATGAGATGGCTGGATGGCATCACCGACTCAATGCACATGAGTTTGGGTGAACTCCAGGAGTTGGTGATGGACAGGGAGGCCTGGCGTGCTGTGATTCATGGTGTTGCAAAGAGTTGGACATGACTGAGCGGCTGAACTGAACTAATGGGAGACAAATTGGGGACTGGCATTCCCTTAGACAAGGGACACAAGATGACAGTGTTAATGGCTGAGAACAAAGCTCCACAGACAGAGCAAGTCGATCTCCCCAGAGTAAATCCCAAGGTCTGAGTACAGGAACTAGTGGGACGAGCCGTAGAAGCCAATCCCGTGATAATCCATCTAAAACCTGGACATACATGGTCCCTAGAAAACAGTACCCTCGCTGTTAGGAGCTCTTGCTGAGCACTGCCCCTTGTCAGACAGGGCCTAATTGACCAGAGCATCATTAGACCTTGCCAATCACCTTGAAATACTCTCCTTCTCCCTGAAAAGTTCAACGGGGAAAACCAGGTGGTTTGGGACCTCAGGACAGTCGGAAAAGCCACCAAGGCTGTATGCCAGCAGGTCCTGTCCCTTACGCATTGCTGGCCACCCTGCGGTCCACCAGGGCCTGGTATTCTGTACAAGACTTAAAAGATGCCTTCTTCTGAGTCCATTGGCCCATGGTCACAAGAAATTTTGCTTTTGAGTGGCAGGACCCAAACACGCAACAAAAACAACACTGCTGGAAATTCCTGCTGCAAAAGTTCAGAAATCCTGCTATCATCTTTGGGGAAACTTTAGCTAAAGACCTAAAAGATCTATGTCTAGAGGAGTGAATCCTTCTCCGTTAGGTAGGCGGCATTCTGACCACCAACCCTCTTAAGGAGACCTCTGACAAAAATACCGTATCCGCCCTGAACCACTCAGCCAATGACGGATATGAGGTGTCCAAGTGTGTGCTCAGTCGCTCAGCTGTGTCCGACTCTTTCAGACCCCATAAGCTGTAGCCTGCCAGGCTCCTCTGTCCATGGGATTTCCCAGGCAAGAATACTGGAGTGGATTGACATTCTCTTCTCCAGGGTGTCTTCCCAACCTAGGGATCAAACCTGCATCCTACATCTCCTGCATTGGCAGGTGGATTCTCTACCACTGAGCCACCTGGGAAGCCCCATGAAGTGTCCAAGAGAAAAGGCTCAAAATCACAAACTAGGATGACCTACCTAGGCCTCATTCTCACAGAAGGTCAGAGAAGCCTAACCTGGACAAGCTATTTGTAGCCTTGACCCTCCTAAAACTAGAAGACAATTTTGGTGCTTCCTGGGGATGGCCTGATTTTGTAGCATCTGGATCCTTGAAAGTGAAAGTGAAGTCGCTCAGTCATGTCTGAGTCTTTTAGACCCCGGGGACTGTAGCCTACGAGGCTCCTCCATCCATGGAATTTTCCAGGCAAGAATAATGGAGTGGGTTGCCATTTCCTTCTCCAGAGGATCTTCCTGGCCCAGGGATTGAACCCAGGCCTCCCACATTGCAGGCAGATGCTTTTACTATCTGAGCCACCAGGAAAGCCCCTATCTGGATCCTTAACTATGGTCTAATAGCTAAGTATCTATACGAAAAATTGGAAGGAAAGGTTGACAATCCTTTGGAACTTAGAATGTGGCGGGGTCTTTTTGAAGAATTTTAAAAAGCAACTACTTCAGGCCCCGCCTCTGGCCCTCCCAGACTTAGCTAAACACTTCCACTTTTATATTCATGAGAGATGGGGAATAACCCTTGGGGTATTAACTCAAAAATTGGGACCTCCTTACCTGGGTGTTTGTTTATTTCTCTAAACAATTAGATAAACCCCCTAAGGGATGGCCTCTTTGTCTATATGCTGTAGCAGCTACCACAATTCTGCTAAAAAAAAAAAAAAGGCTGAAAAGTTAACATTTGGTCAGCCAGTCATGAGATAGACACCACACTAGGTTTAGGCTTTAGTAAGTTCTCAGGGAACAGAACTTACTCTAGCTATGACAAACTTAGACAGCATATTAAAAAGCAGAGACATTACTTTGCCGACTAAGGTCCGCCTAGTCAAGGCTATGGTTTTTCCTGTGGTCATGTATGGATGTGAAAGTTGGACTGTGAAGAAAGCTGAGCACCGAAAAATTGATGCTTTTGAACTGTGGTGTTGGAGAAGACTCTTGAGAGTCCCTTGGACAGCAAGGAGGTCACATCAGTCAATCCTAAAGGAAATCAACCCTGTATATTACCTGGAAGGACTGATGCTGAAGCTGAAGCTCTAATACTTTGGCTACTTAATGTGAAGAGCCAACTCATCGAAAAAGACCCTGATACATGGAAAGATTGAGGGCAGGAAGAGAAGGGAACGACAGAGGATGAGACTGTTGGATGGCGTCACCAACTCGCTGGACATGAGTTTGCACAAACTCCGGGAGATAATGGAGGACAGGGAAGCCTGGCATGCTTCAGTCCATGGGGTTGCAAAGAACTGGACATGACTTAGCAACTGAACAACAGCAACAAGGGAACAGAACGACTGTCTCCCAGAAGGTTAATTCAAGTTCAGGCTCTTCTTTTAGACAACACAGTGGCTACCATAGAAGCCTGTCACATGCTAAATCCTGCCACCCTGCTACCCACAGAAATAGGGCCCCTGACACAGGGTTATACAATGCCATAGACACAGTCTGTAACAGTTGCCCCAACCTAGGAAGTGAGTCTCTCCCAAATGCCGAAGAGGAATGGGTCACAGACAGGAACAGCTTTATGAGAGAGTGAAGAAGCCCAGTGGGCTACACACTAACCTTCTAGACCCAGTCATAGAGGCATGAAGCCCACCCCCAGGGACTTCTGCCCAAAAGGCCCTCACCTAGGCCTTAGAGCTCGAGACAGTGAAGATCTTCAAGGCTGATACAGATTCCAGGTATGCGTATGCCATCCTCTACACACACAGAGCTNACACCTGGGCTCACGCTCCAGGTCTGCCAGAGACAAGCAATGTGACGCCCCGTAAGCCACACCCACCTCCAGTGTCTTCATCTGCCAAATGGAGTGACCCTAAGAGATGACCCCTGAAGGTGCTCGCCCCTCCCCAGGGGCGGGGTTCTCAGAGGAACTCTTCCCTGGGATGGGTGACGCAGGCCTGAGGGCAGTGATGCTGGAAAGGAAACCATCCTCCACCTCTCCTTTCGTTTCCACATGGCTCGGGCTTGCTTAGATGTTTTCTTGGTGCCTCACAGTGCAGATCCTTTCCATGTGTGCGGAGTGTGCAGTTCTCCCTGCAGTCCCCATGACCTCTTCTGGAGGGCGGGGTCTGCCTGCCTGTTCCTCTGGAATTCCCCTCGAGCCTCTGTGGCACCTGGAGTACCCTCAGAAAGGATGTGGCGAGGGTGACTGTTTTTCTTACGGTTTGAGATGGCTGTCACATGCTTCGATGTCATCCTTGTTGAAGAATCATTCTGAATCACAGGATCAGACAAATAAGTCATTGGCTCAGAGGCTGAGGCCAGAGTAGGTGCCAGAGGCAGGTCCATGGGGTCTAGGGTGTGATGCAGTGCCTCAGATGCCAGGGCAAAGCCCACTGGGCCTGGCCACATGCCATGGAAAGGCGGTAGGGCATCAGGATCTTGCCACTCAGGGCTGGAAGCCTCTAGACGTTTTCCTTCTGTCCCCAGATCCAGATGACCATGTGGGCAGCTACAAGGCCTCTCAGGAGTAGGTGGTGTTTAGAGAAAGGGCTCCCCCAGGGAACACAGGGGCTAATAAGGTCTGAATGGACCTCTACATAATTGATCCTGAACTCAAGTATCAAAAGAGCTTTATAAACAGTGAGATAAAATAAACCCTGACTATACGGTCCTGAGATTGCAACAAGCAACAAGATCTGTTACTGCCAGGCACTAACAGATCTGGGTTCAAGTGTAGGCTCCTCTACATATCAGTTCTGTTATTTTGAGCAGGTTATTTAACCTCTGTGTCTTAGCTATCTCAACTGTAAAATGAGAATCAGGTAGAGTAGTGATATCTCTGGGTCTTTTCAGCCTGGAAAGTCTAGAGTTCTAGGTGATTGCTTCCAACACTCTACCCCTTGCTGAAAATTCATGGTGAGAGAAGGGACTCCATTTGCCGAGGCATATGGCACATACCTGGCAAGTGACAGACATTCAGCAAATGCTGTTGTTAATATGTTCTGTCAGGGGACTAATACTGTCACTTACTGAACAGTTACTATGGACGACCCCCATGGTCTATGTGCTATCTATTGATGCACAACTTATTTTCACAAAACAACTTAAAACAATAATAAACATTTATTGTTTCACACAGTTTATGTGGGTCAGGAATTCAAGAGCAGCTCTTTATTAACTTATGAGGTCAATACTGTTATCGCAGTGGTTCCAGTTCAGTGAAGATGTTGGTGCTGGGAGTATAGTTCAGTTTATCTTAAGGCTTGGCTGGAGCTGGAGGAGCCACTCCCAAGTTGGTTTATTCACATGGTTGACAAGTTGGTGGTTGGCTTTAGTTCCCCAGCAAGTGTACCTCTCCACTGGGCTGCCTGAGCATCCTCATAGCATGGTGGTTGCCTTCCCCCAGGGAGAGTGATCTGAAAGAGCAAGACAGAAGCTGCCACTGGCAAAGTCCACTGACGATTCCCAGAAAGTATAAATAGAATCTGGGTAATAAAAAGGCTAACCTTTTTATCCCCTTTGTGTTTACCCGGGTTTCACTTTCTTCTAGGGTACCACATGCAGAGGCCTTGCAGCTGGCACTTCAGACCAGAGTTCCCTAAGAAATGGCTGCGCTCGATGCTTCAGCTTGGTGGGCCACGTGCAGAAGTACCCGCCGTGACACTGCTGTTCGAGATGGCGGTGGCGGGCCGTGTGCAGAGATGCTGCTCCCAGCAATGCAGTCTGAAGCCAAGAATGGCACAGCTACGTCTGACCCACAAGAGCTCTGGCCCTACTCTGTGCTGACGGGAATCCTATAAAGTGGCCCTGCTAATGGCCTTTTGAAGAGAGCATGTACTCCAGAGTGAGAACTAGCACCTTTCCATTCTTTGATTAAAGAATATAGCTTTCATTTGCTTCTGAACCAAGCTCAGCCTTAGAACTCGATCTTGTTCTAATAGCTCGAACAACACTAGGACTGAAAGATCCTTGTCAGGGACCAATTTAAGAGGATCGTTAACAATATTCTGGCAACCTGAATGGGATGCACTGTACTTTTTTCATCTGCACCTATCCACAAGGCTCCAAATTCTCTCTAGCTCCAGTAAGACAATGGTGGAGGCTTTGGGAGGTTTGCCTGGGAATGTCTGACTCTGATCTTTGAATTCACTCTGATGGAGTAGGACTGCAGCAGCCCTTGGTCAAAGTCAGTGCAACTTTGCCCAGCAATCTGATACCAGGTGTGGTGTACACACAGCGTGGCCCTGTGTGTGCAGGGCTGTGCCCCTTGAGAGGATCACTCTGTGGCATCGCTAGGGATCAGAACTGAAGCTCATGCATGTCTGCCTGCTGCCTCAGACTGGCTTCTTCTTGGTACCAGACACCCAGGAATGATGGGGGCCTGTGGACAAAAGGGAGCAATAGCAGTCTTGCCCTCTGTCTCGCCAGGAGTGTTGTCTTCTTGACCCCTGTACAAGGCAGTGTGTTCACACCAACCTCCAGGGATTAATGGCAACATTCTTCGTAGTCACTTTCAGTTTGGTAAAGGAAAGTGACCAGCCCCGTGAGCTAAGAGGTGAGACTAGGAAAGACCCAGGTAATGAGGATGCCTGACAAAAATGGAATGAGGGCATTTGATCCAAGTTCAGAAAAAGGCTCCCAAAGCAGGTAACAACCTGTGGCTTGACCTCTTCCGGTCAGTGCTAATTTCTCTGAAATGGGCTGGGGAGCCCTGTGGACCACTCCCCCCAAATCACAGAGATACAGAGGAGGAAATGTCAGAGGATAAAAAGGCCCACAGGCAAGCCCACCTACTACTGGCTATTACCCTCCAAAGTCAACTGGTTGGTACAGGAATTTGGACTAACTGCACCCAGAGACACTCAACTCCGGTAAGTACCCCTGGCTCCACCAAGAGGTAGCATGCCACGACACTGGGACCTCATCAGTGTGCCGTACATAAACAAGAGGGTCACCGAAGATAAACATGCCATTGTCTCCTCTGAAGAGGGACAGATTCTGGCCACTACCCTCAAAGGTAGATGGTCCAAATAGATGGGAAAGACAGGCCGGGGGCTCCTAAGCTGTCATTCCAACTGACCCCTGAGGAGACCCAGCTGAAACTGCACATAGGAAGGAAACCTACTGAATTCTTAGTAGATAGCAGTGTCACTTTCTCAGTTCTGAACACTAGATCAGGCAAACCCAGTCACGAGAGATGTAACATGATGACCCTTCAGGGAAGGCATTCATAAAGCCACTAGAATGCAAACTGGGTGAACGTATGCTCATTCTTTCCTGAAGGTGAAAGTTGCTCAATTGTGTCTGACTCTTTGCGACCCCATGGACTAGAGTCCGTGGAATTTTCCAGGCCAGAATACTGGAGTGGGTAGCCTTTCCCTTCTCCAGGGGATCATCCCAACCTAGGGATTGAACCCAGGTCTCCTGCATTACAGGCAGATTCTTTACCAGCTGAGCCACAAGGGAAGCCCAAGAATATTGGAGTGGGTAGCCTATCCCTTCTCCAGGGGATCTTCCCAACCTGGGAATTGAACAGGGGTCTCCTGCATTGCAGGCAGATTCTTATCAACTGAGCTATCTGGGAAGCTCCATTCCTTCCTATATGTCCCCAAAGGCCTTGTACCCTTGCTCGGAAGAGATATCTTACATGAATTGAGGGATACTACCCACCTAATGGGAGGGATTAGAGGCAGGAGGAGAAGGGGACGACAGAGGATGAGATGGCTGGATCGCATCACCGACTTGATGCACATGAGTTTGGGTGAACTCCAGAAGGTGGTGATGGACAGGGAGGCCTGGCGTGCTGCGATTCATGGGGTTGCAAAGAGTCGGACACGACTGAGTGGCTGAACTGAACTAATGGGAGACAAATTGGGGACTGGCATTCCCTTAGACAAAGGACACAAGATGACAGTGTTAGTGGCTGAGAACAAAGCTCCACGGATGGAGCAAGTCGATCTCCCCAGAGTAAATCCCAAGGTCTGAGTACAGGAACTAGTGGGACGAGCCGGAGAAGCCAATCCCATGATAATCTATCTAAAACCTGGACATACATGGCCCCTAGAAAAGGGTACCCTCTCTGTTAGGAGCTCTTGCTGAGCACTGCCCCTTGTCAGACAGGGCCCAATTGACCAGAGCATCATTAGACCTTGCCAATCACCTTGAAATACTCTCTTTCTCCCTGGAAAGTTCAATGGGGAAAACCAGGTGGTTCGGGACCTCAGGGCAGTCGGAAAAGCCACCAAGGCTGTATGCCAGCAGGCTCTGTCCCTTACGCATTGCTGGCCACCCTGCGGTCCACCAGGGCCTGGTATTCTGTACTAGACTTAAAAGATGCCTTCTTCTGAGTCCATTGGCCCACAGTCACAAGAAATTTTGCTTTTGAGTGGCAGGACCCAAACACGCAACAAAAACAACACTGCTGGACATTCCTGCTGCAAAAGTTCAGAAATCCTGCTATCATCTTTGGGGAAACTTTAGCTAAAGACCTAAAAGATCTATGTCTAGAGGAGTGAATCCTTCTCCGTTAGGTAGGCGGCATTCTGACCACCAACCCTCTTAAGGAGACCTCTGACAAAAATACCGTATCCGCCCTGAACCACTCAGCCAATGACGGATATGAGGTGTCCAAGTGTGTGCTCAGTCGCTCAGCTGTGTCCGACTCTTTCAGACCCCATAAGCTGTAGCCTGCCAGGCTCCTCTGTCCATGGGATTTCCCAGGCAAGAATACTGGAGTGGATTGACATTCTCTTCTCCAGGGTGTCTTCCCAACCTAGGGATCAAACCTGCATCCTACATCTCCTGCATTGGCAGGTGGATTCTCTACCACTGAGCCACCTGGGAAGCCCCATGAAGTGTCCAAGAGAAAAGGCTCAAAATCACAAACTAGGATGACCTACCTAGGCCTCATTCTCACAGAAGGTCAGAGAAGCCTAACCTGGACAAGCTATTTGTAGCCTTGACCCTCCTAAAACTAGAAGACAATTTTGGTGCTTCCTGGGGATGGCCTGATTTTGTAGCATCTGGATCCTTGAAAGTGAAAGTGAAGTCGCTCAGTCATGTCTGAGTCTTTTAGACCCCGGGGACTGTAGCCTACGAGGCTCCTCCATCCATGGAATTTTCCAGGCAAGAATAATGGAGTGGGTTGCCATTTCCTTCTCCAGAGGATCTTCCTGGCCCAGGGATTGAACCCAGGCCTCCCACATTGCAGGCAGATGCTTTTACTATCTGAGCCACCAGGAAAGCCCCTATCTGGATCCTTAACTATGGTCTAATAGCTAAGTATCTATACAAAAAATTGGAAGGAAAGGTTGACAATCCTTTGGAACTTAGAATGTGGCGGGGTCTTTTTGAAGAATTTTAAAAAGCAACTACTTCAGGCCCCGCCTCTGGCCCTCCCAGACTTAGCTAAACACTTCCACTTTTATATTCATGAGAGATGGGGAATAACCCTTGGGGTATTAACTCAAAAATTGGGACCTCTTAACCTGGGTGTTTGTTTATTTCTCTAAACAATTAGATAAACCCCCTAAGGGATGGCCTCTTTGTCTATATGCTGTAGCAGCTACCACAATTCTGCTAAAAAAAAAAAAAAGGCTGAAAAGTTAACATTTGGTCAGCCAGTCATGAGATAGACACCACACTAGGTTTAGGCTTTAGTAAGTTCTCAGGGAACAGAACTTACTCTAGCTATGACAAACTTAGACAGCATATTAAAAAGCAGAGACATTACTTTGCCGACTAAGGTCCGCCTAGTCAAGGCTATGGTTTTTCCTGTGGTCATGTATGGATGTGAAAGTTGGACTGTGAAGAAAGCTGAGCACCGAAAAATTGATGCTTTTGAACTGTGGTGTTGGAGAAGACTCTTGAGAGTCCCTTGGACAGCAAGGAGGTCACATCAGTCAATCCTAAAGGAAATCAACCCTGTATATTACCTGGAAGGACTGATGCTGAAGCTGAAGCTCTAATACTTTGGCTACTTAATGTGAAGAGCCAACTCATCGAAAAAGACCCTGATACGTGGAAAGATTGAGGGCAGGAAGAGAAGGGAACGACAGAGGATGAGACTGTTGGATGGCGTCACCAACTCGCTGGACATGAGTTTGCACAAACTCCGGGAGATAATGGAGGACAGGGAAGCCTGGCATGCTTCAGTCCATGGGGTTGCAAAGAACTGGACATGACTTAGCAACTGAACAACAGCAACAAGGGAACAGAACGACTGTCTCCCAGAAGGTTAATTCAAGTTCAGGCTCTTCTTTTAGACAACACAGTGGCTACCATAGAAGCCTGTCACATGCTAAATCCTGCCACCCTGCTACCCACAGAAATAGGGCCCCTGACACAGGGTTATACAATGCCATAGACACAGTCTGTAACAGTTGCCCCAACCTAGGAAGTGAGTCTCTCCCAAATGCCGAAGAGGAATGGGTCACAGACAGGAACAGCTTTATGAGAGAGTGAAGAAGCCCAGTGGGCTACACACTAACCTTCTAGACCCAGTCATAGAGGCATGAAGCCCACCCCCAGGGACTTCTGCCCAAAAGGCCCTCACCTAGGCCTTAGAGCTCGAGACAGTGAAGATCTTCAAGGCTGATACAGATTCCAGGTATGCGTATGCCATCCTCTACACACACAGAGCTATTTGGAAGAGGAGAAGTATGTGGAGAATAAATAGGTGACACATGGTTTAAGCATACTGAAACTCATAGAAGTGGTACAGCTTCCATAAAAGGTGGCAGTGATTCACTGTAGGGGTCACCAAAGAAGGATGTCAGTAAAGAGAAACAGGATTTCCCTGGTGGTCTAGTGGGTAGAACTCTCTTGCTCTCAATGCAGGGAGCCTGGGTTCAATCTCTAATCAGGGAGCTAGATCCCTCATGCCACTGTTAGGAGTTTCCATCCTGTAACTAAGACTCAGCACAGCCAAATATATATATATATATACACACACACACACTTATGTGTATGTATGTTATATAAACATATATGTTGTTCAGTTCAGCTCAGTTGCTCAGTCATGTCAGACTCTTTGTGACTCCATGAACTGAAGCACACCAGGCCTCCCTGTCCATCACCAACTCCCAGAGTCCACCCAAACCCATGTCCATTGTGTCAGTGATGCCATCCAACCATCTCATCCTCGGTCGTCCTCTTCTCCTCCTGCCCTCAATCTTGCCCAGCATCAGGGTCTTTTCAAATGAGTCAACTCTTCACATCAGGTGGCCAAAGTACTGGAGTTTCAGCTTCAACATCAGTCCTTCCAATGAACATCCAGGACTGATCTCCTTTAGGATAGACTGGTTGGATCTCCTTGCAGTCCAAGGGACTCTCAAGAGTCTTCTCCAACACCACAGTTCAAAAGCATCAATTCTTCGGCGCTCAGCTTTCTTCACAGTCCAACTCTCACATCCGTACATGACCACTGGAAAAACCATAGCCTTGACTAGACGGACCTTTGTTGACAAAGTAATGTCTCTGCTTTTGAATATGGTATCTAGTTTGGTCATAACTTTCCTTCCAAGGAGTAAGCGTCTTTTAATGTCATGGCTGCAATCACCATGGAGTATGCCAGGTCCATGGAGTCGCAAAGAGTTGGACACCACTTAGCGACTGAACACACACAAATATTTTAATATAGAGAGGAAACAATAAGACAGACACAAATACCAAGAACCAGTAACTTGGGAATTACCCCTCATCCCTTCAGATCCACCCAACTATTTCCCAATATGCACAAATGAAGAATTTGACAAAGCTCCAAAATGAGGTTTCAGTAGAGATCTAGGAGGCCATGAGTGGCTAGTTAATGAACGTGTAGTTTGTCAAGCCACCAGGGAGTCACATCAAGGAACTCGCTGTGGAGAGAAGCCCTTTACTGAGCCCAAGTCATGGTACCCCATGGCACAAGAAGTAAAGTCAGTCGGCTAGTTGAGACACGCCCCTCTTGCCCAATAAACTTCAACAGCAGATCCTGCAGAGGCCCCCAGATAAGGCCCATTCAGACCAGAAGGACATATCCTGGGGAAGACTGGCAGATGACTTTCACTGTCATGCCAAGAGGACTGGGCAACTTCAGCTATCTCTTTGGTGCTGCTGCTGCTGCTGCTGCTAAGTCGCTTCAGTCGCGTCCGACTCTGTGCAACCCCATAGACAGCAGCCCACCAGGCTCCCCCATCCCTGGGATTCTCCAAGCAAGAACACTGGAGTGGGTTGCCATGTCCTTCTCCAATGCATGAAAGTGAAAGTGAAGTCACTCAGTCGTGTCCGACTCTTCAAGACCCCATGGAATGCAGCCTACCAGGCTCCTCCATTCATGGGGTTTTCCAGGCAACAGTACTGGAGTTGGGTGCCATCGCCTTCTCTGCTCTTTGGTGCTAGTACACGTATATTCTGGGTGGATAGAAGTGTCCTCTGATAGAACTGAAGTGGCAGCTGAAGAGGCTAACACATTACTAGTAGAAATAATCCGTAGGTTCAGGTTCCCAGAATCCCCACAAAATGATAATAGTCCAGCATTTGTGTCTCAAGTGATGAAGAGAATAACCAGTTTATGTCTTGGGCATAAAATGGACTTTGCAATCAGTCTGAAGACCCCAGTGACCAGGGAAAGTAGAGAGATCCAAGCAAATCTTGAAATGGGCCTTAGCCAAGCTTTGTCAGGAAACTTAAGAAAGCTGAAACAAGTTCCTTCCAATTGTCCTGCTCTGCATGTGATTAACCCCAAGAGTTAAGTGCGTTTGAACTCATGTATGACAGACCCATTCCCCTAGCCTGAGAGAAAGGATACCTCAGCCCCCTAGAAATGGAACAACTCAAGTATGTCCTCCAGGTAGGAGAAATCATGGAAGGTGTCAATGAATATGGTAACCAGGTACTGCGCACCCCCACTGACGTGACCCTACATACCTTTCCGCCCTGGAAACTAGCAGCCCACAAGAGACCCTGGTCACCATTGCCTTTGCCCCTCTTCCCTGGACCCACTTATCTCAGGGCTTGCAAAATGAAGGCCTTTTATTTCCAATTTATAATTTCCATCTTAGGAATTAAAACATGCTCCCTACTATCACTCCATGGTGAACAAATTTCTTCTATAATGTGACCAGAGATAGTCAGGAAGGACAGAACCCCACTGATTGTTAGACCTGTCTCGTCCAACTTGAAACAAGAAAGGAACATCAGACATATTTAAGAGGAACCCCAATAACCAAGGAGGAGACACTAAGCACCCTCCGCCCAACTGGTAATAAACTGTAAAGAAGTTGAAGGCACAGCTGGTCGCACTTTCGGACCAACAGCATCAACAATTATGTATATCAGGCCATCCAACTCAACAAAGTTGAGTTTGGTACCTGGGTGCCCCAACAGGATCCTGGATATACTCACATGGATGAAAAACTAGACCTCTGATGCTTCAAGGATTCAAACAAGTGACAAAGGGTCAGCGTGCTTATGAAAAGAATATGCTTTTTTGGGTAAGCCTCCAAACTCAACGGGGGGCTGGGCATCTGAAATCTTAGAGGGGATATATCACCATAAGTACTGGGACCAGATCCAAACTTTTTCTTTTTTTTTTTT
>SJYX01022378.1:101753-117692 GCA_006410675.1 Oreotragus oreotragus
TTGTTCAGTTCAGCTCAGTTGCTCAGTCATGTCAGACTCTTTGTGACTCCATGAACTGAAGCACACCAGGCCTCCCTGTCCATCACCAACTCCCAGAGTCCACCCAAACCCATGTCCATTGTGTCAGTGATGCCATCCAACCATCTCATCCTCGGTCGTCCTCTTCTCCTCCTGCCCTCAATCTTGCCCAGCATCAGGGTCTTTTCAAATGAGTCAACTCTTCACATCAGGTGGCCAAAGTACTGGAGTTTCAGCTTCAACATCAGTCCTTCCAATGAACATCCAGGACTGATCTCCTTTAGGATAGACTGGTTGGATCTCCTTGCAGTCCAAGGGACTCTCAAGAGTCTTCTCCAACACCACAGTTCAAAAGCATCAATTCTTCGGCGCTCAGCTTTCTTCACAGTCCAACTCTCACATCCGTACATGACCACTGGAAAAACCATAGCCTTGACTAGACGGACCTTTGTTGACAAAGTAATGTCTCTGCTTTTGAATATGGTATCTAGTTTGGTCATAACTTTCCTTCCAAGGAGTAAGCGTCTTTTAATGTCATGGCTGCAATCACCATGGAGTATGCCAGGTCCATGGAGTCGCAAAGAGTTGGACACCACTTAGCGACTGAACACACACAAATATTTTAATATAGAGAGGAAACAATAAGACAGACACAAATACCAAGAACCAGTAACTTGGGAATTACCCCTCATCCCTTCAGATCCACCCAACTATTTCCCAATATGCACAAATGAAGAATTTGACAAAGCTCCAAAATGAGGTTTCAGTAGAGATCTAGGAGGCCATGAGTGGCTAGTTAATGAACGTGTAGTTTGTCAAGCCACCAGGGAGTCACATCAAGGAACTCGCTGTGGAGAGAAGCCCTTTACTGAGCCCAAGTCATGGTACCCCATGGCACAAGAAGTAAAGTCAGTCGGCTAGTTGAGACACGCCCCTCTTGCCCAATAAACTTCAACAGCAGATCCTGCAGAGGCCCCCAGATAAGGCCCATTCAGACCAGAAGGACATATCCTGGGGAAGACTGGCAGATGACTTTCACTGTCATGCCAAGAGGACTGGGCAACTTCAGCTATCTCTTTGGTGCTGCTGCTGCTGCTGCTGCTAAGTCGCTTCAGTCGCGTCCGACTCTGTGCAACCCCATAGACAGCAGCCCACCAGGCTCCCCCATCCCTGGGATTCTCCAAGCAAGAACACTGGAGTGGGTTGCCATGTCCTTCTCCAATGCATGAAAGTGAAAGTGAAGTCACTCAGTCGTGTCCGACTCTTCAAGACCCCATGGAATGCAGCCTACCAGGCTCCTCCATTCATGGGGTTTTCCAGGCAACAGTACTGGAGTTGGGTGCCATCGCCTTCTCTGCTCTTTGGTGCTAGTACACGTATATTCTGGGTGGATAGAAGTGTCCTCTGATAGAACTGAAGTGGCAGCTGAAGAGGCTAACACATTACTAGTAGAAATAATCCGTAGGTTCAGGTTCCCAGAATCCCCACAAAATGATAATAGTCCAGCATTTGTGTCTCAAGTGATGAAGAGAATAACCAGTTTATGTCTTGGGCATAAAATGGACTTTGCAATCAGTCTGAAGACCCCAGTGACCAGGGAAAGTAGAGAGATCCAAGCAAATCTTGAAATGGGCCTTAGCCAAGCTTTGTCAGGAAACTTAAGAAAGCTGAAACAAGTTCCTTCCAATTGTCCTGCTCTGCATGTGATTAACCCCAAGAGTTAAGTGCGTTTGAACTCATGTATGACAGACCCATTCCCCTAGCCTGAGAGAAAGGATACCTCAGCCCCCTAGAAATGGAACAACTCAAGTATGTCCTCCAGGTAGGAGAAATCATGGAAGGTGTCAATGAATATGGTAACCAGGTACTGCGCACCCCCACTGACGTGACCCTACATACCTTTCCGCCCTGGAAACTAGCAGCCCACAAGAGACCCTGGTCACCATTGCCTTTGCCCCTCTTCCCTGGACCCACTTATCTCAGGGCTTGCAAAATGAAGGCCTTTTATTTCCAATTTATAATTTCCATCTTAGGAATTAAAACATGCTCCCTACTATCACTCCATGGTGAACAAATTTCTTCTATAATGTGACCAGAGATAGTCAGGAAGGACAGAACCCCACTGATTGTTAGACCTGTCTCGTCCAACTTGAAACAAGAAAGGAACATCAGACATATTTAAGAGGAACCCCAATAACCAAGGAGGAGACACTAAGCACCCTCCGCCCAACTGGTAATAAACTGTAAAGAAGTTGAAGGCACAGCTGGTCGCACTTTCGGACCAACAGCATCAACAATTATGTATATCAGGCCATCCAACTCAACAAAGTTGAGTTTGGTACCTGGGTGCCCCAACAGGATCCTGGATATACTCACATGGATGAAAAACTAGACCTCTGATGCTTCAAGGATTCAAACAAGTGACAAAGGGTCAGCGTGCTTATGAAAAGAATATGCTTTTTTGGGTAAGCCTCCAAACTCAACGGGGGGCTGGGCATCTGAAATCTTAGAGGGGATATATCACCATAAGTACTGGGACCAGATCCAAACTTTTTCTTTTTTTTTTTTTAATCTAATTCAGTGGCTGATTTTTTAAAGAATCTGTGTGTGTGTGTGTGTGTGTGTGTGTGTGTCTTGTTTTGTTTGTTTTCAGTTTGGGCTCTGCTGGGTCTTCGCTGCCACACAGGAGCTCTTTGTTGTGACACTCAGCTTTCTCCAGTTGCTGTATGTGGGATCTTAGTTCTCTGATCAGGGATTGAACCCAGGCCTCCTGGGCTGGGAGTGCAGAGTCCTATCCACTAGGCCACCAGGGAAGTCTCCTACAAATTAGGAGTGCCATGCGTATTGCACTCATGGTGCTGGTGATCCTGACCAGGGGGACCAGATATAACCCTATCAACTCAGAAGACTTAACAGTCACAGGGTGACCGTGACCAATGAGACTGGCCTCGACGTCAAGCTATTATGAAAATTTCACGTATGAAGTAGGCCAACCCCTTAAACCCCATACAAAAATCTGCTGGCTCACTGGCCAGTACGGTCCTACAGAACCAAACTGCCCTAGGTTATCTGTTAGCTGACAGCGGAGGGGTCTATGCACTAGCCGATAGGTCAAGTTGCCCTCATGTCGATGCAAGTGGCCTGACTGAAGAAAGTGCACACAGGCTACCGAGAAAAGCACCGAGAAAAGCAGTTTGGCAGACCAAGGCCAGTGTCATCTGGCTGAACAAATGTGGAGCTGGTGAAACAGGCCCTCCCCAGGGTCACTTGGTGGCTACCTTTCCAGGGCTCCTTAACAACTGTTGTCCTCCTACTGATATTTGAGCCACATATCTTAAATTGTCTGGCATCCTTTGTCTCCAAAGGTTAAAATCTATAAAACTTTAAGTGGTGGTCACTCAGGGACATGAACAATCATGGCTAAGGCCTGACAGCAACACAAAAGCAGCTGGGGAGTTCTGCTCCTCTCTCGAGGTTATGATGATGCCCATGGCATCATCAGCGAGAAGCAGCTGCAGAAGAAGGACCTCTTTGATCCTCGGTGCCCCTCAAGAATGAGGAGCAAGACAGCAGAAGACAGAAGAGGGATTTGTCACCAGCAAAACCCATGAACAATTCCCAGGGAGTAAAAATAGAATCCGATTAATAAAATAAACTCTGCCACTTCCCTGGTGGTCCGGGGGTCCATCTTCCAGGGCAGGGGGTGCAGGTTCGATCCCTGGTCAGGGAGCTAGGATCAGGCATGCCTTGGCAGCCCAGAAACCAAAACGTAAAACAGAAGAAATATTGTAACAAATTCAAGAAGGACTTTTAAAATGGCCCACGTCGAAACAATCTTAAAAAAACTAAAGTCTGCTCTTTCTTTTTTCCTTCCTGCAGTTAGTGTCCTTGGTGCAGTTTCACTTGCTCACAGGACATCAGCTGCAAAGGCCTCGTGTTTCAGAGCAGAGTTCCTAGTGGGAAACGGCAGCGCCAGCACCTCCGCTCTGCAGGGCTGTGTGCAGAAGCACTGTCCGTGACACTCAGTTCAAGCAGAGATGCTGCCCCCAGCTCTGCGACCAGGCCTCGTGTTTCAGAGCAGAGTTCCTAGTGGGAAACGGCAGCGCCAGCACCTCCGCTCTGCAGGGCTGTGTGCAGAAGCACTGTCCGTGACACTCAGTTCAAGCAGAGATGCTGCCCCCAGCTCTGCGACCTGGAGCCCCACCCCACCCGCAAGACCTCCACCCCACCCCCCACTGACAAGACTCCCATAAAGCAGCCCCGCCCCTGGCTTTTTCAGGAGCTGGCACCTCTCCATTCTTTGATCAGAGAGTAAAACTTTCCTTTGCTTCTGAACTGATCTTGGTCTCATTCTGTTGGTTGAACAACACCAAACAGAAAGACTCATGCTGGGGACCACATTGGGAGGGTCTGTAAAAGTGGTAATATCTTTGATGAGCTAGACTCAGACATCTCACACTTTCATTTCCCTTGTATTCTATTGGTCACATAGATCAACCCTGATATAGAGCAGGGAGGAGAGGGCCTGTGTACTGAGAGGCAAGAATTATTGAGGACTATCTTGGAGGCTTTGTCCCAAAAAAGGAACAAAGGTCCGTCTAGTCAAGGCTATGGTTTTTCCTGTGGTCATGTATGGATGTGAGAGTTGGACTGTGAAGAAGGCTGAGCATCGAAGAATTGATGCTTTTGAAGTCTGGTGTTGGAGAAGACTCTTGAGAGTCCCTTGGACTGCAAGGAGATCCAACCAGTCCATTCTGAAGGAGATCAGCCCTGGGATTTCTTTGGAGGGAATGATGCTAAAGCTGAAACTCCAGTACTTTGGCCACCTCATGCGAAGAGTTGACTCATTGGAAAAGACTCTGATGCTGGGAGGGATTGGGGGCAGGAGGAGAAGGGGACGACAGAGGATGAGATGGCTGGATGGCATCACGGACTCGATGGACGTGAGTCTGAGTGAACTCCGGGAGTTGGTGATGGACAGGTAGGCCTGGAGTGCTGTGATTCATGGGGTCGCAAAGAGTTAGACACGACTGAGCGACTGAACTGAACTGAACTGATCTTGGAGGCTGAATATCACAGTCTGTTCTTAATGTTCTGCTTTCTTTTTAACTTTTTAAAGTGCATTTATTATCTTGACTGTGCTGGGTCTTCGTTGCTGTGGGTGTGCTTCCTGTAGCTGCAGCAAGCAGGGGCTACTCTCTAGTTGCAGCGCGTGAGCTTTCCATTGCGGTGGCCTTTCTTGTCGCAGATCACAGGCTCCGGGACACGTGGTCTTCAGTAGTTGCAGCTTTAGTAGTTGCGGCTCATGGGCTTAGTTGCCCTGCAGCATATGGAATCTTCCGGGACCAGGAATCGAACCCATGTCCCCTGCATTGGCAGGTGGATTCTTATCCACTGGACCACCAGGGAAGTCCTCTGCTAAGTGTTTTAAAGCTATTCATTAATCTATTACTTCATGAAGTTGATACTGTTATCATCTCCATTTAACAGATAAAGAAACTGAGTCACAGAGAAATGAGGAAAGTTGCCTAAGGTTACACGTCTAGGAAATAGTCTGGAGCAATTGCTATGGACTTAATGTCTGTGTCTGCCGGAAATTCATATGTTGAAGCTCTTCCCCACAATGTGATGGTATTTAGAGATGAGGTCTTTGGAAGGTAACTAGGGTGAGAGAAGGTCATGAGTTGGAGTCCTAGTCCCATGGGATCAGCGTCCTTAAAGACAGGAGAGCTTGCTTCTTCTCTCTCTTCATGCACATACATGAGGAAAGGCCAGGCAAGCACACAGCAAGGTGGTAGCCGTCAACAAGCCAAGAAAAGAAACCTCAGAATGAAACCTACCTCACCAGCACCTCACTCTGTAACTTCCCAACCTCCTCTAATCTGAGAAATAAACTTCTATTGTTTAAGCCACCCAACCTGTTGTATTTTGTTATGGCACCTTGAGAAGACTAAGACAGGCCTTGAACTCATAGTTCAGGATTTGGACTCAGAGCTTTGGGCTGCGTTAGCCCCTGTTTTTAAACTTTGCCTCCCTCTACTGCCCCATTAAAACTGGCCTTGACTCGCCCTGTCTGCCCCCTGGGCTGTGCAGAGAGACTCTCTTCACTGATAGAGGGGCTGGAATAGCCCTGAGAAGATCTGGGAAAGAGCTGGAGGAAGCCTCGTGACAGACTCAAGGCCCAGGCTCAGTGCTGACCTTGGTGCTCCAGTCCTAATACCCCAGAGAGCCTTGGGGGCCAGCTCTGCCCACCCCACTCAGCCTGCTGCTCCCCACCCCCACCAGCTTGAACCTAGGGTTTGCCACACACACCCTCGGGTGATCCAGATCGTAAACAGTAAGCAGGCGGAAAACAAACTATATTTAAACCTGCAGTTGCTCCATAAACAAAAGCTTAAGAGACAAGTGATGATTGGGAGAAAACAGTAGAAACACACATAAAGACCAAGTGTCAATATCTATAAAATGTTAATGAAATAAACAAAGGCTGCCCAAAAAAAGCAATTTACAAAAGAATAAAAGCCAGTGTCCCCTCCTCCCCCAAGCCAAATCAAAACAAGGCCCTGTTTCTAAAAACAGTTTTAATTTCTAAAATCTTGTTAAAACTACACTAAAATCTGATGTTTCCTCTGATATTCAGCCTCCAAGATAGTCCTCAATAATTCTTGCCTCCCGGTACACAGGCCCTCTCCTCCCCGCACTGTATCAGTGTTGATCTACGTGACCAATAGGATACAAGGGAAATGATAGTGTGAGATGTCTGAGTCTAGCTCATCAAAATTATTTAAGATTAATAGTAAAAAAAAAAAAAAAAGATTAATAGTATCCAAGGTTGGTGAAGGTAGAGGGCAATCAACACTCCCACTACTCTTGACCTTGGGGGAGGGGGTGCAATATTTATACGTGTATTCAGCAGCTGTAATCTGAGGAATCTATTTTATAAAAAAACTAGAAAAATGATGTCTAAAAGTTATAAATGGTTAGCTCTTAATAAATAGGTATAGATACTCACATCTATAGATCTATTTAAATACGAGGATATTTTCTGCAGTATTGTTTGTAGCAGCAAGATCTTGGAAACAACCCCAATGTCTGTCAATGGAACAAATAAATAAATTGTTATGTGGTTGCTTAGTGAACGCGTGCATGCGTGTGTGTGTGTGTGTGTGTGTGTGTGCGCGTGCTCACATGTGTCCGATTCTTTGTGACCAATGGACTGTAGCCTGCCAGGCTCCTCTGTCCATGGGATTTTATGGGCAAGAATACTGGAGTGGGTTTCCATTTCCTCCTCCAGGAGATTTTCCCGACCCAGGGATCAGACACTTGTCTCCTGCGACTCCTGTGTTGGCAGGCGGATTCTTTACCCCTGAGCCACCTGGGAAGCACTTGCTTGGTGGAGAGTACACAGAAATGAGAATGAACAAACATTGTTTGCATTCAAAGACACGGATGAATCTCATAAAGAATGGTGAACAAAAGAGAACATCCTGTGTGATTCTATCTTCATAAAGTTCAAAACAGCCCAAACTAATTTAAGCTTTAAGAGTCAGGGGACTTTTCTGGTCATCCAGTGGCTAAGACTTTGCATTCCCAATGCAAGGGGCCTGGGTTCAATCCCCGGTCAAGGAACTAGATCCCACAGGCCGTTAACTAAGACCTGGCACAGCCAAATAAATATGTAAGTAAAATTAATTAATAAAAATGTCAAGATAGAGTTGCCCTCAGTGGGTAGGCTGGAAGGGGGTGGAAGAAGGCTCCAGGAATACTGGTACTGATCCCTTCCCTGAGCTGGGTGCAGTTGTACACGTACACTCATTTTATGAAAATGCCTTGAACTGTACAGTTATGGCCTGTGTCCTTTTCTGAACACATATTATACTTAAAGAAACAATTTCCTAAAAAGTAAAGCAGAAACATACCCCACTAAGCATCCCAACTGTCTGTAGACTAAAAATAAATACATATATACTTAAAATGACATGGAGCTTTTTATATAGAATATCAATAGGAAAAGATATCAGCAATATATCATTAGGCACAAACAGAAAAATACATGCCACATATATATAATCCAACTTTTTTCTATTAAAAATAATATATGTTATGAAAATAAACTTATACATCGAAAATATTGTATAGTCATAGAAAATGGCTGGACAGAAATCTTGGCAGTTAAAAAAAGTTACTGTTCCTATGGATTAAAACTCAAGGACCTGGGGCTCCTTACTGAGGCCGCTAACGGAATCCATCAGGAAATCTGAGCTACAGCTGAGTGAGCTGGGCTCTCACCTCAGTCAGAGCTGGGCCCTGGCCAGGAGGTCAGAGGGGACTTAGGATCAGGGTTTCTGGAAGCACTGTGAGACCTCAGAACCGCCAAGTCAAGGCCCGGGGAGTGCATGTTAAGGCCCCTCTGGGTAGGGGGAGGACAAGAGAACTGCCCTCATGGGCCCCACTGGTGGGAAAAGGGGGGAAACAGAGGGGGTCCCCGCCCTACCCTGGGACTCCACTTAATCAACACAGCCTTGAGAGGTAGGCATGACTGTTTTCCTTTCTAAATCAGATGGCAAGATATTAAGTACCTTGCCAAGGTCACCCAGGTAGTAAGTGGAACAGCTGGGCCTTGAACCCAAATCTGTCTGAAACTCAAGAAGTGCCCTGTCCTAGGCTGCAGAGGAAGGGGATGAAGACAGCAGGAAGGAACAGCCTGCCCTTGACAAAGACTTAGGAACCCACCCCGGCAGGTAGTTGCAGGGCTCAGAGCCTCCAGAGCCAGGAATCACAAAAGCAGGTTCTGCCCAGTGTCTGCAGCCATGCCACCCATCTGGGGTCATGGCTCAACCACTAAACCTGGCCCCACGGGCCGCTCTGTTAACTCAGCACTGACAACTCTGCTGGCAGCCCGGAGGCTGGCACCGCCCAAAACAGATCCCAGGAGGGAGAGCCTGGTCAGTCCACTGCCCCTCTGCACACAGCCACCCCCTCACACCCAACTCCCTCCACCCCTCCTTTCCTTCCTTCTCCTGCCCCTGGGTCCCGAGTCCCTCCGACTGTTGTCTATTAGAAAGAAACAAAGGATGGGGCCACGCGGGCTAGAACAGTCTGGGTCCTAGATTCAAGTCCCTGAAGTCTGAGCCAGATGCGACCTGGATGATTGTCCTAAGCAGCTTAAGAGAAGCTGATTTACTCATTGTTACTCAAGGTGGGGGCAGCAGTTAGGGTTGGGAGCCTACTGTGTACCCGTTTTATTCAGTTCTTACAGCTATGAGAGGTGAGTATTTGTGTCTCCATGTTACAGATAAAGAAACTGAGGTTCAGAGGGGAAGTTACTTGCCCAAAGTCACCCACAGCTTGGAGTCTGGAACCAAGGAAGACCTAGAGTTTGAGCCTGGCCCTGCTACTTACTGGCTGTGTGATCTTGGGGAAGTTACTTTACTTCTCTGAGCCTCTATTCTCTCATCTATAAAGATGATATTAAATATCTATAAAAATGAAATGGAAGTCGCTCAGTCATGTCTGACTTTTTGCAACCCCATGGACTATATAGCCTGCCAGGCTCCTCTGTCCATGGGATTCCCCAGGCAAGAATACTGGAGTGGGTTGCCATTCCCTTCTCCAGGGGATCTTCCCGACCCAGGGATTGAACCTGGGTCTCCTGCATTGCAGACAGACTACTGTCTGAGCCACCAGGGAAGCCCATTAAATTAATATCTAACTTATTAAATTATTCTGAGGATTTGAAAAAGGTAGTGTTAACACTCTTAGCATGAGGGAATTCCCTGGCAGCCCAGGAGGTAGGACTCAGTGCTTGTACTCAGTGTTTGATCCCTGCTCAGGGAACTAAGATCCCACAAGTGGCACAGCAAAACAAGCAAAAACCCCAGCAAACGCCTGGCATAGTATCTGGCACAGAGAAGGTCCTCAGTCTGTTTTCTTATGATTAATTCAATTATCTGACCAATGAGACGGTTCACTCCCAGGAGCAGTGAGGCCAGGGGAAGTTTTTAATCTTCCCAGATCAATCCAAGAGGTCTTCCTGAGAGAAGCAACACCTGTCACATTTTTAACTCAAGACTATGAGCTTACTCTGTGCGTGTGTGTGTGTGTGTGTGTGTGTGTGTGTGTGGTTGTGGTGGGGCAGCAGCCACACCAGGTATTTGATAGAAGGCAGCACAACGCAGGGAGCAGGGGAGAGTTGCCTCAGCCTGCTGTCGGAGGGTCAGATCAGGACTAAACAAGGGCAGACCTCCAGGACTCGTTCCCGGAGGAGGTCCCAACAGCCTGCTATGGCACCTTGGATGATAAACAGGTTGTCACCCTCCGAGCCCCAAGTGAACTTGATAAATCCTTGGCAAAGCTGAGAAGAGGCCCATCTATAAATACTCCATGACTCAGGCACAGTGTCCTGTTGAAAGGGCTGCTGGTGTTTATGGTTCTGCTGCTCTGTGGACGCATTCCAGCTCACGGACGAACGCCTGGGCCACCGTGGGGTCGCAGACCTCCCAGTCTGCTCTGCTGGGGCAAGTCTGGGGCCCGGGGCCTGGCCCACCAACCAACGCCCGGCTTAGAGTCCAGTCCATCGTGAGAGTGAGAAAATCTCTCATCTCTCCAGGTCCCCTGTCATCCAGGAAATGAAACACGTTGGCTCCCCTTACTTATGCAGATGGGCTATAAGGCAGGGTTGCCTACTGGTTGGGCACACAGGTTTGTTTTCTTTCAGGGTTTTTGGATGCTGGAAAAACATGGACTCAAGGCCCAATTTCATGCTTTAACTAGCGATGTGACTTTAAGTCAGTCACTTCACTTTTCTGAATCTCGGTTTCCTGGACTATAAAATTGGAACAATAGCAGAAATTCCTTTGCAGGATTGCCATGAGGATGAAAAGACAGTCTGTAACACACTTAGCACAGTAACCAGCATAGAGTAACCTTAGAGACACTAAGATTACAAAGTAAGCTGTTTAAAATGTTTTGAGGGACTTCCCTGGTGGTCCAGTGGCTGAGACCCTCCACTCCCAATGCAGGGCCCTGGGTTCCGTTCCCAGTCAGGGAACTAGATTGCACACGCCATAACTAGAGAGCCCAAATGCTGCTGTGAAGATCAAAGATCCCATGATCCCAGGTGCTGCGAAGACCCAGGAAATAACTAAATAGATATTGTTAAAATGTTGAAAATGCGGTACTTTAGGATTTGGTTCTTCCAGAGAGATCTTCAGGGAGTCACTAGATGGCCCAGATCTTTACCATCTCTCTGCTTTGTAATTGTGACAAGCCAAGGTATGAAGAAAACAAAGCAGTTTCCAAGATTGGTAGGGAAAGGGCCCGGACTGTCATTCATCCAACATCTGCTGTGCGTCAGCTGCTGTCACTAACATCATCGTCTCACGGGACTCCCCAACCAACAGCAAGCTATAACTCCCAGAAGACCAAGGGTCCAGTGGACTTCACTGAATGGCAGAGCTGGCATCTGCACCCTGGTCTATGTCCTGCCAAAGTCCTCACTGTGTGTGACCCACCCCACCACACAACCTTTGTTGTGTGGCTGCCTCCATGGTCTAGACAGGTGGCCACAGAAGGGGTGGAAGCAAGAGAATGAGGAAGGAAGAGTCAAGAGTTTGGCTAGAGTCTGGGAGAATATAGAGAACTGGAAACACAACTGGCGATAGGGAGCTGACTGGGGAAGACACACAACTCTAGGGTCACTGCTTTCTGAGGTCAACCAGTGGACAGATGGGAAAGTACAGCTGAAGTCAGAGGAAAGATCAGCCTGGGATGGAGGGGAAGGGTCTTTGCTCAAGACTGAAATGGCTTCTGAACTTACAACCCCCACAAGACCCTCTTCTTCATGGCTTTGAGGGCCCTTTCTGAAGACGCACCCCAGGGCCTTTGCATGTGCTATGTGCTCTGCCTAAAATAATCCCTCCCCTTTCTCAGCTGAGATGTTACCTGTCCAAAGAGGCCTTCATTAACCATTCTATTTAAATAGGTCCCCCTCCTATTACTCCCGGATTCAGCGCCTGTTCTTTCCTAAAATTTATCACAATCTATAAATGTTTCACTCAATTTCCTTGTCAATTTATGTCCCCACCTCCACCCAATAAAGTATCTATTCCATGAGTACAGGGATTGGATGTGCTTTTTCACTGATATATCCACAATATAGGAGCCTAGAAAGCATTTGTGGAATGAATGAAAGATCCAGCCCTAATCTCCTAATTTCCCCCTTTTTCTGATTCTCCACTCCTTTGAGAGGGGTTTCCCACTATTTCCCCAACATACCCGCCTCACCTTCCCCTCTTCTGTGTCTTCACTTGGAGGGTCCTCACTCCTCTGTCCATTCAAACGCTGTCCTCGGCTTGGCTCCTCTTGGACCTCCTTTGGGAAATCCACTGACCCCTGGATCCAGGGCCCTGTGAAGTAAACCACAAGTGACCCTACTTGAAGTATCACTATGTATGTGACTTGAGCAAGTCACTTCAGGGTGTTCATTCTATCCTTAGGATTGTACCTAAGGGAAATAATGTAGAAGCAGAGAGAAGTCATACATGCCAAAGGTATGCTTTGAAACATTTAAAATAGAAGAAAACTTTTTATTTTTTAAAAGCACGTTTACATTTTTATTTTTATTTATTTATGTGTTAATATTTGGCTGCACCAGGTCTCATTTGTGGCACACGGCATCTTCAGTCTTTGTTGCAGCAGGTGGGATCATTTTAGTTGTGGTATGTGAACTCTTAGTTGAGACATACGGAATCCAGTTCCCTGACCAGGGGGTGACGCCGGGCCCCCTGCACTGGGAGTTCAGAGTCTTAGCCACTGGACCACCAGGGAAGTCCCAGAGAAAAATTTTAAACAATATTTCAGACCATCAGCAGTAATGTAGCAGATAGGTGAATTTCTGTTTTAGAGAGGATTGCCAGGTATTATACTCTCACAGGTTCTTAGGAAATTTTGTGGAATGTTTAAGAGTTACTGAAATTCATTTATGGAATATTTTCATGGAGAAGGAAATGGCAACCCACTCCAGTGTTCTTACCTGGAGAATCCCAGGGACGGGGGAGCCTGGTGGGCTGCCGTCTATGGGGTCGCATAGAGTCGGACACGACTGAAGTGACTTAGCTTTGACTTAGCTGATAATGTTAAGTATAATAATAATAAAAGCTATTTTATTGAGTGTTTGAACAAGCCAGGTAGTGAGTAGGACATTAAGAGCTGTGGTTAAGGGCATAGGTTTCAGAGCTTCAGCCTCACCACTTTCTCTCTGTGATTTTTTTTTTTTCCTCTCTGTAATCTTAAACCAGTGACTTTACCTCTTTGAGCCTCAGTTTCCTCCTCTGTAAGATGGAGGCGATAACGATCCCTATTCCTAGGGCTTTTGTTGTTATTGTTGTCCAGTAAATGTTTTATTGACTATAATCCAAATACGGAAAAGCTACAAATAAGTGTGCAGCTGAGTGAATTGTCACAAAATAAGCAGGAGTGTGTAACCAGCGAATAGGGCAGCTTTGAGGATTGCATGAACCACCCGCTGAAAGTACCAGAACACTGGTAACAGCTGGCTGATGATACTTGCTCTGATTTCATGGGCATCTTGCTAAGTACTTTCTTCACGTGCATTATTTTTACTCAGTCTTCACAATAACTCTATGAGGTAGGCACTAATATTACCCTCATTTCAAATAAGGAAATCTAGATTCAGAGAAGTTAAATATACTGGCCAGTGTCACAGAGTTAGTAAGTGACAGAGGTTAAGAGAGGAACCCAAGTCTTTTACCAAAACCCTCCTCCCAAAACCCTGATATACTGATTTCCTGAGACATCTGTTGCAGCATCAACTAATTAAGTAAACAGAAAATCAATGACCAACTTGAAAAACTATGGTCTTCTGAATTGAGTCGATTCAATAAATACTTACTGAATAACTACTATGCTCCAGGCACCGTGGTAAGCACTAGAGATACAGATCAAGCAAGACAGAAAAGTTCCCTGTCCTCATGGCATTTATATTCTGGTGAGAGAAGACAGACACAGACATAAATAAAGAATTTCTGATAGTATAAATGCTATCAAGGAAATAAAACAGGATAACAAAATGGAGTGAGTGAGTGAAAGTCGCTCAGTCGTGTCTGACTCTTCGCGACCCCATGGACTTATACAGTCCATGGAATTCTCCAGAACAGAACACTGGAGTGAGTAGCCTTTCCCTTCTCCAGGGGATCTTCCCAACCTGTGAAGCTTTAGATAAGATGTTCAAGGAAGATCCCAAAGAGGGGACCTGAATGGCATGGAGGAGCCGCCACACGGCGACCTCGGGGAAGTTCACTCCAGAGCCGCCACAAGCTTGGCATGTTTAAGGAACAGATGGAATATGATGCAACCATTCTAAAATATCATTTTGAAAACTAAAACCTGAAGCAAGTAAAAATTTTAAAGTACAAGATACACTAAGATGGTGTCTCATCCCAACCTTTCCTAGTGGCGACCTCGGGGAAGTTCACTCCAGAGCCGCCACAAGCTTGGCATGTTTAAGGAACAGATGGAATATGATGCAACCATTCTAAAATATCATTTTGAAAACTAAAACCTGAAGCAAGTAAAAATTTTAAAGTACAAGATACACTAAGGTGGTATCTCATCCCAACCTTTCCTAGATAGAATTCTCAGAAAAGTGAAATGGTTGGTTTATTGAGATGTGATTGTGGGTGGTTTTTTTTTTTTTTAACATTTTCTGTTTTGGAAATGTCTTCTGTCTCTGCTGTTGTCATATTATTGTTTCTGCAATTTTTTTAAGTCAAGGGAAAAAAAGGAACATTCTAGGAGTCTCACATAGAGACTCCTAAAACTGAGCCAATTAAAAAAATATCTATTGAAAAAAAAATCTGTTGAATAGCTAAGTCAGTTGTCTGGTTACTGTGAAGATTATGCACATGAGATGGACATATCCTCGTCATGAATATTCTGTGCCATCTCCAACCAGTCACACTCCTTCTCTGGACCACAATATAGAACAGGGAAGATGCCACATTGCCTGGTACACAGACCAAAAGTGAGATCCCTCACAGAAGAAGGCACTGACAAAGCAAAGCCTTCCTGCTTCTATTCATGTGACACATAATTATCAGAATACCTTTTTTAATATTAAGAAAAAACACATTGAATCATTAATAAAAATCAATCAGAAGAATGAAACAACAAGCCATGGACTGGGAGAAAATATTTGCAAAAGACATTTGATAAAGAACTGCTATCCAACATACACAAAGAAGTCTTAAAACAATGATAAGAAAATTAACAAATGAATTAAAACATGGGCAAAAGATCTGAACAGCTCACTAAAGAAGATATATCGATGGCCAATAAGCATAAAAAAGGACATGCAACATATATGTCATTAGAGAATTGCTAATTAAAACAGTGAGAGAGATTTCCCTGGTGGTCTAGCGGCTAAAACTCCATGCTCCCAATGCAGGGGGCCTGGTTCAATCCTTGGTCAGGGAACTAGATCCCACATGCCACAGTGAAGAGTTCCCATGCTTCAAGAAAGATCAAAGATCCTGTGTGCCACAATTAAGACCCAGCACAGCCAAAAAAAAAAAAAAAACTAACGAGATACCACTACATCAGTTCAGTTCAGTTCAGTTCAGTCACTCAGTCGTGTCTGACTCTTTGAGACCCCATGAATTGCAGCACTCCAGGCCTCCCTGTCCATCACCAACTCCCAGAGTTCACTCAAACTCACGTCCATCGAGTCAGTGATGTCATCCAACCATCTCATCCTCTGCCGTCCCCGTCTCCTCCTCCCCCCAATCCCTCCCAGCCTCAGAGCCTTTTCCAATGAGTCAACTCTTAGCATGAGGTGGCCAAAGTACTGGAGTTTCAGCTTTAGCATCATTCCTTCCAAAGAAATCCCAGGGCTGACCTCCT
>SJYX01022378.1:133679-151492 GCA_006410675.1 Oreotragus oreotragus
CCATATTCAGGCCTCCTTTATTTCAAAACCTCACAAAATCGTAACTCAAGGAAGCAGCACTAATTTTAAAACATAGAATCTTAACCTGGGATGCAGGAAAGGGCTTAAAGAGGTGGTAGCTTTGAATTTCCTAAAATTATGTGCAAAAATTGTATGTATATGCATATCTTTCTAGGGAGAGGCTATATAGCTTTCAGCAATTTGAAAAAAAAAAAAAAGGTAGCTTTAATTCAGGCCTACATTTTTATATCAGAAAGAAAGTCTGGGTCTTTGCCTTATTAAATAAATAAATAAATAAATAAATAAAATTTTAAAAGGCAGAAGGGAAAGCCAAATTATAATGAATACATTTCTTGGTGGCTCAGTCTGGTTTCCCCAGAAAGCAGAGCTGGCGAGAAGGAAGCTCGAGATGTCGAGAGAAAACAACTTAACTTCACCTCAGTGAACACCCTTAGCTCTGAGTCCTTAAGGGAAACTGGGTTCAACCAAGTATTCCTCGACAATGTGTCCTTCCCACCCTAAACCTGAAAGACCAGAGTCTGTGCACTCTCCAACCTGCCCTTAAATCTACTCCTCCCATCTTCTGGATCACAGCCTAACCCAGGCCAGCATCATCCCTCGCTGAAATCTGTGCAACCGACCTCCTGGTATTCCCTTCACTCACCCTTGATCCAATCTCCAACTGGCAGTTAAGTGATCTTTTAAACTAGAAATCCCATCATCATCTCTACTTAAAACCCTTTAGTGGGATTTCCCTGGTGGTCCAGTGGTTAAAAGTCCTCCTTACAATGCTGAGGACAGGGGTTCGATCCCTGGTCGGGGAAGATTCCACACACCGCAGAGTCACTAAGCCCGGCCTCCACAACTAGTGAGCCTGTGTTCTAGAGGCCATGAGCCACAACTACTGAAGCCTGCACCTCTAGAGTCCATTCTCTGCAGTAAAGAGAAGCCACCACAATAAACCCACTCTGCGATGAGAGAAAGCCAGAATGCAGCAACGGACCCAGCATGGCCAAAAACACATACGTTAATTAACTAAAAAAATTTTAAATCCTTTGGTGATGGAACGATGAATAGATAAAAATCAACGAGTGAATGGATAAACTAAAAGTAATTTACACATACAACAGATTATTCAGCTTTAAAAATGAAGAAATTCTGACATGCTACATGAATTGAACACATTATGCTAAGTGAAATAAGTCAGACACGAAAGGACAAATATTATTGTATATTATATAATGCTCACATGAATTACCTAGAGTAGTCAAATTCATAGAGACAAACAGTAAAATAGTGATTGCCAGGGACAGAGGGAGGAGGGAATGAAGGTTATTGTTTAATGGGCAGAGTTTCATTTTGGGAAAATGAAAAAGTTCTGGAGATGGATGCTAGTGATGGCTGCATGGCAAGGTAAATGTACTTAATACCACTGAACTTAACGTTTAAACATGATTAATTTTACATTATGCATATTTCACCACAATTTTTAAAAGAACTTCAATGACCCATTACTTTTACCTCGAAATCCATCACATGGTCTTCCCGACCCTACAGGATCTGGCCCCTGCCTTGTGCTGATATTTGGGGACTGATCACATCTCTTCCCCCTCAACTGAGATTTGGACCCATTAGAAAATAGGAAAGGAAATCAGGAAGATGGAGAGATAAAGATAGGGGCTTGAGACTTCCCTGGCACGTCAGTGATTTGGACTCCACACTTCCATTAGTGCATGGGTTTGATCCCTGATCCAGGAACTTGGATCCTGCATGCCACCAAGTTTGACCAAAAATAAATAAATGAATAAGTAAATAAAAAAGATATGGGCTTAACTGCCTGGCGTGCTGTGATTCATGGGGTCGCAAAGAGCTGGACACGACTGAGCGATTGAATTGAACTGACGGATAAAGTTGGGTTGGAGAAAGGCTTGTAACTACAGGCACACGGAGCTTCCTAATCCCTTTCTCCCTTGCTTGCCCCAACTGCTGATTTAATCTTCTACTTCAGTTCTCGGTACAGCAGCCAGGCTCATTTATTCCCTGCACCCATGGTGCTCTTCCCTCCACTGCTTACTTAGCCAATTGCTACTCATGAGTCTTTGTATATATATCAGTCTTATATTTCTTAGTGATAAATGTCTTATGCTGAGAGGCCTTCCATGACCCAAACAATCCACCCTACCACCACTCCGTGCTGTTAACAAATCTTGTGGCCTTTAGATTTCCTCCTTCATAGCACTTTTCAGAGCTGTATTTACGTGTCTTTTTGCACCATCACTCGTGGACATAAATAAAAAGGTAGGTGAGTTCCAGGAGAGCAGGCCCTGTGCCTGGCATCACCGACTCAATGGGCATGAGTTTGAGAAAGTTCCGGGAGATGGTGAAGGAGAGGGAAGCCTGGCATGCTGCAGTCCATGGGGTCACAAAGAGTCGGACATGGCAACAAGTGGCACAGCGCCTCACTTTTCAGCTCCACACATGCTGGAGAACATTCTATTTACTAGCACTCTGCTCAGTGAGAGCTCTGTATACTGTCGGAAGAAGGATGTGGGTCAAGCTTCAGAGCTGGGAGGTCAGGGGTGAGTCTAAGCAGCATTCGGGCTACACTGAGCAGCAGGCCTTTTTTGTTTTGCTCTGTGGGGTCTACAGGCGTGGTTTTTGGGGGCTGATCATCACGGCTTCCTTAGAAAGATCAGGAAGCTAAGTGCGGTTACCTGGGGCTTTCTTCTCTACCCTTTCCCCAAACACTGGTTCTGTGTGTGCGTGCTCACTCATGTCTGACTCTGCGACCCCATGGATGATAGCCTGCCAGGCTCCTCTGTCCGTGGGATTCTCCAGGCAAGAATTGGAATGGGTTGCCATTTCCTTCTCCAAGAAACACTGCGCTAAATAATTTTTGACCAAGTATTTAAAGAATGTCAGCTTGTGTCTCACTTGGACCCTCAAGTCTCAATTTCAGTGCCACCTCCTGTCAAAAGCTTTCCCTGACCCTCCAGGTCCCTTCATGTAAGAACAGTTTAGGATCCCCTCCTCCAGGTTCATGGAACCTCTTTCTGGCACTAATCACACTGTAGTGTCTTTGCTAATTAAGGTGTTTCTGTCTCCCCATTAGACTTTGAGGGCCGTGAGGGCAGGGGCCTTATCTTCTTGTTCACTGCTTTTTACCAGCATCTAGTGTAATTTCTTGCACATAGCAGGCACTCACTAAATAGTTGTTGACAATGAATAAAGTACCTGCCATGTGCCAGGTACTAGCTGACTCCTCAGGAAAGATATGTGTAGTGAAATTTGCTGGCTGTTCTCCTAACCTCTGGATTTCAGCCACTAAGTCCCATCCTCCAGGACACAGCTTGGTCAAGAAAGAGCCCACAACCCTAGATAAGTCAATCAGGTCCAAAAAGACTCAGTTCTTAGACTATGGTTTGAGGAATAGAGATTTGCAATTGACTTTCCTGCTCCCGTGGGATATGAGATCCCATGGCTGAATACCTAGAAGCACTGCTGACCATCTGGGCCCATGAGAAGAGCCAGCATTAAGATGAAGTCAGCATCGTTGAGGGCTTCCCAAGTGGCTCAGTGGCAAAGAATCTGCCTGCAATGCAGGAGACAAGGCTTCAATCCCTGGGTTAGGAAGATCTCCTGGAGGAGGGCATGGCAACTCACTCCAGTATTCTTGCCTGGAAAACCCATGGACAGAGGAGTCTGGCAGGCTACAGTCTGTAGAGTTGCAAAGAGTTGGACAGGACTGAAGTGACTTCGTACACACACACAGCATCATTAAAGGGTCTTTGGCGATATATGAGCAGCTGAATCAAACCTTTCCCGAAGCTAGCCCTCCCATCTCCATTCTTCTCAGGCAAGCATGCCAATCTTCCTTTCAAGTAAGTTTGAGTTTCTGCCCTTATAACATGAAGCATCCAAAAGGGTCAGAGGCACCCCAAGCTTCATCATCTCAGTACCTACTGAGAAACTGAGTGGATCCACAGTTCGGGATGCTCTTGGGACCTTATCTTGTAGCCCTCAACTCCTTATCCATGATTCATCCACCATGACTCTCAGACAGGGACAACCCCCAGCAGCAGCTCTTGGACGAATGGCAGGGGATATGGGACTTGGTCTTAACTACCAGATGCTTCAGCTGCTCTCAGTCCTCACTAAGGAGATAAATAGGACCCATCCAAAAACAAAACAGCTTGCATCTGGCACATGATCTTCTTGCATCCCTGAATCACTTGTCTGGGGGCTAGGTCAGAAATGACCATTTTAGGGAATTTCTTGGCGGTCCAGTGGTTAGGACTCCATGCTTTCACTGTTGAGGGCCCAGGTTCAGTCCCTGATCAGGCAACTAAGATCGCACAAGATATGTGGCACGGCACACACACAAAAAGAAATGATCATTTCAGCCTTCTTGGCACAAGCATAGTGAAGATGTAGGATTGAAGAATCAGAATGTTAGAGCTAATCAGACCATTCTTTTTGCAGATGGAGAAGCTGTGGCTCAGAGCAGGAAGGAAACTTGCTCAAGGTCACACTGCTTGTTAGTGCCAGAGCTGACATTCTCTTAAAGGAGTTTCTGCATCAGCCTCCCCCTGCAGAGATGGGGCTGGGGCTCCACCAGCTGGGGAAGGAGAGAGGTAGGAATACTGATGGGGATTCTCCCTACTATGTCAGGGTAGGAGCTGCTTCTCAGGCACTGCTAGGCCTGGCTGCTGTTGCTGCTAAGTCGCTTCAGTCGTGTCCGACTCTGTGCGACCCCATAGACGGCAGCCCACCAATTATTCCCTGCACCCATGGTGCTCTTCCCTCCACTGCTTACTTAGCCAATTGCTACTCATGAGTCTTTGTATATATATCAGTCTTATATTTCTTAGTGATAAATGTCTTATGCTGAGAGGCCTTCCATGACCCAAACAATCCATCCTACCACCACTCCGTGCTGTTAACAAATCTTGTGGCCTTTAGATTTCCTCCTTCATAGCACTTTTCAGAGCTGTATTTACGTGTCTTTTTGCACCATCACTCGTGGACATAAATAAAAAGGTAGGTGAGTTCCAGGAGAGCAGGCCCTGTGCCTGGCATCACCGACTCAATGGGCATGAGTTTGAGAAAGTTCCGGGAGATGGTGAAGGAGAGGGAAGCCTGGCATGCTGCAGTCCATGGGGTCACAAAGAGTCGGACATGGCAACAAGTGGCACAGCGCCTCACTTTTCAGCTCCACACATGCTGGAGAACATTCTATTTACTAGCACTCTGCTCAGTGAGAGCTCTGTATACTGTCGGAAGAAGGATGTGGGTCAAGCTTCAGAGCTGGGAGGTCAGGGGTGAGTCTAAGCAGCATTCGGGCTACACTGAGCAGCAGGCCTTTTTTGTTTTGCTCTGTGGGGTCTACAGGCGTGGTTTTTGGGGGCTGATCATCACGGCTTCCTTAGAAAGATCAGGAAGCTAAGTGCGGTTACCTGGGGCTTTCTTCTCTACCCTTTCCCCAAACACTGGTTCTGTGTGTGCGTGCTCACTCATGTCTGACTCTGCGACCCCATGGATGATAGCCTGCCAGGCTCCTCTGTCCGTGGGATTCTCCAGGCAAGAATTGGAATGGGTTGCCATTTCCTTCTCCAAGAAACACTGCGCTAAATAATTTTTGACCAAGTATTTAAAGAATGTCAGCTTGTGTCTCACTTGGACCCTCAAGTCTCAATTTCAGTGCCACCTCCTGTCAAAAGCTTTCCCTGACCCTCCAGGTCCCTTCATGTAAGAACAGTTTAGGATCCCCTCCTCCAGGTTCATGGAACCTCTTTCTGGCACTAATCACACTGTAGTGTCTTTGCTAATTAAGGTGTTTCTGTCTCCCCATTAGACTTTGAGGGCCGTGAGGGCAGGGGCCTTATCTTCTTGTTCACTGCTTTTTACCAGCATCTAGTGTAATTTCTTGCACATAGCAGGCACTCACTAAATAGTTGTTGACAATGAATAAAGTACCTGCCATGTGCCAGGTACTAGCTGACTCCTCAGGAAAGATATGTGTAGTGAAATTTGCTGGCTGTTCTCCTAACCTCTGGATTTCAGCCACTAAGTCCCATCCTCCAGGACACAGCTTGGTCAAGAAAGAGCCCACAACCCTAGATAAGTCAATCAGGTCCAAAAAGACTCAGTTCTTAGACTATGGTTTGAGGAATAGAGATTTGCAATTGACTTTCCTGCTCCCGTGGGATATGAGATCCCATGGCTGAATACCTAGAAGCACTGCTGACCATCTGGGCCCATGAGAAGAGCCAGCATTAAGATGAACTCAGCATCGTTGAGGGCTTCCCAAGTGGCTCAGTGGCAAAGAATCTGCCTGCAATGCAGGAGACAAGGCTTCAATCCCTGGGTTAGGAAGATCTCCTGGAGGAGGGCATGGCAACTCACTCCAGTATTCTTGCCTGGAAAACCCATGGACAGAGGAGTCTGGCAGGCTACAGTCTGTAGAGTTGCAAAGAGTTGGACAGGACTGAAGTGACTTCGTACACACACACAGCATCATTAAAGGGTCTTTGGCGATATATGAGCAGCTGAATCAAACCTTTCCCGAAGCTAGCCCTCCCATCTCCATTCTTCTCAGGCAAGCATGCCAATCTTCCTTTCAAGTAAGTTTGAGTTTCTGCCCTTATAACATGAAGCATCCAAAAGGGTCAGAGGCACCCCAAGCTTCATCATCTCAGTACCTACTGAGAAACTGAGTGGATCCACAGTTCGGGATGCTCTTGGGACCTTATCTTGTAGCCCTCAACTCCTTATCCATGATTCATCCACCATGACTCTCAGACAGGGACAACCCCCAGCAGCAGCTCTTAGACGAATGGCAGGGGATATGGGACTTGGTCTTAACTACCAGATGCTTCAGCTGCTCTCAGTCCTCACTAAGGAGATAAATAGGACCCATCCAAAAACAAAACAGCTTGCATCTGGCACATGATCTTCTTGCATCCCTGAATCACTTGTCTGGGGGCTAGGTCAGAAATGACCATTTTAGGGAATTTCTTGGCGGTCCAGTGGTTAGGACTCCATGCTTTCACTGTTGAGGGCCCAGGTTCAGTCCCTGATCAGGCAACTAAGATCGCACAAGATATGTGGCACGGCACACACACAAAAAGAAATGATCATTTCAGCCTTCTTGGCACAAGCATAGTGAAGATGTAGGATTGAAGAATCAGAATGTTAGAGCTAATCAGACCATTCTTTTTGCAGATGGAGAAGCTGTGGCTCAGAGCAGGAAGGAAACTTGCTCAAGGTCACACTGCTTGTTAGTGCCAGAGCTGACATTCTCTTAAAGGAGTTTCTGCATCAGCCTCCCCCTGCAGAGATGGGGCTGGGGCTCCACCAGCTGGGGAAGGAGAGAGGTAGGAATACTGATGGGGATTCTCCCTACTATGTCAGGGTAGGAGCTGCTTCTCAGGCACTGCTAGGCCTGGCTGCTGTTGCTGCTAAGTCGCTTCAGTCGTGTCCGACTCTGTGCGACCCCATAGACGGCAGCCCACCAGGCTCCCCCGTCCCTGGGATTCTCCAGGCAAGAACACTGGAGTGGGTCATCCTTAATTGTTTGGTAGCATCTTGACAACACTTTTCTGTTGACCTAGGATGAGATGACTTCAGAAGGCGCAAAGTCTCTGACAAAGCATCATCAAAGACATCTCTAGAATTTCTCCAGGGGGAACTTGCTGCTGCTGCTGCTAAGTTGTGTCCGACTCTGTGTGACCCCACAGACGGCAGCCCATTGGGCTCCGCCATCCCTGGGATTCTCCAGGCAAGAACACTGGAGTGGGTTGCCATTTCCTTCTCCAATGCATGAAAGTGAAAGGTGAAAGTGAAGTCGCTCAGTCGTGTCTGACTCAGCGACCCCATGGACTGCAGCCTACCAGGCTCCTCCATCCATGGGAGTTTCCAGGCAAGAGTACTGGAGTGGGATGCCATTGCCTTCTCCAAGAGGGGAACTTAGCACCAGCAATCTGATGGGAAAGGGACCAGGAGACTCACCTTCGAGCTACATTTACATAGCAAGTTTACTGTTGTTACTTAGACCAGGATTTTTCAAATTCCACATTATTGGCATTTGAAGCAGGATAGCCCTTTGTTGTGGGAAGGCTGTCCTGTGCATTGTAGCATATTTAGCAGCATTCTTAGTCTCTCCTGCTGGATGTCTACAGCACTTAACCTGCCCACTGTGATAACCAAAAATATCTCCAGACATCACCAAATGCCCCCTAAAAGGCAGGAAACACTGATGTACCTGCATGTTTAAGTGGCTGAGGGGGCATGATGAGGATTCTTCTAAAAGAAGAATGGAGATAAAAACACAAGGAACCACTCCCTGGTGCAAGAGAATAAAACCTTTGGAGGGATAATCAGCTCTAGGCGAACCATGAACTTTGATCTTTCTTGCCCTGCTTCCCTTTTGTGACCATTTTTTTTCTCTTTCTTGGCTCCCATTCCTACTTAGAAAAAAAAAAAGTAATAAACCATTCAGAAAAAATTAATATTTGCATTCACATTAGAGTGAAACAAGCAGTGTACAATAGTTACAAGCGGTTATAAACACAAGATACACTTAAGATGTGACCATTTCCCTGTATATAAGCTATATCTCAAAAAAATAATAAAAAAGCTTAAAGCAATTATACGCTGGATTCAAGTCCAAATTTATACATTTCCTAGCTGTGTGACTTTGTGTAAGTCCTCTCATCTCTCTCTCTCTTTTTTTTTTCTGCCATGCCACTCAACTTGCAGGATCCTATTTCCCTGAGCAGGGATTGAACCCTGGCCCCAGCAGTGAAGGTGCAGACTCCTAACCACTGAATCACCAGAGAATTCCCTCCTCTCACCTCTTAGAACCTCTGCTTCCTCAGTTGTAAAGAGGGGTGGTAATAGTATGTGTCACAGGATAACTGTGCAGAGTCAATGATATAATGTACTTTGTATAATGCTTGTCACCAGAGGTAATGTGTGTAATAGCTATTATGTATTCAATTCACATCTATATTACCTATTTATATTTATCTAGTTTATAGGTAAAATTGCTCCTTGATGATCTGCTTCCTGTGGATCTGTTCCTAACTGTTGCTTCCTGACCTGCACACAGATTTCTCAGGAGGCAGGTAAGGTGGCCTGGTATTCCCATCTCTTGAAGAATTTTCCAGTTTGTTGTGATCCACACAAAGACTACTGCACAGTCAGTAAAGCAGAAGTAGATGGTTTTCTAGAATTATCTTGCTTTTTCGATGATGTTGGCAATTTGATCTCTGGTTCCTCTGCCTTTTCTAAATCCAGCTTGAACATCTGGAAGTTCTCAGTTCACGTACTGTTGAAGCCTCGCTTGGAGAATTTTTAGCTTTACTTTGCTAGCAACTGTGCAGTTGAGCATTCTTTGGCATTGCATTTGGGATTGGAATGAAAACTGAACTTTCCCAGTCCTGCAGCCACTGTTGAGTTTTCCAAATTTGCTGTCATATTGAGTGCAGCACTTGAACAGCATCATCATTTAGGATTTGAAATAACTCAGCTGGAATTCCATCTAGAAAACCTCCACTAGCTTTGTTCATAGTGATGCTTCCTAAGGCCCATTTGACCTTGCACTCCAGGATGTCTGGCTCTAGGTGAGTGATCACACCATCATGGTTTTCTGGGTCATGAAGATCTTTTTTGTATAGTTCTTCTGTGTATTTTTGCCACCTCTGCTTGATATCTTCTGCTTCTGTTAGGTCCATACCATTTCTTTCATTGTGCCCATCTTTGCATGAAATGTTCCCTTGGTATCTCTAATTTTCTTGAAGAGACCTCTAGTCTTTCCCATTCTATTGTTTTCCTCTATTTCTTTGCATCGATCACTGAGGAAGGCTTTCTTATCTCTCCTTGCTATTCTTTGGAACTCTACATTCAGATGGATATATCTTTCCTTTTCTCCTTTGCCTTTTGCGTCTCCTTTTCTCAGTTATTTGGAAGGCCTCCTCAGACAACCATTTTGCCTTTTTGCATTTCTTTTTCTTGGGCATGATTTTGATCACAGCCTCCTGTACAATGTCACGAACCTCCATCCATAGTTCTTCAGGCACTCTGTCTATCAGATCTAATCCCTTGAATCGATTTGTCACTTCCACTGTATAGTCGTAAGGGATTTGATTAAGGTCATACTTGAATGGTCTACTGGTTTTCCCTACTTTCTTTAAGTCTGAATTTTGCAATAATGANGTACAATGTCACGAACCTCCATCCATAGTTCTTCAGGCACTCTGTCTATCAGATCTAATCCCTTGAATCGATTTGTCACTTCCACTGTATAGTCGTAAGGGATTTGATTAAGGTCATACTTGAATGGTCTACTGGTTTTCCCTACTTTCTTTAAGTCTGAATTTTGCAATAATGAATTCATGATCTGAGCCACAGTCAGCTCCTGGTTTTGTTTTTGCTGACTGTATAGAGGTTCTGTATCTTCAGCTGCAAAGAATATAATCAATCTGATTTAGGTATTGACCATCTGGTGATGTCCATGTGTAGAGTTGCCTCTTGTGTTGTTGGAAGAGGGTATTTGCTATGAGCAGTACGTTCTCTTATAAAACTCTGTTAACCTTTAACTAGCTTCATTTTGTACTCCAAGGCCAAGTTTGCCTGTTACTCCAGGTACCTCTTGACTACCTACTTTTGTATTCCAGTCCCCTATGATGAAAAGGACATCTTTTTTGGTGTTAGTTCTAGAAGGTCTTCATAGAATCTTCATAGGTCTTCGTAGAACCGTTCAACTTCATCTTCTTCGGCATTAGTGGTTGGGACATAGGCTTGGATTACTGTGATATTGAATGGTTTGCCTTGGAAACAGATCATTCTGTTGTTTTTGAGATTGCACTCAAGCACTGCATTTCGGACACTTCATTTCTTCTAAGGGATTCTTGCCCACAGTAGTAGATGTCATGGTCATCTGAATTAAATTTCCCCTTTCTGGTCCATTTTAGTTCACTGATTCCTAAAATGTCACTGATCCCTTTGACATAGGAAAAGTAAGGTCTAGGAACAACAGCAATTTTCTATGGGACTTTGAATCCTTGGCTTATTAGTCCCACTGAGTCTCAGTTTCCTCAGCAGTAAATAGTATACTAATACTGTCTACTTTGTAGAGTTCTTGTGAGATTTATAAATGACGTGACTGTAGACGGGTCTGGGAATTCAGACTTGCGGTAAGACAGGGGCAAGCAGCTGCACCAATAGAACCTGCCAGCAGGGGGCAGGAACGCTACATCCAAGTTCCCACCTGTGGAAGACATTTCATTTTGGGGGCAGGGTTGTCTTTTTTATCATGGGAAAATTCAGACACAAAAAATAGACTAGCATAATGAACCCCATGTACCCAGGTTTCAACAACTATAAATATTTCAGCCAGTCTTCCTCCCTCTTTTTGTTTGCTATGCTGCTTGCAAAGGATTTTAAAACATGTACCAAATCTCATTTCATTTTATCCAGAATACATCAGTATGCATTTCTAATTGAAAAAGGCTTTTATTACCACAGACACGATGTCATTACCACACCTGAAAAAAAGGACAAATAATTCCTTGATCTATTCGTTAATATTCAAATTTCCCTGAGTGTACCAAAGATGTCTTTTGACAGTTATTAATAATCCACTTGAACAATTAATGAGGATCTAAATAAGGTTTTTGCATTTGGTAAGTGTCTTGAGTTTTATGATTTACAATTCTACCTTCCTTTTTAATTTTCATGCAATAAATTTATTGCAGAAACCAGGTCACTTGTTTTGTATGACTAGAAAGAAAGTGAAAAGTGAAATCGCTCAGTTGTGTCCGACTCTCTGCAACCCTGTGGACTGTTGAGTACCAGGCTCCTCAGTCCATGGGATTCTCTAGGCAAGAATACTGATTGCTGCTGCTGCTAAGTCGCTTCAGTCGTGTCTGACTCTCTGCAACCCCATAGATGACAGCCCACCAGGCTCCCCCACCCCTGGGATTCTCCAGGCAAGACACTGGAGTGGGTTGCCAGAATACCAGAGTGGGTTGCAATTTCCATCTCCAGGGAATCTTCCCAGCCTAGGGATCAAACCCTGCTGAGGTTCTTTTTTGTTAGGTATGATAATGACATAGTGTCTGTGGTAATAATAGCCTTTTAGAATCTTCTACATTTTGAGTTTGGCGGACTGTGGTGTTTGTCTAAGTCCCATATTTCTGATAAAGTGGTAACTAGATCTTGGTTTGCTTAGGCTTCTTTTTTTTCTTTAGGCAAGAATATTCTATGGAAAGCACTGTGTGCCCCTCTTAATGATTTTAAGGTTGGTCAGTGGATTCAGGCAGTGTTAGCCTAAAGTCTCACTCAATTACAAGTTTTCTCAACAGTCTTTCATCCAGTTGTTTCAGCATCACTTCATGATTGCTTCCTAGACTCATTATTTCATTAGGTTTTTCAAAACTGTATTTTTCTAATCCTATCATTTCTTCTGCATTTATTCATTGGAATCCTTCTATAAAAATAACTTTTTCTTATCTACTATTTGGTTACCTGCAGTATAACTCATCAAGAAAGGAACAGAAAATTTTTTATTTTCCTTTATCCATTAATGGTCAGAGTAATGAACTCCATTGATAACAAATGCTGTTTTCCTTACATTATCATTAATAGATTTTTATATATTTTGTGTTGTGCTCTACTGAAGTCATTATTTTCCTTTTAATGCTCAAATTATTCCATCTTTGGCCAGTGGGTCCCCTTTGTACTGGCATCTCAGTCATTTTTACAAGACTGTAATAGTCTTTGATAGCTTCCTGTCCTTTAGGCACAAGATAACCCAACATCATCTTTCCTGCTCCAGATTTGGAATCAGACATTTATCAAAAGAACCTCGACTCTAATTTTTAATTATTTTTTTAATTGGAAAATGGTGTTTAGACACGAAATCTGTGCACTAAGGGTGTTCATCACTACTGAGTTGTTCATTGCTTCTTGGTCTTTTCAGCAGAAAGGGCTAGAGAATACATTTTTAAGGGGGAAAACATATATTTCATTCATTCTATTGACTAACCCAGATCTAAAATTTATCCTAGGCTTCTTTAATACTTGTAATTCTTCTTATTTGTTGAAAATCTTGATTCCTAATGCCACTGACATAATTACTTTACTGAAAAATGCACCTACCATAGCTTCAAACAAATACAATTTAATATTTAATATTTCTATGCAGTTCTACTTTGTCCTTAGATTGTATCCTATTAGGGAGATATAATCAAAATACTTGTAAGCCACTTGAGAGTATTTTCTCCTGTAGTTATATCACTTCATTTGTTTCCATTTGTTTTTTAATTTTTATGGACTGTTTTATTATTTCTACTGAACTTTTTATGTAAATATGCAACATTTACGTTTCTAACATAGTTTCCAACTATATAAGGTACATTCACAGAAGTCTCATTCCCATCCCTACCCACTCCATCCCACATAGCAAATAATTTTTAGAAGATTGAGTTTATTCTTCCATTGTTTAACTTAAGCAATTAATGTATATTTATATCATCCCACTACTTACACAGAAGGTGGCCCTTCTACAAACACTATCATGCACCTTGCTTATTCCCCTTATATACATGGATATTACTACATATTAGTTTCTATTTATTTATAAGAACTTATCCACATATCTTTTTACAGCTGCATAGCGCCTCATTCTGTGTTTGTATGTTAATTTATTCAGCTAGTTAATTGACACATGAGCAGTTTCCAATCTTTTGCCATTGAAAATAATGCCAGTTTTTTTTTTTAATGCCATAATGAATAGCCTTGTGCATAGAGCTTTTTGTATTTTGCCACTATATCACTAGAATATACTCCTTAAAGTTTAGCCTTGACATACGTTTACTGGGTGAAAGAGTAAATACATAGGTAATGTGGCTATAGATTGCCAAATGTCCTCAGAGTTACATCATTTTGCCTTCCCACAAGCAGCGTACGACAATGCTATCTATCCACAGGAGTGTTTTGGTGCAATATCAGACAGTGGATAAATAAATCACAGTGGATAGATAAATCACAGACAAAGTTCCCGTCCCCAGAAACTCAGTCTGGTAGAAGGCTTATGGGCAAATATAGTCACATATGGTAATCTTCGGTGCTTCCCAGGTGGCGCTAGCGGTCAAGAACCCACCTGCCAATGCAGGAAGATCCCCTGGAGGAGGCCAAGGCAATTCACTTCAGTATTCTTGCCTGGAGAACCCCATGGACAGAGGAGCCTGCCGTGCTACAGTCCATGGGGTCGCACAGAGTCGGACACGACTGAAGCGACTTAGCACAGCACATAATGTAATCTTTATTCTGAAGCTCAGGCTTCAGAGTCCCTCACTTACAGAGATATTTTCCAAGGCCCCAGCACTGTATTCACAGGCCCATTCTGTAATCTTTTTCCTAAAGAGGACACCCCAAATTACTAAAATGTCCACCTCACAGGCTTTAGAGTCAGTTTCATAACTTTTGAGTTATGGGAGTGTATTTCAAGTTCTGCAACCACCTTGAGAGGAGGGATTCTTTTATTTAGTGACTAAGATAAACAAAAGTAGTTTCCTTGGCCAGAGATACCACTCCTGATTCTGATCAATTACCCACACAGATAGTCAGCTATTTACACAGACCCCTCAACTTTCCCTCTCAAGGGCAGAAACCAAACCTTAGAATATATCAGTAGTCCTAGTAGACAGCTGGAGACTGGTAAATGACATTCAGGGCAAAAATCGAGCAGATTACAGAGCAAGGTTTCGGTTTTGCGGGGGGTTTTGTGTTTGTGGTTTTGTTTTTTTTTTTTGGTCGGGATAAGTAGGAGAATTTACACCAGGGGAGTAGGAGATTCAAGGCAAGTGACCCCTCCAAAAAAAAACAAAAACCTTCCATCAAAGAATGCAAAGGTCTGCGTCCTTACCTGTAAAAATAGTGTTAGTAATAAGCCCTGCCCTAGTGGAGTTTCTTTAGGATTATTAGTAGTGAAGTCGCTTCCGACTCTTTGCGACCCTGTGGACTGTAGTCTACCAGGCTCCTCTGTCCATGAGATTTTCCAGGCAATAGTCCTGGAGTGGGTTGCCATTTCCTTCTCCAGAGGATCTTCCCAACCCAGGGCTCGAACCCGGGTCTCCCGCATTGTAGACAGATGCTTTACCATCTGAGCCACCAGGGAAGCCTCTTTAGGATTAGGAGAGATCATTTAAAGATTTAACCCAATCCCAGACATTCCGGAAGCTCATAAATGGAGGACAGAAAATAAAATGGGTAATTGGTTGACCCTTGAGAGCAGTTAACAGGGATTCTTTGCGCATCATGCTTTACACAGCACTGGGAGGAGGAACAACCACTTTATTGACAAACACTAGGTGCGGATTAAATCCGTGAAGGAATGGACGATTCTGGCGGTTGCTTACTATCTGTGAAACTAACTGAATGACCGATCGGTCCAGGTCTTTGAGCAATTGACAGTCCAGAGTTGGCTGTCTAGTGAACGTGGGCCTGGATCTAGCCAACGGCAGGCCGGGGCCCCAGTGACTCCGGCTGACCGTCGGGCCCCTACCACGGCCGTCCTCGCTGTTAATCTCGGTCCAGGCCGGCCCAGACTCCTACCGCTAGCTGCGCTAGGTGGTGGTGGAGGGGTCGGGGGGTGTCCCGACTCTCCACGTGTAGTCCGCGGATGCCGCCGCCAGGCAGGGCGTGCGCGGTGGCCGCGGCACTTTCCTCCAGGCCGGGGGCAGGTCGCCCCCGTCTCCCGGCTGCAGAGCCCCGGAACAATGAGGCTTCGGGTTCTTTAAGGGAGATACCACCGCGCCGGCGGGGCAGGGGACCGCGTCTTCCCAGCTGATCGCACCTAGCCCAGTGCTGCCGCCGCCTCGGCAACTACACAGCGTGCAAATATGGCTCAGGGACTCTGACAAAAGGTGCAGCCTCCCTGCCGGCGGGGCGGACGCCAGGCCTCCCAGCTTGGGCCGTGCTTCCCCGCGGGGCCCCGGAAGAGGCCCGCGTCCCGCAGGCAGCCCAGCCCGGCGCGTAAGAAGATGCCCCAGGCCCTCCGNTTTTAGAAGACTAGTACCTCGGAATTATTAACTAACTTGCCTTGGACCACCCAGCTGGTGAGTGATAACATCAAAACTTGAACCCAGTTCTATATAAGACTGAAGCCTGAGCTATCAATATTTATGTGATACTAGCTCCTTTTTGTCATTTACAAACATTTCTGCCTTTTCCAGTAAACTCTAAACTCCTCTGAGGCCAATGCATGTCACATTTATTGTTTTATACTCTTTCCCCAGTGTCTGCACAGTACAATATATATCCATCCATCAAAACAGCCTCTTTTGTGCTACAACCATAAGACAAGAATCCATTGGGAACTTGATTTCTCAACATTCTTTTAAGTATTTTTGAAGCCCCTCATATATTCCTGGCCCTGTTCTAAGTGCTATGGTAGAAATCATGCAAAAGAGAACTCCACCTGACAAAGATGCTATAGGAATACTGCAGTGAACCAAGTTAAATAGGCTTCATTACCTCAGAATTTCTTAGAATCTTTACATTAGTAAGCATATGAAGTTCTTTAAAAGAGACAGAGTATACATGGTTTTCCCAACCTGTCTGAACAAATATCTCTTTCCTCTTTGGATATTCTTAGAATTATCAACACCACTTTAAATATGCGATTTCCAGGACTTTGCACAAAATCCACATCTAAAGAATCTGGTAGATAATATGGTGGGACTCACAACATTGAATTAGAAACCTAAATGGTTCACATTGATTCACATTCCAAACACTGGTCCTCATGTCTGACTGCAGAGGCAGTTTTTGTTCATAAAATCATACCTCTCCTTTCAGGTTCCAACACCCCAATAATACCTCGATTGTTTAGGATTTTAGCCAGTTGTCAAATAATTCCTTTAGCTAAAATGTATTTAATAAAGGGCAAATCTTTCCATTCCCCAAAACAAAATGTTTGCTGAAATCTAAAATAATATATTTTTAATCACCTAGGTGTACCTAAGTAAATGGTGTTGTGGCAATTTGTGAACAAGTTCCTCTTATCACGTAGGTAGCTACTCACATTGTAATTCAAGTCTCTTAGGGCACAACCCGCTGGATCAAGGTACATGAGACAGAGGGACCCTGGTGCTGCTGCTAAAAAAGAAAGAAAAAAAGAAAAAAAAAACAAAAAACAGAATGTTTTCTGCTACTGGTGAACCAAAACCGTCACCAAGAGAAACATCAGAGCTTATGTCTAAAAGGAGGATTTAGAACCATATCACTAAAGCCTTAACCTATTATTGAGTGTGACCTTGGTAAGATTTATGATTTCTCTAGACCATATTAAATAAGATAATATATATGAGGTGTATATGTTCAATGTGCTTCCCTGGTGGCTCAGAGGTTAAAGCATCTGCCTGCAATGTGGAAGACCCGGGTTCAATCCCTGGGTCAAGAAGATCCCCTGGAGAAGGAAATGGCAACCCACTCCAGTACTCTTGCCAGGAGAATCTCATGGAGTGAGGAGCCTGGTGGGCTACAGTCCATGGGGTTGCAAAGAGCCTGACACGACTGAGCAACTTCACTCACTCATTATATGTTGAACGATTGCCTTTTTCTAAGAAAAAATGCTGATAATCATCAAGGCAAAAGGGAAATAACAGATTCAATTTGAGTCTCAACAACAGGTTTTTTAATATGAGTATTTCATGAGAAGAGTTGACTCATTGGAAAAGACTCTGATGCTGGAAGGAATGGGGGCAGGAGAAGAAGGGGATGACAGAGGATGAGATGGCTGGATG
>SJYX01022378.1:153107-203441 GCA_006410675.1 Oreotragus oreotragus
GCCTCTGACTGGAGGCCGCGGCGGCGGAGGCGCGAGCTCCCCGATAATGGCGGCCTGCAGAGCCCGTGAGAGAGAGAAGCGGCGGCGGCTACCCTGAGGTAAATCTGGCCCCTCGGCTCGGCAGAGAGGCCCTGCTGCAGAGCCGAGGGCCCTGCACGTGCCTCCCGCCGCAGGCGGCCTGTCACTGAGCTGTCAGCGGAGTCGTCCCGGGGAAGGCCCCGCGCGCCTCAGGCCTCCGGCCCGCACCCCTCAGGCCACCGGCCCCAGCCGCGGCCTCCTCTTCCGCCCCGTGGCCTCCTCCCCGGGCCCCGGGCCTCAGCCGCCGCCTCGGAGGAGTCGGGACAGCTGCAGGACTGGCTCGTCCGGGTGAAGGGCCCTGAGAGGATCCCCTCCGGGTTTTCTCTGGAAGCCGCCGAAGAGGGGGAGGGCCTGATACTTGGCCAATGAGCGGGGCCCTGAGCCGCCGCGTCGGGCTACACCTCTGCCCAGGACCGGCCCTTCCCGGGCGCCGGCAGGTGTACAGCGGGGCCGGCCAGTGTCCGAGCGCCGGGTGGAGGCGCGAGGGCCCGGGGGGGTGCCGTCCCAAGTCCCCGAGGTTCGCACGGTGTGCATCACCGCGCTGTGTTTTGACCCAGGATCTCAAAGACTTCACAAACACCCTCCTTCCCAGCTATTTCGGGGGGGGTATGGGGCAGCTTTCAAGGCACGAGCCACTTTGAGATGGATAGGAATTGGCGATCCACGGAGGACAGGAACGAATGTCCACTGTGTAGCTGGGGCTGAGCATTCTGTGGCAGGAAATCCGACGCTCGGAAATACTGTAGGAATTTGAAGAGCGGTGTCCAGTTAGAGGAAGTGGGACTAAAAGTAATCTCAGAAGCTTTCATTTTCTTTATTAAATCTGTTCTGTCGACTTAAAATGACTGGTCCCAGTTTGACAGGCTCTATTTGTCGGTCGCTTTATGTTCCCCTAAACCGTACACTATAAAAATTGTACAACCTCAGGTAACTTTTTTTGCCCATGCTGGCATTCTACAAATGAGAATTGGTTCCTGAAGCTTATTAGAATTTTGACGGTCTTCGGAGAATGAGGAGGCACTCTTCAAACTCTTTAATTCAACACGTGTTTCCACGCAAGGCCTTTCTTTGCCCTTGACTTTAAATGATTTATCAAGTTGAATTCCAAAGAACTCTCTCAGAGAACCTCTTAATATGCAGGATAGATTTCATTGGCAAAAATGACCTAGATCTAAATAACTGTTGTTGAAACAAGAAGAACAATAACCATATTCTAAGTAGCTTAGTTTATCTGTAAAGGAACATTTTTCTCCACAAACTTTATTTTGCAAGAAATAAGGAAATAAAATAGGAATATGTATAGTTTGATCATTTACTTTTAAAAAAGAAAAATAACTACTCATTTTTACTTCTGTACAGTCTCAGTATCTAAACCTAAGCCAGGTGTTTGTGTTTCTAACTGTGAGTTTTGCCATTTTAAGGAAATGTATCAGTTTTATATGTATCAGTTTTCAGGGGAAGCAGGAGTTTTGATTGTTTTTTCATGATCAGTAAATAAGAATATGAACTTTTTGGTTTATGTTTAGCAGTGGTGTTTTGAAGCAGTTCATGTACGAGGTTGTCAGAGCAAGATGGCCTGGTTTCAAATCCCAGGTTCACCAGTTACTAGCTGTTTGACCTTGGGCATGTTGCTTAAACTCTGTGCTTTAGTTTTTTTCATCTACAAAATGAGCTATTATGCCCAGTATCTACCTCATAATATTGTTGTGAGGATTAAATGAGCTTAATATATAAAGTGCTTGAGACAGTTTCTGATACATGGTAAGTACCACATTACTGTTGTTATTATTAAATAGTAGTGTTACTATTATTAAAATATTTACATTTGCCCAGTGTATAGCAAATATTGTTCAAGCACTGCAGACAGTGAGACAGATGATAACTACTAAATCGTGCATAAGAAGAAATTCAAGCCAGTAGGTATACTTAATTTCAACAGAGCACTTTGTTCATTTTTCCAGAAACCTTGACCTTGAAGATGGTGAGTAGCCAGCCAAAGTACGATCTAATACGGGAGGTAGGCCGAGGTAGTTACGGTGTTGTATATGAAGCAGTCATCAGAAAGACCTCTGCACGCGTGGCAGTGAAGAAAATTCGATGCCATGCACCTGAAAATGTTGAACTAGCCCTGCGTGAGTTCTGGGCGCTAAGCAGTATCAAGAGCCAACATCCAAATGTGATTCACTTGGAGGAATGCATCCTACAAAAAGATGGGATGGTGCAAAAGATGTCCCACGGCTCTAATTCTTCCCTTTATTTACAGGTATGTGTGGTTGAATGGGAAGTAGAAATGATTTGAATGTAGCACTGGTCAGCAGTAAGAGGAATGAAAGAGTCAGATGAACTTCTACTTTTAAGTGCAGGTGTTTATATCGTTAGGAATAGATAGGAGTCTGCCAAGAACTGAGTAGACGTTTCCTCTAAAACAAGGTTTTATTTAAACCTGTGATGCAAATACCTAAAAATAACATAAGCCACCTGTTATGCCATGATACTTGCCAATCTGCATAGGAATGGGACAGCACAGGAACTAGAGAGGTGATTGAGACTAGAGTCTAATTAGTTCACTTATTTGAAATCAATTTTTTTGGAACTGAAGACAGAAGAAAAGGGAAAACTCTACAACCAGTAGTAGTACCCATAGGTAATTGGGCTTTTCTTTATCACTGACATGAACTCATGTTCGAGTTTTAGAAGATTGTTTAAGATCCTAACCATGCACTTCCAGTGAATTTTCATGGAGTACGTGGCTTAGCACCTGAATGTTACTAACGACTTAACATTTGGCTTCCTACTCATTCCATACTCTGCTCAGAACAGTCCTGTGAGAAATGTGCTATTATTATCATCATTACAAATGAAGAAACTGAGGTTTAGAATAGATAATGAATTGATCCAGAATCACATAACAAGTGGCAGAATTGGGAGCTAAATGTAGGACTATCTGGCAGCTAAAACTTGTGCTCTATAACCTCTAGATTACCCTTTTGCCTCCAGATTACTCTTCTGTAGACTTGGGGAAAGTATTAATATAGGAAAACAGAAAGTCTGGTTCTTTTTTTTAAGGTTGATTTCTTCCATAGATCAAAATTTCTAGTAGGTCTATACTTGAAGAGAAAATATACTTCAGACATAGCTAGTTAAAGGCCAGAGCAAAATTCTTAAGTCCAGTCATTCTTGGAACATGAACAACTTTCCACGAGTGTGTCTAAATTCAGAGTTTACCGTCAAGGTACAAAAGTCTGTTTTAAAATAGCAAAAGCTTTTGTTCTAGGAACAACAAAACAAACACATTATTCTATGTAATTAAAAAACTAAAGTTTCATTGTATGGTGAAAAAATACCAGCCTTGAGAACCTAATTTCTCTCTTAAGATAGGAAATATAAACATAACTATTTAGTCTTTATTTGTTTTACTTTGTATTCTTCTAAAAGTGCTTATTAGATAAGTTACAATGATAAAAAAAAAATTGAAAACATTCTTACCGCATTCCATATAAAAGTAGCTAGAACCTTGCTGGACTTTGCATTGAATTTTGGAGACTAAAATGCATACTGCTGCTGCTGCCGATGCTAAGTCACTTCAGTCATGTCCATTCTGTGGACCCCATAGACGGCAGCCCACCTGGCTCCCCCGTCCCTGGGATTCTCCAGGCAAGAACACTGGAGTGGGTTGCCATTTCCTTCTCCAATGCATGAAAGTGAAAAGTGAAAGTGAAGTCGCTCAGTCGTGTCCGACTCTTGGCGACCCCTTGGACTGCAGCCCACCAGGCTCCTCCATCAATGGGATTTTCCAGGCAAGAGTACTGGAGTGGAGTGCCATTAAAATGCATAATTGAACTATAAATGCAAGGATATTTAAACATCTGGCTTAGTGCTAATGGTATCCTTGAGTCCAGATGGAGCAACTGTTATAATAACTAGGTATTAGCTACCTAATCTTCAAGGCTTTAAGATGTAAAGCCTTGATTTGGTGATTTTTTTTTTTTAATCTATAAAGTACTTTTTTGTTTAGTAATCTATTTCATCTTTTTAAAGCCTGATAGACCTGTGTTTGACTTATGGCATTTTTTGCTAGCTGTATGACCTTGGATAAATAACCCATCTTTGCCCAGCATCTGTATCTTCAAACGTAAGGAATAATAATTTCTACCTTCCATGGTACTTGTCAAAATAAGAGGTGATGCAGACACAGTACTTGGCATGTAGGAAGAACTCAGTCGTAAGCAACTCTAATAAAATTATATTTTCTACAGATTTATTTAGTTAACCAGACATTCACCAACACATTAGCAAGTGCCCTCACTAAATTTACACTAGTGAGGACAACCAATATTTACACATGGTAAAACCAGACAAATCTATAGTGTGACGATAGAGTCTCTACATATTGTCTTCACTATTCTCTACATTTTTTTCCCTCCATGTTTTTCTAGATATCTTTCTTATTCTCAATTGGAATCATTCAGTCAGTTCCTGATAGCTAAAAACCTTACCCAAAAGAAATGTAAAACAAATAGTTAACAGAGGACACATCTTATGCATAGAAACTTTATAGCCAATATGTATACTTTATCATGAGTGTCATGAATGAAAAGTACGGGATGATGTAGGTGTATGTAGTAGGCAAACTGACATAATCCTGGGGTTCAGGAATTATGAACTGTTGCAACCGAAACTTGCAAGGTAAAGAGGAATTAGCCAGGTGAGTGAGTGAGAAAACTTCCCAGGCAGAAAGAACTGTACATACAAATGTCTAGAAGCAAAAGGCATGAAGCATTCTAAGAACTGAAAGAAGATAGTAAGACTGCAGTGTACAAGGAGAGTTGTTTTAGGTGAGACTAGAAAAATCAGCAGGGTGAGAGTGCACAGCCCATGTTAAAGAGCTTAGACTGTAGCCTAGGAGAACAGGGAAGCTGTTAAAGAACTTTAGGCAAGACAGCCAATGGCTGACATCTTCTGCACATGACAGTAAGCAGATTGGGCTCTGTATTTCTGTAGCTCCCAACCAGGGGCCCTCAAACTATAGCCCTCAGCCTGTTTTTGTATGGCCTGGATACTAAAAATAGTTTTTACTTTTTTTTTTTTTAACTTTTTTTTTTTTACTTTATTTTACTTTACAGTTTTTACATTTTTTAAGAGGTTTTTTTTTTTTTTTTAAGAAGAAGAATATGGAACAGAGACCTTATGTGGCTTGTCAAGCCTAAAATATCTACTATCTGGCTTTACTCTAAAGTTATTTGAATGCAGAAACTCTGCATTGCTCAAAGCTATTTAGGAATTTTGCTTTTGAGAATGAAAAGAGGACATGACGGAAGAGTGATGATGCTCATCTTTAATCTGAGCATATTTACTAACAGTGCACCTGGTAAATAATTGTGTGATCTGGACCTTTCTGTTCTTTCATTTTCTGTCTCAGTGGCAAACACATGCAACAAAGAAAATGTATGCAAAGAAGACTTCTGCAGACCATTGCAGTTATGGCTGCCATGGGGGAGACAGCATGGAGAGGTGTTCTTTGCCTCTGCCCACCGAAAAGACAAAAGGAAATACTAGTAGATTTATAGCAGATTACTCACTCTTCAACAACTCTTCACCTTCCCTACTGAGTTTCTGTTCAGCCTGTGAGCCTGAAAAGGACACTATAGGACAAATGCTTTCAAAGCACTGTAATTTAAAATGATAGTTCATGCTCAGTGAAGTAATTGAGATTCTTGAATTTCAGGTGGTAGGAGAGTTATAATTAGATATTGATATAAGTAAAACAGTGCTTTATTATAGCTTTTCAGCTCTTATCAAATATACAAGCTCAGTTTTGAATTTTTATATCAAAATGCATATGTGATTTTTATAATTTGGTTTTTAGAAGCCATCTATTGATAGAGATAGCCTTCATATTTGCATCTGCTTATAGAAGTTCTTGCAATAATGATGTCAGTCTTTAGTTTTATCACTGACTACAGGAGCACTTTATTTCTGTAACAACTGGTTGTTCCTTCATAATTTTCTCTTAGTTTCACAGATTATGTTGATAGTGTAAGTGCAGTAATCGAGAAGTAGATTTCAGGCAGTTTTATGGAGTAGAATGTCCTAACTGATGTTTATACCCCAACTGGCAATCTACCAGATCTAGGTGCTGAAACTTTGATCTTTTCAGGAAGCTATTAGCTAGCCAGTTAGAATTCAGCTCCATTGACACATGCAGAAAATGTACAAACAGTTGGACAGTTCTCAAAATATAACTATTTTTAATGAAGTTTTTACCTCTTGACTTAGAAATTTGGTGTATTTTTGTTAGGGACAAAGTGACAGTTTGAAGTACTAAAGTTTAAAATAAAATGCACATATGAAAGCACTAAACAAAATATTCATGGAATTTCCAATTAAAATTAGAGATTAACTCAACCAGTCACTCTTTCTCTATAGCTGAATTATACAAACCTTGCAGATGATTATAATCTGTTTTTTTTCTTTCTTATAGCTTGTAGAGACTTCACTAAAAGGAGAAATTGCCTTTGATCCCAGAAGCGCCTATTACTTGTGGTTTGTGATGGATTTTTGTGATGGAGGAGATATGAATGAGTATCTGTTGTCCAGGAAACCCAATCGTAAAACTAACACCAGCTTCATGCTTCAGCTGAGCAGTGCCCTGGCTTTCTTGCATAAAAACCAGATCATCCATCGAGATCTGAAGCCTGATAACATCCTGATTTCTCAAAGCAGGTTGGATACCAGTGACTTGGAACCTACACTCAAAGTGGCTGATTTTGGTCTAAGTAAAGTTTGTTCAGCATCTGGGCAGAATCCAGAAGAACCTGTCAGTGTAAACAAGTGTTTCCTTTCTACAGCTTGTGGAACAGATTTCTACATGGCTCCTGAAGTGTGGGAGGGACATTATACAGCAAAAGCTGACATCTTTGCTCTGGGGATTATCATCTGGGCAATGCTGGAAAGGATCACCTTCATAGATACAGAGACAAAGAAGGAACTCTTGGGGAGTTATGTAAAACAAGGAACTGAGATTGTGCCTGTTGGGGAGGCACTTCTGGAAAATCCCAAAATGGAACTTCTCATTCCTGTGAAGAAAAAGTCTATGAATGGGCGAATGAAACAGCTGATTAAGGAAATGCTGGCTGCAAACCCTCAGGATCGTCCAGATGCTTTTGAACTAGAACTCAGATTAGTACAAATTGCATTTAAAGATAGCAGCTGGGAAACGTGACACATATATTATTTGCAAATATCTTGGATGATATGCTGCTTCTGTTTTAACAGTGATGCAACATAATGTGGCTAAAAAAAATATATAAAAAGCTAAACTCCACCTTTTAAGGGTTTAGATTTTATTGTGGGATTTTTTTTTTCCTCATTTTTCTTAAGTCCAAGCTGGCCATTCTATTAATATGTTTTAAAAGTGTATTACCAATGTGGATGTAAATTTTTTTAAATGATCATTGGTAGAAGTTTGGCAGGAAAATTCTCTATAAGAGCCAAGAAAAGAAGAGTCCAGTTTTCTGGAAATATGTCTCTTAAGTATTTTAGACATTCCTTGTCAGTATTAGGAATTTCCATGGAAAAAAAGGTCTGCATGCTGGTAATGCAACCTTTGAAGCTTTGTAAAGGAAACGTATGTGTATATATTTATGTATATGTAAGTATGTGAATGTGTGCATTTTGCATTCCATATGAAAAAAAATGCCACTTCTGTTTAAATTATTTGATGTAGGTTTGGATTTTTGAGATTTGCTGGTGAAATCAGTAATGAAAAATAAAAGAACCTTCCCTCTTCCTACCCTGTCCCTCCCTCTAATGAAATCATACTAAGTTTTTATTTTTATAATGTTATACAGCTTTTTTTAAGACATCATTTTGGAGAGTCCAAAATTATCTGGCTAAACGTAAGTGAAAGTAAGTGATCCAAAGCTGCTGAAGTTTGTTTGAGCTCTCCAGTGCCCTATAGCTGCAGGAGTTGGATTAGCCATGCAGTCAGTGTGGTACAGGTTTTAGGTAACCAGGCATTCAATTAACCAGTTAAACCACTGCATTAGGACATGACTACACTTGAGCATCTGCAATCTAATATAAGTCTGAACACAGGATTCTTCTGTTTCTGAAAACCTTGCTGTATATAAACTATAGTGATCGATATATCTTAACTTTTTATTTTCAAGACTTTGTCTAAGCCTCAGCATAAAGCTGAAGAAACCAAATGAGTTCTACCCTTTCATTGCCTGCTCCAATATGGTCTCATGTTTAATCACTGGAATTCCTTTCATTTTGGCACTAATGCTGTTTTCTCTTGTCTAATTTGACACAATAATGGTAGTGATATGGTTGTACTCAGTATTGACCACCTTTTTCTAAGGTGGGAGGTGATACCTATACAGTTTGGCAAATGGGTAAAATACTGTGGCATCAGTTATGTCTTTCAAATAGAGAGGTTATCAGTTTTATACAATCATTTTGTATGGTCTATGTGAAGAACCAATAGACCATTATTCTTTTTGACGTCAGTTTGATTTTTAACCCCATATGGTTGTCTCCAGTTTTTGTGTGTTTTTTTCCCCGTAAATGCAGATAGTTCAAATCTAAAGGAAGAAAGTTTTCCTAAAACAGGTCATTAGCCTTTAAGGTTGTTAATACTTTGAGACCATTTGTATATAGGTTAATCTTTATAAGGCACTAGAATCTTTAGTCAAAAGTAAAAAAAGTTAAAAGGTATTAGAATATTGGAATGAATCATTGATAGTTCACATAGTCTCCTCAGTTTTTTTGAACTTCCACAACTTTTGGAATATTCCTGCCATAATTTTTTCCTTATTTAAAATGTGTTCAGAGACTATAAAAAGTGAAAAAGCACAAAAAGTGGAGTACATAAAGTTTCTGAACTATGCATTACTTGGTATGAAGTTTAAAATTTAGGCTGAAAGGTTTTACTTAAAACCTCTTAAATGAAAAAAAAGGTGTACTTTTAACATTACTTCCAAGCTAATATAAGAATTATTTTCAAAATTGGAGGTGGAAATACACTGGAACTTCATGATAATTGACCCTCTGGATCACCATATTAGTAGAACACAGATCTGGCCAAGTAGATTGAGTTACTGGAAGTAAAAAAGCATTACAATGTCTTATCAATAACATGGCACTTCAGCAGAGATCCATGATGACTTAGGTGATGGTATGCCAATGCTTCATTTGCTCTTCAAATAGCTACATGTCATGGTTTCCTAAGTAGATAGCTTTTGGTCTCACCTCATTTAAAATAATTAACAATTATAATTTATTTTGAAACCTATTTTAATTTACCTGTGAAGTGGAATTATTCCTTTCATTGGCAGTAAGGATGTGAGGTGATCAGGAAGTTTCTTCTGAAATTTTCTTAAGTCCCTGTATTCTAAATAGCCTATGATACCAAGAAAAATGATAGTAAATTCTTTGTCTTCATTCTTTCAGTCAGGAGGTATTTATTAAGTACCTACTGTGTGCTCAGCACTAAAGATCAGTTGATAAAATGACAATTTTAAAATGGTATGTAGCCATGGGCTTTTCCAGCAAGGAGTAAGAAATAAAGTGATACTTGGAAATTCCTGGATATTGCTTAGAGGAAAAATGAAAGCAAGAGTTTGTGCACAGTGCCTTGCCCATAATAGGTACTCAATAAACAGTTGTTCCTCATAGAGTCTCTTGCCATGGTTTATAGTGTTTTATGAAATTTGTCTTAATTGAAAAAAGACCAAATATTTCAAATAAGCTTATAGGCAGCTGTGGCCAGTTAAAATAATGGGATTGTACAGTTAGTTCCTAGAATGTTATTTTGCACTAGTTGTCACTTAGAAGGATGGGGTTCCTGTAGTTTTTTGGTGCTAAGGGATACTTTGTCATTATGATGAAGTAAGTGTTAAGTGTCAGATAAATAGCACACTGAATAGTTCTTTCTGCTGGTCTGTTTTTTCCTCTTTGTTGTTGTTGTTGTTTTTAACTGTAAAATGTTTATCAATCAAACTATTGTAGCAGCTACAAATAATTCACCAGCATGACAAAATGGTCAAAAAATAAGTCATCAGCACTTCAAAAACAAAAGCAACTTTTGAAATTTTCTTTTAAAATTGTCAAATATATTTTATGAAGAATTTATAAAAGGGGGAAATGATTGTAATTTATTGTTCATGACTTTTTTTTTTTAAATAAAGTGCGTTTCAACAAAAAAAAAACCCTGGAAATTCTACATTGCTGCTTTGATGGCTCTGTGAGTAGTTCTGTAATGCTTTACTTCATAGATATAAAATACAGCATATAAAATTTGAAGCAATATTTTTTCAGCCTTATCTATTAAATGAAACTTTCTATAATAGAAGCTGTTACTGAGGAAAAGATGACTGAATTATAGGAGTTTCTTTCAATATTTCAAGGTCTCTAAAATTTTTAAGTTTGCTGTATTAGAAGAACTTGCATTGCCTGAAAAATGATTTTTTTTTTCATTTTCCTTTCTATCTCATTCAGCTGAGGATGCATCTCAGACTCAGAATGAATTGTAGTAAATATACTAAGCGAATGTAATTTTTCAATCTTTTATGTTGAGTCGATGGTTTCTTTTCTATATAAAAAGTCATCTGAGCCATTCTTTTCTTTTACAGGTTCTATTATGTATGTCTTCTCCAAAATAAAGTACAGATGATGCAGTGTACTTAATGGTCCAGTGGAATAGCAGAGGGGAAATGAGAGACAGAAAACAATTCTACATGTGACCTAGTGATGAGTAGGAAAGTAGGGGTCAAAATTGTGGCTGCTTCTAACCCTACCACCTCCTGGTATAGCCTTTGCAGGCAAGTAAATTTTGCTTTATGTTTAGAGTTTTGGGATTTTTAAAAACTATTTGCTAGCCATTTCCTTTGCCGTTTACAAAGCATTTTCACATAGTTTTTACATATCTGTTCAAGTTGGGGGCTAATTTCTTGAAGAATTTAATAGCAACTTAACACCAGTTAGGGAAGTCAAGGTTTTACCTAACAGGGTTTTCCGTGCCTAATCTCTGACCCTGACTCAGTTTTCTCTGACAAAGCTTTATCTTTCTCACTAAAGCAAAGACCTTAGGTTGTTTTGGTCTTTTTCTTAAAATTCAAATGTTGCTCTCTTAGTCGACCAATCATTGGTGTCCTCTCAAAGTGCAGTGTAATGATAGACAGTTGGCTTGTGGTTCGATAGTAACTCCCACTAGAGAAAACCTAACAGCCACACCTCTTGGAGGCCACACCTCTTTTGAGGGCAAAGTGCCTCTTTTAAAGGCAGCACTTTCCCTTTTGCAGTTGTCATTGGTTAGAAGGGAATTTTTTTTTTTTTTTAATTGCCCAGGCTTGAGACTTCACTCTTTCATTTCCTGTTCAGCCCTGATATTTCAAGCTTAGCTTGTTCTGAGCAGAGGTTAGGCAACTTAATATTGCTGAAGGCATCGTGGTCTCACTGCAGAAGCGCAGGCTTTGCTGTAGCAGGTCTCATGTTGAATGTTAGTATTCACGAATACCTACACAATAATGTGTGACCTTGGGCAAGTAACTTCATTCTAAGGCTGTGTTCCCATATCTGTAAAATAGAGGTAAAAATACTTACATTTCAGAGTTTTTGTAAGGGTCAGAGATAATAAACAAAATGCCTGGCACATTAAACTCTCGGTTGGTAGCCATCGCTGGTACTATGTTCTGATTTTGATGAAACAATGAATGAATGGTTATGTTCCCTCTGAGCCAGTCTTCAGTAGTAGCTTTTATTCTTGTCCCTTTTGAGGAGAATCTGATGAAGGCACTACATCCTTTCTTTGGGAAAAGCTTGTAATTTGGGGGGATTTATAGATGCTTACATGGACCCCAAGTTAAAGGAGGCTGAGCTATAGGCTCCACTGAGTACCTCTGTGTTATTTCTCCTGAGTTGAAAGTGGGACATATGTGAGGAGACTTCTAGGGTACATGAACCACTTTGTTTCTTGACCTGAGTGCTGGTTAGACAGGGTGTGTTTATTTTGTGAAAATTTATCAAGCTGGACTTAGAATTTTCACACTTTTCTCTAGTGATTTATACTAAAGCGTGTAAGTTGCTCGATTGTGTCCAACTCTTTGCTACCCCATGGACTGTAGCCTGCCAGGCTCCTCTGTCTGTGGAATGCAACAGGCAAGGATACTGCAGTGGGTTGCCATGCTCTTCTCCAGGGCATCTTCCCGAACCAGGGATCAAACCCAGGTCTCCTGCATTGGCAGGTGGATTCTTTACTGTCTGAGCCACAGGGAAAGTCAAGTAAAGATGTTTCGTAAACAAATATGCACTGGAGCTGGAAACTGTCATAACAGCTGTTGTCAGAGACAGAGAGGGAAAAGACACAGACTTGGAAATCAGACACTACCTTTCTCTTACTAGCCGTATGTCTTTCCTGAGTTCCCTAACCTCTCAAATCTATAGCTTCCCACAAGTATAAAATAGAGATGATAAGTGACTCAGAACACCTCAAAGGTGAAATGAGATATTGCGTGTAGAAATGCACAGCAGAATCAACAAATGATTGCTTCCCATTCTCTCTGCAAGACTCAGGGAATGACTCTGAGCTCCTTTTACTGCTAATTTACACCCCTAAAGAGAGCAAGTTTTGTTTGTTTTTTTATTTAATTTAGCTTATGCTTTTCTACAATATTTGAAAAGTATCTATATTCCATGACTATAATGTTCTGTCCTGCCTGACTCTTTGCCTTTATACCTTCCACCGGTATGAAAAGTGAAAGTGTTAGTTGCTCAATCATGTCCTACTTTTTGCTCCACCATGGACTGTAGCCCACCAGGCTCCTCTGTCCATGGAATTCTCCAGGCAAGAATACTGGAGTGGGTAGCCATTACCTTCTCCAGGGGATCTTCCTGACCCAGGCATCGAACCTGGGCCTCCTGCATTGCAGGTAGATTCTTTACCGTCTGAGCCAAATTAACTAACTGGTTATTTTTGGCTGTGTTGGGTCTTCTTTGCTCCACACGGGCTTTTCTCTAGTTGTGGTGAGCAGACTTCTTCGTTGCTGTGTGCAAACTTCTCATTGCAGTGTCTTCTCTTGTTGCAGAGCACGGGCTTTAGGCCCTGAGCTTCAGTTTACAGCATGTCGGCTCAGAAGTTGTGGCATACAGGCTTAGTTGCTCCATGGCACATGGAATCTTCCTGGACCAGGGATTAAACCTATGTCCCCTGCATTGGCAGGGGGATTCTTAACCACTGGACCACCAAGGAAGCCCATAGATACAGTTCTCAACTAACAATCTCCTTAGCCCAGTTTTCTTCTCTCTTTCTTTTTGTGGATAATATGATTGATGGCAAGTCAGAATGTCTTCTCTCTCTGACATGGAGAACCATGCCTAGAAATTTGGAGAGTACTCATAAGTACCAAATCCAAGAATATCATGCCATTTCTCCTAGCTTTGGGTATAAGGCAGGGAAAATGTGAGTTAACCAGTATGGTTTGAGACGTGACGGTAAAATCACAGCCGCAAGGGGGCAAGGGAAAAACATGGCAATAGGGGCTAAAACTCCAATAATAGAAATAAACTATAGTGGTTCTCAACTCTGGCCATGTATTAGAATTTTTAACCTAGGGAGGTTAAAAAAAAAACCCAAATGATAACCTCTTTTGGCCATTATGGAGTGACAGGGCCTAGATTACTTTTCCTGCTTTAAACAGCTAAAATGTCATACACTGGACAACTGACAGCGCAGGACACTAATCCCTGGAAGAAAGGAATCAAATCAGGAGCCCTATGATTGCCCCAACTCACTTCCGGTAGAGACTGTGCAGGCTGCCATACCGGGAAGAAACACCTAAACCAAGTCCAGCAATTTCTTGAGTTGAGGAGACAGCGTTTAGGCTGGTTCAGGGAGGCCAGGCCAATTAGAATTCACAGGAGAGAGACAGCTGAACGGGGGAAGAACTCCAGACACCTGCGGAGAGCTTTTTAAAACGTTGGCTGGGCAACCATCAGTACATCCTTGTGAGGAAACTACCTGATAGCAATAAGAATGAAAGGGTCAGGCAGAATAACCTTCCCAGCTCACAAGACCATAGGTGATCGCCGCTCCCATCAGTTAGAGAGCTCCCCTAATACGTCACAGGAGTACATCCATCAGGGAGCAAGGCCAAATTAGTCCTAGGCGAAAGAGTATTCTGCATCTAACAAAGCTTAAAAGTATGTCTTGAATGGGTAATATTTTTTTTCCCTAAGAAACTTCATAAAATTCCAGTCCTCAATAATGCAAAGTTCCAACCATGCAATTAAAAAGTATTAGGGAGGGCTTCTTCTTCTTTTTATTTTAAACAGGAAAAAAGTATTTAATACTTTAACAAAATGCAAAATAAAAGTAACCAAGTTACAAAACATAAATTCCTTTGGTTCAATAATCACACCACTATTTTATCTTCCAGTGGCTACAGACATCATCCCTTCAAAGTGAAGTCAGACTGTTTCCCTCATGTGAAGACATCATGCAAAACCTATCACATAGCCCACTGCTCAGCGAAACTGCTGACAACCCACAGGAGACAGAGCTGTCGGGGAGGAAAAGGGGGAGCAGGTTGTTCTGAAGTGAAAAGGGAGACTCTGCACATGCAGAACAGGTCAGGGGGTGCGGGGGCTCTGTGCTGGGTCACTGTGGTAGGAATCATACCCCTGTACATGCTACATGAGGCTGAGGACCTTGGTACTAGGCGGGGCTTCCTTGGTGGTCCAGTGATTAAGAATCCGCCTTACAAGGCAGGAGACACAGGTTCAATCCCTGGCAGGGGAAGATCCCACATACCTCAGAACAACTAAGCCCGGGTGTCACAANCTCTCGGTTGGTAGCCATCGCTGGTACTATGTTCTGATTTTGATGAAACAATGAATGAATGGTTATGTTCCCTCTGAGCCAGTCTTCAGTGGTAGCTTTTATTCTTGTCCCTTTTGAGGAGAATCTGATGAAGGCACTACATCCTTTCTTTGGGAAAAGCTTGTAATTTGGGGGGATTTATAGATGCTTACATGGACCCCAAGTTAAAGGAGGCTGAGCTATAGGCTCCACTGAGTACCTCTGTGTTATTTCTCCTGAGTTGAAAGTGGGACATATGTGAGGAGACTTCTAGGGTACATGAACCACTTTGTTTCTTGACCTGAGTGCTGGTTAGACAGGGTGTGTTTATTTTGTGAAAATTTATCAAGCTGGACTTAGAATTTTCACACTTTTCTCTAGTGATTTATACTAAAGCGTGTAAGTTGCTCGATTGTGTCCAACTCTTTGCTACCCCATGGACTGTAGCCTGCCAGGCTCCTCTGTCTGTGGAATGCAACAGGCAAGGATACTGCAGTGGGTTGCCATGCTCTTCTCCAGGGCATCTTCCCGAACCAGGGATCAAACCCAGGTCTCCTGCATTGGCAGGTGGATTCTTTACTGTCTGAGCCACAGGGAAAGTCAAGTAAAGATGTTTCATAAACAAATATGCACTGGAGCTGGAAACTGTCATAACAGCTGTTGTCAGAGACAGAGAGGGAAAAGACACAGACTTGGAAATCAGACACTACCTTTCTCTTACTAGCCGTATGTCTTTCCTGAGTTCCCTAACCTCTCAAATCTATAGCTTCCCACAAGTATAAAATAGAGATGATAAGTGACTCAGAACACCTCAAAGGTGAAATGAGATATTGCGTGTAGAAATGCACAGCAGAATCAACAAATGATTGCTTCCCATTCTCTCTGCAAGACTCAGGGAATGACTCTGAGCTCCTTTTACTGCTAATTTACACCCCTAAAGAGAGCAAGTTTTGTTTGTTTTTTTATTTAATTTAGCTTATGCTTTTCTACAATATTTGAAAAGTATCTATATTCCATGACTATAATGTTCTGTCCTGCCTGACTCTTTGCCTTTATACCTTCCACCGGTATGAAAAGTGAAAGTGTTAGTTGCTCAATCATGTCCTACTTTTTGCCCCACCATGGACTGTAGCCCACCAGGCTCCTCTGTCCATGGAATTCTCCAGGCAAGAATACTGGAGTGGGTAGCCATTACCTTCTCCAGGGGATCTTCCTGACCCAGGCATCGAACCTGGGCCTCCTGCATTGCAGGTAGATTCTTTACCGTCTGAGCCAAATTAACTAACTGGTTATTTTTGGCTGTGTTGGGTCTTCTTTGCTCCACACGGGCTTTTCTCTAGTTGTGGTGAGCAGACTTCTTCGTTGCTGTGTGCAAACTTCTCATTGCAGTGTCTTCTCTTGTTGCAGAGCACGGGCATTAGGCCTTGAGCTTCAGTTTACAGCATGTGGGCTCAGAAGTTGTGGCATACAGGCTTAGTTGCTCCATGGCACATGGAATCTTCCTGGACCAGGGATTAAACCTATGTCCCCTGCATTGGCAGGGGGATTCTTAACCACTGGACCACCAAGGAAGCCCATAGATACAGTTCTCAACTAACAATCTCCTTAGCCCAGTTTTCTTCTCTCTTTCTTTTTGTGGATAATATGATTGATGGCAAGTCAGAATGTCTTCTCTCTCTGACATGGAGAACCATGCCTAGAAATTTGGAGAGTACTCATAAGTACCAAATCCAAGAATATCATGCCATTTCTCCTAGCTTTGGGTATAAGGCAGGGAAAATGTGAGTTAACCAGTATGGTTTGAGACGTGACGGTAAAATCACAGCCGCAAGGGGGCAAGGGAAAAACATGGCAATAGGGGCTAAAACTCCAATAATAGAAATAAACTATAGTGGTTCTCAACTCTGGCCATGTATTAGAATTTTTAACCTAGGGAGGTTAAAAAAAAAACCCAAATGATAACCTCTTTTGGCCATTATGGAGTGACAGGGCCTAGATTACTTTTCCTGCTTTAAACAGCTAAAATGTCATACACTGGACAACTGACAGCGCAGGACACTAATCCCTGGAAGAAAGGAATCAAATCAGGAGCCCTATGATTGCCCCAACTCACTTCCGGTAGAGACTGTGCAGGCTGCCATACCGGGAAGAAACACCTAAACCAAGTCCAGCAATTTCTTGAGTTGAGGAGACAGCGTTTAGGGTTCAGGGAGGCCAGGCCAATTAGAATTCACAGGAGAGAGACAGCTGAACAGGGGAAGAACTCCAGACACCTGTGGAGAGCTTTTTAAAACATTGGCTGGGCAACCATCAGTACATCCTTGTGAGGAAACTACCTGATAGCAATAAGAATGAAAGGGTCAGGCAGAATAACCTTCCCAGCTCACAAGACCATAGGTGATCGCCGCTCCCATCAGTTAGAGAGCTCCCCTAATACGTCACAGGAGTACATCCATCAGGAAGCAAGGCCAAATTAGTCCTAGGCGAAAGGGTATTCTGCATCTAACAAAGTTTAAAAGTATGTCTTGAATGGGTAATATTTTTTTTCCCTAAGAAACTTCATAAAATTCCAGTCCTCAATAATGCAAAGTTCCAACCATACAATTAAAAAGTATTAGGGAGGGCTTCTTCTTCTTTTTTTTTTAAACAGGGAAAAAGTATTTAATACTTTAACAAAATGCAAAATAAAAGTAACCAAGTTACAAAACATAAATTCCTTTGGTTCAATAATCACACCACTATTTTATCTTCCAGTGGCTACAGACATCATCCCTTCAAAGTGAAGTCAGACTGTTTCCCTCATGTGAAGACATCATGCAAAACCCATCACATAGCCCACTGCTCAGCGAAACTGCTGACAACCCACAGGAGACAGAGCTGTCAGGGAGGAAAAGGGGGAGCAGGTTGTTCTGAAGTGAAAAGGGAGACTCTGCACATGCAGAACAGGTCAGGGGGTGCGGGGGCTCTGTGCTGGGTCACTGTGGTAGGAATCATACCCCTGTACATGCTACATGAGGCTGAGGACCTTGGTACTAGGCGGGGCTTCCTTGGTGGTCCAGTGATTAAGAATCCGCCTTACAAGGCAGGAGACACAGGTTCAATCCCTGGCAGGGGAAGATCCCACATACCTCAGAACAACTAAGCCCGGGTGTCACAACTGCTGAGCCTGCACTCTCTAGAGCCTGTGCTCTGTAGCAAGAGAAGCCCGTGCCCTGCAGCTAGAGAGCAACCTCTGCCACTAGAGAAAGCCTGCGCGCGGCAATGAAGACCCGGTGCAGCCAAAACTAAATAAACGATGATGGTAAATAAGCTTTAAAAAAGCATTAGGCATGTAAAACAGAAACCAGTATGAGCAGACCTCAGAAGTAACACAGTAATACAAGGATTTCAAATACACTTGGCATGTATATTTGAAGGCAGAGGGAAGCATGAGCAAGGGAAGGAGAGGAGGAATGGAATATATCTATTTGAAAATGAACTTTGAAGGATATAGTTACTGAGATTAAAAAATACATAGAAATTAGACATTATAGATGACTAGCGACCTTGAAGACATATCCGCATAAGCTAGACAAAATGAAGCAGCAAGGAAAAACAATACTGAGAGCAAAACAAATGCACATAGCTTTGGTGAGCCATGAGACATCAAGTGGCCCATGTATTAATATAATTGAGGTTCCAGAAGAAGAGAAACTTTGGGGGATGATGGGTAGTTTCATGGGTTTGGTACATATATCAGAATTCACCAAACTATATACTTGTGAGGTGAAGTCGCTCAGTCATGTCCGACTCTTTGTGTCCCCATGGACTGTAGCCTACCAGGCTCCTCTGTCCATGGGATTTTCCAGGCAACAGTACTGAAGTGGATTGCCATTTCCCTCTCCAGGGGATCTTCCCGATCCAGAGATCGAACCCAGGTCTCCCGCATTGTAGACAGATGCTTTACCATCTGAGCCACCAGGGAAGTCCTTAAATATATTTTATTTTACACCAGTAAAGTCATTTAAATTTTTTAAAAAACTGGTGCCTAGGGTCCATCTCCGGGGAAGGCAATGGCACCCCACCCCAGAACTCTTGCCTGGAAAATCCAATGGACGGAGTAGCCTAGTGGGCTGCAGTCCATGGGGTCGCTAACAGTCGGACAGCCTGAGCGACTTCACTTTCACTTTTCTCTTTCANAGTAAAGTCATTTAAATTTTTTAAAAAACTGGTGCCTAGGGTCCATCTCCGGGGAAGGCAATGGCACCCCACCCCAGAACTCTTGCCTGGAAAATCCAATGGACGGAGTAGCCTAGTGGGCTGCAGTCCATGGGGTCGCTAACAGTCGGACAGCCTGAGTGACTTCACTTTCACTTTTCTCTTTCATGCATTGGAGAAGGAAATGGCAACCCACTCCAGTATTCTTGCCTGGAGAATCCCAGGGATGAGGGAGCCTGGTGGGCTGCCGTCTATGGGGTCACACAGAGTCGGACACGACTGAAGTGACTTAGCAGCAGCAGCAGGGTCCATCTCATATTAAATGAGAATTTCAGTAGGTAGAGCCCTCCCACTAGTATTTTTAAAATATTAGTGATCCTAATGTGAAAATAGGATAAAAATGTAATTGAAAGAGCACTGATCAGGCTTTGGGCTAGGAAACAAGGTCAAAGGGTAGTATCTTTCAGATTCACTTATCTCCTCCAGCCAGCAGCATAAGCCCCATTTCAGCAGCCCACCCTGTCTTTGCCCTCAGACTCTTCCTATCTCATGTTAGAACTTAACCATTTTCTGAGAAACAGACGAGATAAATCACTATTCCATATTTTACTCTAGGAGAAGGCTACTTAAACAGGAATCCAACAAAGAACTCCAGGATTGGCAACCGATTCCCTAGAACTGTAAACAAAATTTTATGTATGTATACATTTTTCCAAGCTGATGGTTTGTAAACTTTAACAGATTCTTAAAGAGGCCCTGAAAACTAAGAACCACTATTCTAGGTGCAGAAGGAACCACGGCAGGAGGACTCTGGATAATGAAAGCGAAAGAATGGACACTACAGTGTTTGGAAAGCTGCGTCAGAGACTGAATGCTTGCTGGAGTTGCCTGGTTGTCTCCGGAGAGGCAGCCATTCCTCTGCAGGCCTGAGTGTCAGAACACAGCTACCTGTGTCTGCGGGTGCTCGGGTCCTTCTCCAACTGGCTCACAAATCAAGCAGCCTGCTCCAGAGACTTGACTTGGGCCCTGCCTTTTCCATTTTAGCAGACAGGGTTCCTGAAGCTGATGAGAGATCTGGTGGGCCCTCAGCCTCTCCGCTCTAGTCATATCAGTACCAGTGACTAGAGGAGGACACTTGGTCCTTCCATTCCTTCCAAAAGGAATGTCCATGTGTGGAGGCTACAGTGGTCTGTGGAGAAGACGCATTCTCTCTTTTTTTTAAATTATTATTTATTTATTTTTGGCTGTGCTGGGTCTTCGTGCTGCACAGGCTTTTCTCTTAGCTCAGTTGGTAAAGAATCCGCCTGCAATGCAGGAGACCTGGGCTCGATTCCTGGGTCAGGAAGATCCCCTGGAGAAGGAAATGGCAACCCACTCCAGGATTCTTGCCTGGAGAATCCCATAGGCAGAGGGGCCTGGCGGGCTACACTGCATGGGGTCACAAGAGCCGGACACGACTGAGCGACTAAACCACCAGCAGCAGCAAGTGGGGGCTACTCTTTGTTGCAGTGCGTGGGCTCCCCTTGTGAGCACAGCTCTAGGCTGTGTCGCCTTCAGTAGCTGGGGTGCGTGGGCTCAGTAGCTGCAGTCCCCAGGCTCTAGAGAACAGGCTCAGTAGTGGTGGTGTGGGCTTAATTGCTCTGCAGAGTGTGGGCTCTTCCAGGACCGGGGGTCAAATCGGTGTCTCCTGCATTGGCAGGCAGATTCTTTACCACTGAGCCACTAGAGATGGCCCTGTAAGACACTTTCTTTAAGGTAGCTCGCTCACCTGTCTTTCAGCTCTTTGAGCCATTTCATTGCCCTTGAGACTTAAAAAGCAAAGCGCTTGTCTCCCTACAGGGACGAGTGAAGTTGTAGGCCCCCAGAACAGAAAGCTCTATTGCCCCCCTTGACATGGCACAAGGAAAATTGCCTCTTGAGAAAATTAGCCCTCCTGTGTGCCAGGCACTTTGTTAGATACTTTAAAATACTATTTTATTTATGGGAATCCTCTTCCAGTTTACAGATGAGATGTATGAAACAGTGACACACTATATGAGAGAGAATAGTAATAACCCTTAAAATGCATCACATGCTTACAATGAGCCAGGCTCTGCTTTAAGTTGCTTCACAGGGAGCTTATGATTGTCACATATGATCAGTCATATGACTGACACATATGATCTCCCACAACCCTGCAACATAGGTACCATTCTTTACCAAACCAGAGGCACAGAGAGGGTAGGTCATCTGCCCAAGGTCCACAGTTCAGGATCTGATGCCAGTCAACTAATGATGAATATAGTTATTTCAGACCCAGGTTATCTTGACCTGACAGCCACGATCTTAATCACTACTCTACACTATACTAACTGAGGAAGCCCATAATTGAGGAGAGATCATGGAGATGCTGAGATGGACCATTGCTGGGACTGTGTGTCAGGAAAAAAAGGTTAGATGAATATAATGAGGTCAGTTTATGAAGAGTCTTTGAAGACAGACAGAAGGATATGACCTTATGATCAAAGCTAAAAAACTAATGTCTTCTCACTTCCCTGGCGGTCCAGTGGTTAAGAGTCCACTTTGTAATGCAGGTAACACAGGTTCGAACCCTGGTTGGGGAGCTATGATCCCACGTGCCACAGAGCAACTAAGCCCACACGCTCTGGAGCCTGCCCATCAGAACTGGAGGTTCTATGCGCTACAACTAGAGAGTCTGTGCACCGCAACAGAAGATCCTGCATGATGCAACTAAGATCAGGCCCAGACAAATAAATAAGTTTTTAAAAAAAATTTTAGTTCAGTCACTCAGTCGTGTCCAACTCTTTGCGACCCCATGGACCACAGCACTCAAGGCCTCCCTGTCCATCACCAACTCCCGGAGTTTACCCAGATTCATGTCCATTGAGTCAGTGATGCCATCCAACCATCTCATCCTCTGTCATCCCCTACTCTTCCTGCCCTCAATCTCGCCCAGCATCAGGGTCTTTTCAAATGAGTCAGCTCTTCGCATCAGGTGGCCAAAGTATTGGAGTTTCAGCTTCAACATCAGTTCTTCCAGTGAACAACCAGGACTGATCTCCTTTAGGATGGACTGTTTGGATCTTCTTGCAGTCCAAGGGACTCTCAAGAGTCTTTTCCAACACCATAGTTCAAAAGCATCAATTCTTCGGTGCTCAGCTTTCTTCCTAGTCCAACACTAGTTTAAAAAACTAGTGTCTTTTTATTCCACCTCGCCACACTATAACATGCAGAGGTTCTTAATATAGAATCCATGGATGGACAATGGAGATCTCAGAACTTTAGTGTATCAGTGTACATGTTTGTGGGAACAGGGTCTAGAGCTCTCATTGGATTTTTAAAGAACTCCATGTCTTTCAGAGATTCCTAGCAAAGGTTCTTAATCTTTGTAGGGTGAATACCAATGTCTTAAGTTCCTGTTTAGCCCCAATGTTGACATAATCTAGGGTAAAACTCAGCCTGTGTTTCGTCATGTGTAAAATGGGGATAATAATGTCTACTTCTCTAAGTTAGCTGTGCAAATTAAATGATATACTGACATTATAATTCATAATACATATGTCATACTATATAAAACTCATAAAATATATAAAAGACTATAAAATGTCAGAAAACAAGCATGAGTTACAATGAAAACCACATTGTAACTTTTTTTTTTTAACAATACAGTGAACTGGGTACCTGAGTAACCCTCCTGATGAAAACTTTAAAATATTGCATAAAGGGGTATTTAAAAATTGATTTTTATGGTGTTACTGAGCTGCTATGAAAGCAAGTGAGTAAAGTCGCTCAGTTGTGTTCCACTCTTTGCAACCCCATGGACTGTAGCCTACCAGGCTCCTCCGTCCATAGAATTTTCCAGGCAAGGGTGCTGGAGTGGGATGCCATTTTCTTCTCTAGGGGATCTTTCCGACCCAGGGATCGAACCTGGGTCTTCCACATTGCAGACAGACGCTTTACCATCTGAGCCACCAGGGAAACCAGTAATATGCCAAGGCCCCAAATGAAGTGAAACTGGGAACTGTGGAGAGGGGAAAGTAAATGCTCAAAGTGTCCTTAACTGTCAGGATGCCTGTCAAACCCTGGATTCCATAATGTCCTCCTTTCCTATCTAGAAAAGATATATGGGAGACAGGAAGTAACTCCAACAGCCCTCCCAGATGGAATTCTACTAGGCAATCCTGCACTGCAGACAGAATCTTTACTGTCTGACCCACCATGGAAGCCTCTATCCTGTTGTTGTTCAGTCGCCCAGTCATGTCTGACTCTGACCACATGGACTGTATGTAGCACACCAGGCCTTGCTGTCCCTCACCATCTCGTGGAGTTTGCCCAAGTTAATATTCCTTGCATCGGTGATGCTGTCCAGCCATCTCATCCTCTGATGCCCTCTTCTCCTTCTGCCCTCAATCATTCCCAAAATCAGGGACTTCTCCAATGAGTCATCTGTTCACATCAGATGACCAAAATACTGGTGCTTCAGCTTCAGCATCAGTCCTTCCAGTAAATATTCAGTGTTGATCTCCCTTAAGATTCACTGGTTTGATCTCCTTGCTGTCCAAGGAACTTTCAAGAGTCTGCTAGAGCAGACTCCTGAAATATAATACAGTTTAAAGGCATCACTTCTTTGGCATTCTGCCTTCTTTATGGTCCAGCTCTCACAACTATACAGGACCATTGGGAAGACCATAGCCTTAACTATATGGAAACCCTATAGGAAATCCCAAAGGATTATAATTATAATGCAAGAGTCCACGCAAAGTAAACCCTGACACTCAGAAGGGAGGAGATATGTAAGTTTCTGATATCAACTCTGGCCCAGGGAAGAGGAGAAAATAAAAATTCTCCTTTTGAAATTCATAATTTACAAATCAGTTTTCTTATAAAATTGGAAGTCAAATCACATAACTTTTATAATCCTAAAACCCTCAAGTGGAGAATTTAATTTAAAGGAGTGTGGGCTGATGGTACCAGCACATTATTGGCAGAAATAAACACACACAGTCTATGAAGGAACTAAATTTCAACACAGGCCTCAATTCTCACAAATTTCTAGGCAATTTGGGCAGCTCAGGGTAAAAAAAAAAAAAGTTGCCAAACACATGAGGTAACAAGGCACCATAATGGAGAACAACTAGAACGGAGATGTGGTGGAAACAGATCTTCAAAGGTATTGGAAGTACCAGGCACACAATAATGAATAAACTTGTTCACTGTATTCAAAGAAATAAAAAAGAAAATTGATCCTGTGTGAGAACTCATATATTTGAAGAAAGAATCAACTTTCTTTCAACTTTCTAGAAATGTAAAAATATGTTAATTGAAATAAAAATTCAGTAGATAATAGGTTAGAATCGCTGTTGTTGCTGCTGAGTCAATCAGTCCTGTCCGACTCTTCACGACCCCATGGACTGCAGCACGCCAGGCTTCCTTGTCCTTCACCATCTTCCGGAGCTTGCTCAAACTCATGTCCATTGAGTCACGGATGCCATCTAACTACCTCATCATCCTCTGTTGTCCCCATCTCCTTCCTTTTATCTTTCTCAGTATCATAGTCTTTTCCAATAAGTTGGCTCCTCGAATCAGGTGGCCAGAGTATTGGAGCTTCAGTTTCATCATCAGTCCTTCTAACGAATATTAAGGATTGATTTCCTTTAGGATTGACTGGTTTGATCTCCTTGTAGTCCAAGGGACTCTCAAGAGTCTTCTCCAATGCCACAGTTCAAAAGTATCAATTATTCAACATTCAGCCTTCTTTATGGTCCAACTCTCACATCCATACATGACTACTGGAAAAACCACAGCTTTGACTGGACAGACCTTTGTCAGCAAAGTAATATCTCTGCTTTTTAATATGCTAAGTTTGTCACAACTTTTCTTCCAAAGAGCAAGCATCTTTTAATTTCATGGCTGCAGTCACCATCTGCTCTGATTTTGAAGCCCCCCAAAATAAAGTTTTTCAGAATTTTCCAACTGAAAGAGATGGGAATACCAGACCTGCCTCTTGAGAAACCTATATGCAGGTCAGGAAGCAACAGTTAGAACTGGACGTGGAACAACAGACTGGTTCCAAATAGGAAAGGGAGTACATCAAGGCTGTATATTGTCACCCCGCTTATTTAACTTCTAGGCAGAGTACATCATGAGAAACGCTGGGCTGGAAGAAGCACAAGGTGAAATCAAGATTGCAGGGAGAAATATCAATAACCTCAGATATGCAGATGACACCACCTTTATGGCAGAAAGTGAAGAGGAACTAAGAAGCCTCTTCATGAAAGTGAAAGAGGAGAATGAAAAAGTTGGCTTAAAGCTCAATATTCAGAAAACGAAGATCATGGCATCTGGGCCCATCACTTCATGGGAAATAGATGGGGAAACACTGGAAATAGTGTCAGACTTTATTTCTTTGGGCTTCAAAATAACTGCAAATGGTGACTGCAGCCATGAAATTAAAAGACGCTTACTCCTTGGAAGAAAAGTTATGATCAACCTAGATAGCATATTGAAGAGCAGAGACATTACTTTGCCAACAAAGGTCTGTCTAGTCAAGGCTATGGTTTTCCCAGGGGTCATGTATGGATGTGAGAGTTGGACTGTGAATAAAGCTGAGCACCAAAGAATTGATGCTTTTGAACTGTGGTGTTGGAGAAGACTCTTGAGAGTCCCTTGGACTGCAAGGAGATCCAATCAGTCTATTCTAAAGGAGATCAGTCCTGGGTGTTCTTTGGAAGGAATGATGCTAAAGCTGAAACTCCAGTACTTTGGCCACCTCATGTGAAGAGTTGACTCATTGGAAAAGGCTCTAATGCTGGGAGGGATTGGGGGCAGGAGGAAAAGGGGACGACAGAGGATGAAATGGCTGAATGGCATCACCAACTCGAAGGATGTGAGTTTGAGTGAACTCTGGGAGATGGTGATGGACAGGGAGGCCTGACGTGCTGTGATTCATGGGGTCACAAAGAGTCGGACACAACTGAGTGACTGAACTGAACTAAAAATAAAGTCCGTCACTGTTTCCATTGTTTCCCCATCTATTTGCCATGAAGTGATGGGACCAGATGCCCTTCTTAGTTTGAATATTGAGTTTTAAGCCAGCTTTTTCACTCTCCTCTTTCAGCTTCATCAAGAGGCTCTTTAGTTCCTCTTCACTTTCTGCCATAAGGGTGATATCATCTGCTTATCTGAGGTTATTGCTATTTCTCCCAGCAATCTTGATTCCAGCTTGTGCTNCTTTTAATTTCATGGCTGCAGTCACCATCTGCAGTGACTTTGGAGCCCAAGAAAATAAAGTCTGTCACTGTTTCCATTGTTTCCCCATCTATTTGCCATGAAGTGATGGGACCAGATGCCCTTCTTAGTTTGAATATTGAGTTTTAAGCCAGCTTTTTCACTCTCCTCTTTCAGCTTCATCAAGAGGCTCTTTAGTTCCTCTTCACTTTCTGCCATAAGGGTGATATCATCTGCTTATCTGAGGTTATTGCTATTTCTCCCAGCAATCTTGATTCCAGCTTGTGCTTCATCCAGCCTGGCATTTTGCATGATGTACTCTGCATATAAGTTAAATAAGCAGGGTGACAATATACAACCGTGACGTACTCTTTTCCCAGTTTTGAACCAGTCCATTCACTTTCATGCATTGGAGAAGGAAATGGCAACCCACTCCAGTGTTCTTGCCTGGAGAATCCCAGGGACGGGGGAGCCTGGTGGGCTACCGTCTATGGGGTCGCACAGAGTCAGACACGACTGAAGCAACTTAGCAGCAGCAGCAGCATTGTTCCATGTCCAGTTCTAACTGTTGCTTCTTAACCTACATACAGGTTTCCAGGAGGCAGATAAGGTGGTCTGGTATCCCCATCTTGGAGAATTTTCCACAGTTTGTCATGATCCATATAATCAAAGGCTTTAGCATAGTCAATGAAGCAGAAGTAGATGTTTTTCTGGAGTTCTCATGCTTTTTCGATAATCCAACCTATGTTGGCAATTTGATCTCTGGTTCCTCTGCCCTTTCTAAATCCAGCTTGAACATCTGGAAGTTCTCAGTTCAAGTACTGTTGAAGTCTGGCTTGGAGAATTTTGAGCATGACCTTGCTAGCATGTGAAATGAGTGCAATTGTGTCGTGGTTCAAACATTTTTTGGCATTTCCTTTCTTTGGGATTGGAATGAAAATGGATCTTTTCCAGTCCTGTAGCCACTGCTGAGTTTTCCATAGTTGCTGGCATACTGAGTGCAGCACTTTCACAGCATCATCTTTTAGGATTTGAAATAGCTCAGCTGGAATTTGATCACCTCCACTAGCTTTGTTCATAGTGATACTTCCTAAAGGCCACTTGACTTCGCACTCCAAGATGTCTGGCTCTATCTTACAATTGCTGCAATAATCATTACAAGAGTCTACAACCTCCAAAGAAATAGAGGCGAGGGTTAGGGAGATTAATCTAAAAAAAAATAATGTTTAAAAAGAAACACAGAGGGGGAAAGTACAACAAATATAGTGCATATTACAAGATGAGAGAAATAAATAAAAATATAGCAATCTCAGTGGATGAGCTAAATTCTCCAATCAAAGTTAAAGGATATCACACCAAAGGAAAGAACAAAAGCCAGCAACGTTCTGTTTACAAAATGCAGATCTAAAACATATGAACACAGACTGACAAAGTGTGAAAAAAGAAATACTAGGCAAAAAATAAACAGAAATGAAAAAATAACTATAGTAAAATGAAAACCAACACTAGAGATAAAGAGGGTCCCTGCTGCTGCTGCTGCTGCTGCTGCTGCTGCGTCGCTTCAGTCGGTCACTACGGATGATAAAGTTCAGTTCACCACAGAGAGAAAGCACATTTATGCTCTAATCATACAGCTTCAAAGTACTACAGGGAGAAATGGACAAATCCATCATCTCACAGTGGAATATTTTAACACAAATTGCAAAATTTGTAATAGTAATTGATAGGTCAAAGAAACAAAAATTCAGTAAAAGGTGAAGGTGCTCAGTCGCTCTTTGCGACCCCGTGGACTGTAACCTACTAGGCTTCTTTGTCCACAGGATTCTCCAGGCAAGAATACTGGAGTGGATTGCCATTTCCTTCTCCAGGGGATCTTCCTGACCCAGGGATCAAACCCAGGTCTCCCGCATTGGAGGCAGACGCTTTAACCTCTGAGCCACCAGGGAAAATTCAGTATGGACATAGAGATTTAAATGATACAATCAATAAGCTCTATATGTTCCAGTCATCTCTTTGTCTGTCCCCACACTCCATCCCTACTTCACTGTTTTAATTGCCGTAGAATTAAATAAACCATCTCTTAAGCAACCCACTCCAGTGTTCTTGCCTGGAGAATCCCAGGGACAGGGGAGCCTGGTGGGAGGCCGTCTATGGGGTCGCACAGAGTCGGACACGACTGAAGTGACTTAGCAGCAGCAGCAGCAAGCTCATGCTTGTCACACAGAAAGTGCTTACTAGATGTTAGTGACAGCAGCAGCTTATTGTGTAACTTTGGTCAAGCCACTCAACCTGTGAGCCTCAGCTACCACTTCAAAAAGTGGCCATAATAATAAATTATTTCCCCAAGTTTCTTTGCAAACGGGATGAGCGTAATGCTCGTGAAGATATTTCATGAAATATGGAGGAAAAGATAAATGAAGGAATCGTTGCTCTCACCAGTTAACTGGTATTACAGAGCACCAAGTGTCAAGATAAATAACGTCAGAGCACTCACCAGGTAGAGCAGCCGTGCTGAGGATGTCCAGAGGGTGCTCAGTTATGCTAAGCAGTGGTGTGGACCCCTGGGCTCTTGGAGCTAGGAGCAAGGCTGGCAGATGGAGGCCAATCAGGAACGCTTCTGAAAGGGCAAAGGCTGCCCTCTGGTGGATATTGTTGTTCAGTCACTCAGTCCTTGAAAGCTGGTGTCCGCCACAAACCACCCTGAGCCCTCAAATTCACGGCCCCGTACACATTCAAGGAGCAGCTCTTCTGGCCCTTTTCCTGAGGGAATTCAGGAAGGACTGTTAGTGGCAAGAGCCACAGCCCCCACCACTGCGGCCTGTCTGGTGATCTCCCGCCTCCGCTCCCCATGCCACATTCCCCTCAAACCTCAGCGACCATGCAGTGGCTCACTTGGTGGCATGATCCAGACCCTCAGGGTGCCTCAGCCCCTGGTCACCATGCCCTTCTCAAGCCAGGGCTTTGTGGTTGTTATTACTGTTGTTGTGCAGCTGTTCAATCGCGTCCAACTCTTGGCGACCCCATGGACTGCAGCACGCCAGGTTTCCCTGTCCATCACCATCTCCCAGAGTTTGCTCAAACTCATGTCCATTGAGTCAGTGATGCCATCCAACCATCTCATCCTCTGTCACCCCCTTCCCCTCCTGCTCTCAATCTTTCCCAGCATCAGGGTCTTTTCCAATGAGTCAGCTCTCCAGATCAGGTGGCCAAAGTATTGGAGCTTTAGCATCAGTCCCTCCAGTGAATATTCAGGGACCTTACCCGGCCATTTACAGTTGCAGCTGGGCTGGGGGCTACCAAGAAGCAGCCAAGTAAATCATGTGGGATCCACAGTTACTCCTCCATGCCCCCATGGAGCAGCCTATTCGCAATCAGGCTGAACACTCCTGCCAGGATACAAGGAGTTCAAAGCACCCAGGAAACAGACATAGCTTAGCAGTCAGTGTAACTTTTTGGGCAAAAGTGTGCCCCTTTTGAGAACCAGCACCCTTAACCCTGCAGAGTGGCCAAGCTGGTAAGCAGGAGGTCTCCAGGGGATTATCAGAGTAAGGGTAAGTGGAGTCATGCTTCACCCCCGCAGTTCCTGTATGCCTGTATTCTTCCTTACAGGGACATAGCACCATGAAGGTCTTTGATTCAACCCGTGCTTCGGCGCCCCTGGAGAAGGAAATGGTAACCCACTCCAGGATTCTTGCCTAGAAAATTCCAAAGACAGAGGAACCTGGTGGGCTACAGTCCATGGGGTTGCAAAGAGTCGGCCACGACTAAGCACATCAGCACATGCTTTGGAGCAAGTACTGCCTGTCAGAGTTCCATTTGGGCTAGAACTACTTTATACCCTCACCTCTCTCAATCACTAGATGTGGGCCACTCCCCAAGACGATGTGACCTTGGGGAGGAGGACTCCCAGCAGCCGAGACAGACCTGAAGGAAGTGACAGCCGTAGGCGTCAACTAACTGCAACTAACTGGTTGGGGGGAGTGAGCCCTTCCCCAAGGGCGCATTATGAGTAAAGGACTCAGAGTATCCACGTGTCCCTTCCCCCTCCCCCACCAACCCACACACCTTTTTCCTCAAACTTGCTGTCCCCACGGTCCCAAGATGATAGACTAGTTCTAAGAATCACATCCAGAGAAACAAAGGCGCCTTTTCCTCCAGTGTCTCCTTGAGAGTGAGGGAGCCCTTCCCAGGACCCTTCATCAGACAGACCTCTTCTGTCACTGACCAGAAGGAAACTGCCTGGTTCTGGAAGGGCTTCTAGGGCCTAAAATTCACACCACTCTGGTCCCAAGGCCCGTCCTCTCAAGAAACTCTCTGGTCCCCTTCACAGTCCCTCCAGGGGCTCTTCAAAATTCATTCATGAAATGAATGTATTGAGCACCCACTGGGCACTGCTACTGTTCCAGGTGTTTGGAATATATCAGTGAACCAAACACAGATTCCTGCCTTCATTGAACTTACATTCGTGTGTGTGTGTGTGTGTGTGTGTGTGTGTGTGTGGCGGGGGGCAGGTGGGGGGCGGATATTTATGAGCATAAACAAGTAAATTATATGCCAAAACCAATACAGTACTGTAAAGTAAAATAAAGTAAAAATAAAAATTAAAAAAAAAGTAAATTATTCAGTATGTTAGAATATGGCAAGTTTTTTAAAAAGTCAAGAAGGAGCAACGAGAAAGTGCTGTGCTGTGTTCATTCTTAAGCTGTGTCCAACTCTTGCGGCCTCATAGACTGTAGCCCGCCAGGCTCCTCTGTCCATGGGATTCTCCCGGCAAGAGTACTGGAGTGGATTGTCATTTTCTCCTCCAGGGGATCTTTCCCACTCAAGGATCCAACCCAAGTCTCCTGCATTGGCAGGTGGATTCTTTACCACTGAGCTGCCTGGGAAGTCCCAAAGGAAAGTAGGGCAGAGTAAAAAGGATTGACATGGACACCCTACTATATATAAAACAAATAACCAACCAGGAGCTACTGTATGGGCTTCCCTGGTGGCTCAGAGGGTAAAGCGTCTGCCTGCAATACAGGAGAACTGGGCTTGATCCCCAGGTTGGGAAGATCCCCTGGAGAAGGAAATGGCAACCCACCCCAGTACTCTTGCCTGAAAATATTCCATGGATGGAGGAGCCTGGTGGCTACAGTCCATGGGATCGCAAAGAATTGCACACGACTGAGCGACTTCACTTCTCACCTACTGTATAGCACAGGGAACTCAATACTCTGTCATGACCTGTGTAAGAAAAGAATCCAAAAAAGAGTGGATATGTGTATAGCAGATTCACTTTGCTGTATAGCAGAAACTAACATACTATTGTAAGTCAACTATACTCAAACAAAAATTAATTTTCAAAAAAGGATTGGGGATGCTGCAGAAAGGGGCTGACTGACTTAGTAAACTTAGTAAAGGTCAGGGGAGGTTTCACTGGGTGAGATATCAATAAAGTCCTAAAGGAAGTGAAAGAGGCATCAAAGCAGAGACCTAGAGAAAGGGCGTTCCAGGCGGAGGGTCAAAGGCCCTGAGGTGGATGTAGTCAGTGTGTTCAAGGAACAGGCCAGAGGCCAAAAGTACCTTGGGCAAAGTGAGAGAGAGGGAGAAAGTAGGACATTGGGTCAGAGAGCCAGGTCACCGAAAGTCTTGCAAGTGAGGACTCTGGCTTTCTCTCGAGTGAAATGAGGAGACTTTTTTTCTGGGATTTGAGCAGATAAAGTGACAGGATTGACTTAGGTTTTTAAAGGACTGATTCAAACTGTTATGCTGAGAGCAAACTATTACGGATGAGATTAGAAGGGAGACTTAGGGACTTCCCTGGTGGTCTAGTGGTTAACACTTTGCCTTCCAAGGCAGGAGGTGTGGGTTCAATCCCTAGTTGGGAAGCTAAGATCCCACATACCTCTCAGCCAAAAAATCAGAACTTAAGACAGTAGCATATTCAATAAATACTTTTTTAAATGGTCCACATGAAAAAAAAATCGTTTAAAAAAGAAGAAGAAAAAGGGAGACTTACAGACTATTGCAATAATCCAACTAAGAGATGGTGATAGCATGGACCAGGATGGTCAGAGTGGAGGAAGATAGAAGTGATTAAGTCTGGAGAGTTTCCCTGGTGGTCCAGTGGCTAGGACTCCACGCTCCCAATGCAGGTGGCCTGGGTTCAATCGCTGGTCAGGGAACTAGATCCCACAATGTCGCAACTAAGACCCAGCAGAGTCAAATATATAATTTAAAAAAAAGATTAGAAGCCAGCAGATATTGCTGATAAATGAAACATGGGATGTCACAGAGAGAGAGAGATGTCCAAAATTACTCTGAGGTTTTGGCCTGAGCAATTAATTGGAAGGACACAGGGATAGAGAGGGATTGACTTAGAAAGGCAGTAGTGAGAGAGATATGGGGGAACAGGAAACAGATCAGTAGTTTCGTTTTGCACTTGTTGATTCTTGGGTTCCCAGATATTAGGATCCATTCAAAACTAATGTTCAGTAATCCCTAAAAGGTCTGGCTCCTCCTTTCTTGGAGGAAGATGCCCCGGCATAAACTTGAGGCAATGCCATGAAGTCCTCCCTGAAGGGACCTGGCCTCCTAAGACTTCAGGTCTGTGGACCAGCTTAGACATGGAAATTAGCCGACAGGTTGAGATGCTCCATTGTGACAGTTTAAGTTAGGCTTCTGGCCATAAGACATAGCTTTGTTGCCCTTGTTGTTTTCCTGTTATGTAACTCTATCATATTTATTAATTTGCTCTTCTGTTTCATTCCTAGAGACACTCTGATCAAAGATTGCTACAAGCGAAAAGAGTCTAATTAATCACTTCATCCTGCCACAGGGAACAGCGTCTCTGGCAGTTCAGCCACTTTTCCTGTGTTCCTCTAGGATCCTGTCATCTCCAGTGAAGTCAGGGAGCCCATTTCACCTCTTTCAATATCCAAACCACAGAGGACATCCACCATAACACTTTTCAAGGTTTACTGATGCTGCTATCTCTCATGCTTATCTCAGCACCTCGGTGAAAAACTACCCTCTGAGTGCCCTTGGGAATGTCCTTGGTGGGAATAAGGAGTATGTGCAATTTCATGTGCTAAATCTTCTCCAACCTTCCTATCTTTTTAATATTTATTTTTATTTATTTGTTTATTTGACTGTGCCAGAGTTGTATCACACCAGATCTTGGCTCTTCATTTCAGCATACAGGATCTCTCTTTTTCAGTTGGGTCATGTGGGATCTAATTCTCCCACTGGGGAGGGAATTCAGGCCCTCTGTGTCGGGAGCACAGAGTCTTAGCCACTGGACCACCAGGAACGTCCCAACATTCCTATCTTTTTAGACATCAGACACATTCACCAGGTAAATGCTGATATCTCAGCCTCACTGAATACAGGTCACATTGAGTACTAGGTTCCGTCAACTGAATAAGCCAACTATGATAGCTACTTTCAGCTGCAGGAGATAACAAGTTAAATCTAAAATCTCCAGGAAGGGCACTCAGAGCAGCAAAGTCAGCCTGAACCAATGTTGCAGTCTTTCCTCCGTGACTCCACCCCAGCTCTGTTCAGTTCGGTTCAGTTCAGTTGCTCAGTTGTGTGCGACTCTTTGCAGCCTCATGAATCGCAGCACGCCAGGCCTCCCTTTCCATCACCAACCCCCGGAGTTCACTCAGACTTGCGTTCATTGAGTCAGTAATGCCATCCAGCCATCTCATCCTCTGTCGTCCCCTTCTCCTCCTGCCCCCAATCCCTCTCAACATCAAAGTCTTTTCCAGTGAGTCAACTCTTCACATGAGGTGGCCAAAGTACTGGAGTTTCAGCTTTAGCATCATTCCTTCCAAAGAAATCCCAGGGTGGATATCTCCTTCAGAATGGACTGGTTGGATCTCCTTGCAGTCCAAGGGACTCTCAAGAGTCTTCTCCAACACCACAGTTCAAAAGCATCAATTCTTCGGCACTCAGCTTTCTTCACAGTCCAACTCTCACATCCATACATGACCACTGGAAAAGCCATAGTCTTGACTAGATGGACCTTAGTCGGCAAAGTAATGTCTCTGCTTTTGAATATGCTATCTAGGTTGGTCATAACTTTCCTTCCAAGGAGTAAGCGTCTTTTCATTTCATGGCTGCAGTCACCATCTGCAGTGATTTTGGAGCCCAAAAAAATAAAGTCTGACACTGTTTCCACTGTTTCCCCATCTATTTCGCATGGAGTGATGGGACCGGATGCCATGATCTTCGTTTTCTGAATGTTGAGCTTTAAACCAACTTTTTCACTCTCTTCTTTTACTTTCATCAAGAGGCTTCTTAGTTCCTCTTCACTTTCTGCCATAAGGGTGGTGTCATCTGCATATCTGAGGTTATTGATATTTCTCCCGGCAATCTTGATTCCAGCTTGTATTTCTTCCAGTCCAGCATTTCTCATGATGCACTCTGCAGGACCTTTGTTGGCAAAGTAATGTCTCTGCTTTTGAATATGATATCTAGGTTGGTCATAACTTTCCTTCATAAACTGACAATAATTTTAATATTGCTGGTTATTTAAAAATCAGTATCAGAATTATTAATGGTTTTAGAAAACATTTGTGTCAGCCATTATGTATGAAAGAAGGGACAGGAAATGCTTTGAAAAATATAACACATCAAGTAGCAACAAATATTACTTTATTATCTAATATAGCTAAAATTAATAAATTACATTTGTGTATATGAATTGATCAGACTTCTAACCCTAGTTCACAGACACAGAACATAAATAAAAACAAAATTTCAACCTTGAAATTAGTTAAATTCTACCAGCAGAATTTGATTAGAGGCACATAGTAATTTTTATCCAATGAATGGCTTATGTTTTAATATACAAAAATCAATAATTCTGTTTATAACTATACTTATTTTTGAATAAATTAAAATCAAATATTATTTTTAAAAATTTTATTAGATTACAGATTATTTGCAGTGTTAGTTTCAGGTGTACAGTAAAGTGAATCAGTTACACATATAACTATGGTCACTCTCTTTTAGATTCTTTTCCTATCTAGGCCATTACAGAGCATTGAATAGACTTGCCTGTACATGCAATGGGTCTTTATGAGTTATTTACTTTATATATAAAAATGTGTCTAGGCTTCCCTGGTAGCTCAGCTGGTAAAGAATCCACCTGCAATGCATGATACCTGGGTTTGATCCCTGGGTTGGGAAGATATCTCTGGAGAAGGAAACAGCTACCCACTCCAGTATTCTGGCCTGGATAATTTTATGGACAGAGAAGCCTGTCAATCCCAATCTCCCAATTCTCCCCTACCCCCCACCCTTACTCCCTTGTAATCATAATTTTGTTATCTACATCTACAACTCTGTTTCTGTTTTGTAAGTAAGCTCATTTGTATTCTTTGTTTAGATTGCACATATAAACGATATTAATATAGCTTTCTTTCTCTGACTTACTTCGCTCTGAATGACAGTCTCTAGGTCCATCGATGTTGCTGCAGATTGCATTATTTCATTCTTTTTCATGGCTGACTTTATTCTATTGCAAACTCTGTAGGAATAATCAGGGCTTCCCTGGTGGCTCAGCAGTAAAGAACCCACTTGACAATGCAGGAAAGGTGGGTTAGATCCCTGGGTCTGGAAGATCCCCTGGAGGAGGAAATGGCAACCTGCTCCAGTATTCTTGCCTGGAAAATCCCATGGACAAGAGGAGCCTACTGGGCTACAATCCATGGGGCTGCAAAGAGTGAGACATGACTTAGTGACTAAACGGCAACAAAACCATTCCACTGTATGTATGTGTCACATGTTCTTCATCCAGTTCTCTGGACATTTAGGTTGCCTCCATGCCCTGGCTATTGTACATGGTGCTGCAATGAACACTGGGGTGTATCTTTTCTAATTTTATTTTTCTCTGGATATATGCCCAGGAGTGGGATTGTTGGATTATATGGTAGCTCTGTTTTTAGTTTTCTAAGGAATCTCCATACATAGATCAATGGAACAGCTTAGAAAGTCCAGAGATAAACACATGACTGTACGGCCACCTAAATACGACAAAGGAGGCAAGAACTCAATGGACAAAAGACAGTCTCTTCAATAACTGGTGCTGGGAAAACTGGACAGCTACACATAAATGAATGAAATTAGAGCATTCCCTAACACTATACACAAAAATAAACTCAAAAGGGATAAAAGACTTAAATATAAGGCTTGATACTGTAAAACTCTTAAAGGAAAATATAGGCATAACACTCTTTGACATAAACTGCAGCAAGATCTTTTTCAATCCACCTTCAATAATAATGAAAATAAAAAACAAAAAAAGAACAAATAGGACCTAATTAAACAACCCTCAGAATGAGAGAAAATATTTTAAAATGTAAGCAACAAGGGATTAATCTCCAAAATATACAAGCAGCTCATACAGCTCAATATCAGAAAAAGAAAAAATAATCCATTTAAAAGAATAAGTGAAAGAACTAAATAGACATTTCTCAAAGAAGATATACAGATGGCTAAACACACATGAAAAGATGCTCAACATCATTAATTATTAGAATAATTCAAATCAAAATTACGACGAAGTATCACATCAGTCAGAATGGCCATCATCAAAAAAATCTACAAATAATTAATGCTGGAGATGGTGTGGAGAAAAGGGAACCCTCCTACACTGTTGGTGGGAATGTAAATTGGTTACAGCAACTGTGGAAAATTATATAATTGTTACTTCATTAGCCATGAAGAATTGTTGAAGATTGGGCTAATTTAAGATATTATCTCCCACTTTACCATTTTTAAAATTTTTATTGAAGTGTAGTTGATTTACAATGTTAATTTTTTCTGTATAGCAAAGTGACTCAGTTATACATATATGTATATGTTCTATTTTATATCCTTCCCACTTTAAATAAGGGAAGTAACCATGGTATTGTAATTTAAAATACAGAAGAATAAGAAAAATTTGAACAAAACTTTTGAAATCTAAGGTTGAAATAAAACAGATTTTTAAAAATTATTGATAGGAATGCAAGAATCATAGTGATGATACCCAAGGTAACTCAGTCATGAGATTTGAATTCTTATTAGATGAAATGATAATTTATATTAAATAACAAGTAAGCCAGTTTTCCATTAAGTTATTTCCAATCTATAATGTAAAGAAAAGTTAAAAGTGAATGAAATCTCAATATCAAGCTGCTCCTGCTGCTGCTGCTAAGTCGCTTCAGTCGTGTCCTACTCTGCGACCCCACAGACGGCAGCCCGCCAGGCTCCGCCGTCCCTGGGATTCTCCAGGCAAGAACACCGGAGTGGGCTGCCATTTCCTTCTTCAGTGCAGGAAAGTGAAAAGTGAAAGAGAAGTCGCTCAGTCGTGTCCGACTCTTTGCGACCCCATGGACAGCTATCAGATTCTAAACTCATAAAGCTTAGTTTTAATTTGGTGATTAACATGACAGTTCTAAGCACGCACCAGCAGATGGCAGTAGACTGTCGTAAAGTTATCAAGCACACTAAAGTACGCGTTGCCAATATTACATATGTACATGGAGAATCTGATGAACAAGTGACACTTTTCTTTCTAATATACGCAGACACCACATCCCTCAGTTTTATGTCTGTACATATCATAGTTTATACTGTATCCTGCTTGTTTGGTAACAAGCCATACTGTCTCAATTTCTACAAACACATAATACTTTTCTCATATTGAATGAATGAGTGTTAGTTGCTCAGTTGTGTCTGACTCCTTGTGACCCTATGAACTTAACCAGCCAGACTCTTCTGTCCATATTAGATAACAACAAATACTCAAAACTCTATTTCAGTAAAATCCAATCATAATCAACAAATTTAGGGATGGTTCAACATGAGTAAAATGAATGTTAACTTTAAGAGTATCTAATTCATTCAATTGGGAAAAAAACCTAAGGAGGCAGCATTTTATAGTGGACACTCTATTGACCAGGCATCAAAGGTAGGAGTTTTATATATGCTTTCTCTACTTACAATTGTGCAATTGTGAGCCAGTCACTGAGTATTTCTGTGCATCAATTTCCTCATCTGTACACGTGTAATCACAAAATTTTCCCAACAGAGTTCAAGTTAAAAATGCATAAAATAAAACCACATACATAAAAGTAACTGTGAAACAGTATACAAATATAAGGTTATTTTCCTCAAAATGGAAGCCAAGGAAAGTATGTTTTAAGAAGAAAGTTGTACAAAGATATAAGGTGCTTTAGTAAATTAAATAAAGTGAAGCCTGAGGAGAAAAGTCACCATATTTCAGTATTTTAGAGCTGATGTGAGATGAGTGCAATTGTGCGGTAGTTTGAGTATTCTTTGGCATTGCCTTTCTTCGGGATTGGAATGAAAACTGACCTTTTCTCCAGCTCTACTCAGTTAGATTCTCCAAGGGTGGAGACCTGGTGTTGGTCTTGTTAACAAGCATCCAGGGAGTTTCCTAGTGGTCCAGGGGTTAGGACTAATTGCCTTCACTGCCAAGAGCCAAGGGTTCAATCTCTAGTTGGGGAACTAAGATCCCCCAAGCTGCCCAACATGGTCCAAAAAAAAAACAACAAGCATTTCAGGTAAACTTCATGGACCAAACTGGAATCCACCCTAGGAATAGTTTTGGGGAACCAATGGTCTAATCTACTTTCCTCCTTATTTTAACACATCAGAACCTAAGGCCAGAGAGAGGAAGTGACTTGCTCCGGACCAAAAGTGAGTTCATGTCCAAGTCAAGACCATAACTCTGGCCTCCTGACTATAGGAATTTCTGCTGCTCTTCTAGGCCAGCTTTACCACAAACCTGGAGGGATCTGGTCAGCACACCTGAGAAGTTAGGGTGGAGATGGGTCAGAATGGTGGGCAAACCAAGGCTGCACCTATTCAATGCTACAGGCACTGTGAGGAAGGGACCTAGTTTGGGAGAGAATGATGGGTTTCCTTCTGGTTGATTTTGTTTGTAAGTGACTAAAAAAATCAACCCCACCAAAAAGAAATAAATGTACTGGCTTACACAGTGTAAAGCCCATATGTANTGCTACAGGCACTGTGAGGAAGGGACCTAGTTTGGGAGAGAATGATGGGTTTCCTTCTGGTTGATTTTGTTTGTAAGTGACTAAAAAATCAACCCCACCAAAAAGAAATAAATGTACTGGCTTACACAGTGTAAAGCCCATATGTAGGTTTGCTTTAGACATGACGAGATACGGAGGCTCTGCTCATCAAGGTTGGTTTTCACTATCTCTGATCTCTGCTGACTCTGTCCTCGGGCAGACTGTCCTCTCAGGGATCTGTCTGCCCAGGTTTCTGCACAGCAGAGAAGAGAGGGAAGCTTTGTTTCGGCCATCGAAGCAAAAGTCCCTCAGCTATCATCAAATTAAACGAAGTGCTGTAAGCCAGAGAGATGTGATAGATTTTTTGACCCAGACCGAGGTCAAGGGCCCCTCTGAGTCATGGTACTGCACTCTGGAAGCACAAGAGTGGGAGAAAAAGTGGCCAGGATTAGGGCAAGAGAGCCAGGAGAAAGATGAGTAACTGTGGAAAGGCAAAAAGTACAGATGTTCCCAGGCCTGGGAACGATGGGGAACCTGACAACGGCCATGGAGAAGGCGACAGCTATAATCTAGTGGGGATATTAAGGTGTTGCTTATAATGCCATTGTCACGTGAGAGGTGGTGTTTATAATGTCCACCTCTTGGGGTGTCCACCCAGCCTTCAAACTCCACCTTCTCTGGGAATTGCCCTCCTCACATATAAAAGGGTAGGTCCTAGACTTCCCTGGTGGTCCAGGGGTTAAGAACCTGTCTGCCAATGGAGGCGACACAGGTCCGATCCCTGGATCAAGAGGATCCTGCATTTTGTGGAGTGACTAAGCTCATGTGTCACAACTACTGAGCCTGCGCTCTGGAAACTGGGACCCGCAGCTACTGAGCCCGTGTGCTGCAACTACCGGAGCTCACACTCGTAAGGCCTGAGCTCAGCAACAAGAGGAGCCATTGCAATGAAAAATCCACACATGGCAACAAAGAATAAGCCCTTGCTCACCACGGCTAGAGAAAGCCTGCTCAGCAACGGAGGCCCAGCACAGCCAAAATTAAATTAACACACGCTTCTTAATAAAAGTAAATAAAAGCATAAGTTAACATCAGGGCTTCCCCAGTGGCTCAGCAGTAAAGAATCTGCCTACAATGAGGGAGCCACAGGAAACGTGGGTTCGATCCCTGGGGTAGGGAAGATACCCTGGAGGAGAGCATGGGTACCCACTCCTGTATTCTTGCCTGGAGAATCCCATGGAGAGAGGAGACTAGCGGGCTATACAGTCCATAGGGTCGCAAAGAGTCGGACAGGACTGATGCGACTTAGCATGGCTCAGAATGTTAATATCAAGTATGTTCACTGTGATACAGGACCTCCATGATCATAGCTCAGTGCCACCGTTACAAGTGGTCAGAGATGCTCCTGCCCATTAGGGGGTCCTTGATATCAAAAGTACCCCAAAAATCATTTATTAAGGACCACATGGGCATCTGCCACTTGGGACCCAGTGCTCCGCGCTGCACAGAGTAAGGCAAAACCCTCAACATCTGCTCAGACCTAGCTATACTCGGCCCCAGGGAAACAAACGCACTTCTCCACATCTCCTGCCTCTCCAAACAAAAGACGGTTGCATCCTAGTGCCGGGAGGTTTGCACTGCTGCTGAAACTGCTGACAGCCACTGCTTGGAATTGTGGCGGAAGACTGGCGAAAGCCCTTAGGTAAGAGAAAATACAAATTAATTAGCTTGTCAAATCCTTCCTCTCAGAGCACATTAATGCACAGATTCGTGCGTAAGGGGGTATTGTTTCCGAGCAAGGGCTCAGCATCCATTTTCTTGCTTCACTTCGTGTTCCAGTGGGGAGCATGGTGTCTGCAATAGTAGCATATGGTGGCTGAGGAACATTCTGCAATGTTAAACAATACATTTTGCACTTAAATTTGTAAATGCAGGCAAGACATTACATGCAAGAAGCCTGGTGCCAATTCTATACTGTTATGAATCTAGACATTGCTGTATGAGATGGTAACAATTGTGATGCAAGAGATAAGGATTTATATAATGCCATTACAATAAATTGTAGTATGTTCTATGCTAATGATAATTTATTATATATACACACCATTTAAATGTTTGCACATGTTATGTAACATTCGTAGCTCATCTCTAAATTTAAGTATTGTTTTAAGAATTTGATTTTTTTTTAAAGATTTTTCTCAATTCTAATTGCTATTACCTCCGCACGTTTCCCCAAATTGAAATTTTAAAAAACTAAAAAAAAAAAAAAAAGACTGAAGATTGTCTAACTAGGCATTACTATCAGTAGAATACAAATTATGTGAAATTTTAATTATTTAATTAAATTGATCATTTAATTGTGTTGTGTTATTGAGCAACACAGTTGATCATTTTGCTGAAATCAAAGCAAGAAAAATAGGTTTTATGGAATGAAGATAGAATAATATATGAATTATCACATCTTTGTTTTTCCATTCATCTAATATTGCTGCCCCTTTAACAAAACACCTGTACATCCTCAATGATAATTAGATACAGTCATCTTTGGTACTTTGCTGAGGTTGTCTGTATAAAAAAGCAAAACAAAACATTTTTCAGAGTGTCTTTATGAAGGTCTATTTGTCAAAGTAGGAGGATAGATCTGTCACTGCCTTCTGGGAGAAGCCCCTGATTCCCTTCCCCATGTTCCTCTATTTCCCTTAGTGGAGACTGGATGTTTTTTGTTCCTGGTGCTCAGTCTAAAGGTGAAAACAGTGGTGCAAGGTGGAATGCTGGAGATGGGGGTAAGGATGATGACAAGGAGTAGTAGGTGAATAAGGCTGGAGGAGAATGCAGTCGGGGCCTCCCTCTTTCCAGTCCTGGCTCAGGGTCCTGAAGATGAAGTCCTGTCCAGCCAACAGATAAGCGCAGTAGGCGGACAGGCGAGCAGGGAGGGCCGATTTGCCCGACCCGAGGGTTAGAATCGAGGCAGGCAGGGCGGCTCAGCCGGTCAGAGCCGGCTCCGGAGTCCCAACTCGACCCTCTGCAAGCCGCCTGACTCTAGGTGAGCCACTCGGCCCCCCTCCCTGACTCGGCTTCCTCACTGACTTCACGCTCGGTTTTGTAAGCAGTACCACTGAGAGTCAGACCCAGAGCCGAGAGCTTAGAACAGAGCAATCGCTCAGTTTGGCTTTTGTTCTTCCAACTCTAGGTTGTCAGTTCCTGACAGCAGATATCCGATTTTCTTCCCGTGGTTCGTTGGCGACTTGTAGGTGCTCCGGGGGAAAAACGTTTAAGGACACCTCCCTAGGAGGGAGGGGGCGCGGGCGCCGGGCTATTGTTGCGGCCGAGATTCTTTCCGAAACGGAAAGCCCTGAATTAGGGGACCGCGGCTCTAACCTCTGTGGGGCTCGCCCGCTGCCAGCGGAGGCGGGGCGGGGGTGGGGGGTAGGGGGCCCCTTCTGTGGGTGCTGGGGCGTCACAGACGCCAGCCTGAGCCCCGCCCTCTCTCCCTGAACCCTCCACGTCTGATCGAACCCCGTGCCCTGCTCTGAGCCCCCACCTCTTCCCTGACCGCCCCCCTTCTCTCACTGAGCCTGCCTTTGCTCTGTGTCACCATTGTCTCACAACCTCTCGCATCCCAGCCCCAACAGAAATCCCCGCCAGACCCCAAATCGGTACCCTTCCTCTTTGAAAGCTTCCCACCTCACCCCAGGGGCAGAACAAATGCTGCACCCCCTCTCATGGCCTCTGCTTTGTTCATCTTCTGTTACATCAGGCTGCTCTGCCCAGGAGCTGTGATCAGTCCTTCACACCTCTGTTCACACCCCACCCCACCCCCCTGCAGCAGGCCGAGCTCGGGGAAAGCAAAAGCCAGGTCTGACCCATCTACAGACCCCTGAGCAGAGAGCAGTGTTCAAAACGACTTGTTGAAAGTGGCTGAGAGGCTAAAGGATTAGGAAAAAAAAAAGAGAGAGAGATTTGGGCCAGAGGTGTCAGCTAGGTGTTGGAGGACAAGACCTAAGAGGTCAAGACTCGTGCCATTTACCAGCACCTGAGGCCCCAGGTGCTTTTCTCAGGCACCATTTCATGCCACATTGAAAGCTGGGTTTTTTTCCATTTACACAGAAGGGAACTCAGAGAGGTTAAGTTCTTGCTTCAGGCAACACAGCCAGTGAGGGATGGGCCAGGTTTAGAATCAAGACACACATTTCTGCCCTGGGACAGTGTAGATCTGGGGCTTAAAGGTGGATCTGAAGGGTAACTCCTAATTCCCAACACTCGCTGGAGCTATGCCCCCACCCTTCCACCACCCTCTCCTGGAAGGAGCCAGTTCTGACTCAGGCCCATTCCCATTTATCCTCATCCTCGGAGTGATCCAGGAAGGAGCTCAGAGTCGGGAAGGAAACGTCCCTCAGATTTGGCCTCCCCCTCAACCAAGGCCTTGGCTCTGGGGCCGGAAGGAATCACTTTAGGGCTCTCCCAGGGGACCCACGACCAGAAAGAGAGGTGATCCGGTTCAAGTCAAGTGTGGCCAAGACACAGGCAGGGTAGGCAGCTGGAGCCCCACCTCATGATGTCCACCCCCCACCTCTTAGAGGGCTAACTCTTTCAAGGGCTCTTTCACTCACAAACCCAATCCTGTCTGACCTTGACATCATGACTCTGCTCTCCAGGATCCTGACCTCCTGGGATAGACTACTGTCACCTCTCAGACCGGGAGCTCCTGAGAGCAGGCTCTTTGACCAAGCCCCATCCAGACCCATGGGGGCAGGGCTGTGTCTCCCCTCTCAGACTGGGGGCTCCCAGGCCTGGGACTGTGTCTCTCCAACTCTTGACCACTCCTGAGGGGAGGTGGGCTCACTTCCACTCACCCTCGTCATATCGGGGGCCACTCCAGAGCAGCGACCTGAATTGACTCAGAAGGCCCCTCTTTCTGTATACTGGTGTCTGTCCAGAGCTGAGAAGGAGGCCCCTTGCCTGCCCTTCTTCCCAACTCCTTTAAGACCAAAAGGATGGGGGTTGTATAAGAGTCAGACACAACAGCCCCATCCTCCCCCTCCTTCACAGGCCAGGTTTCCTGCCATTGACAGCATCCCAGCTGGGCTCTGCCCGGCCTCATGCTTAACCCCTTCAGGGCCAGATCTCAGGACTACTGGGCACCCCAACCTTCATCCGTAAAACCAGGAGAATGAAAGTCCCTATTTCATTGGGTGGTTTTGAGGATTAAATGTGTTAATCATTGTGTGAAGTACTTAGAACAGTGCCTAGCATATATCAGTCTCTTAGTACACGTTAACTAGTATTCCTTATTGTGTGAACTTGATAAATCATTTCACCTGCGTCTCATTCTCTTCAGCAGTCCAATGGAGAAAATAATAAACCTACTTCTGAAACGTAGTCCTCGGGATGAATTCTGATCATGTACATTAGAGCATTTTGTAGAGCATTGTAACAACACAATATGGATGAACAACAACAAAAAAAAACTCCCTTTAACTAGGTAATAAAATCCGTTACCAGGAGATGGGCCTTGTAGTTTTCAGACTTATTACCTAACTTGCCAGGCTGAGGGTGCAGTGGAAAGAGTGGATTTGGGGTTGGAATTAGGTACCCCCAGTCCTGTTTCCTTGCCTATCAAGTGGGGTGGTCACCCCTGCTGGGTCTGCTGTTGAGGGTCTTTGTGGAGGACAAAGAAGATCAGAGAGCAAAGGCATGAACGTGCTTTGTAAACATTAAAAAGTGCTAGAAGGGAGGGAAAGAGATTTGTGAAAAGTGGGAGGGGTGCAGGGACCCCTTGGCAGGGGCATTAGTCTTGGGGCTCTGGGTACTGCAGAGTTTTCCCAGTGGGGAGAGAGGAGGAGGTGCACTCCTGGAACCAGCACTGTGGGGACAGGGCTCCCCTCTTGAGAAGTGAAGTGTCAAATAATAAACTAGGCCAGCTCTAGAAGTCCCCGATGGGGCAAAGAGGGAAAGAGGTCCTTTCCCCAGGCTTGGACTCATCCCTTCATTACCCTCTTCGCAGCCAATTCCATTTGCCATCAGAGGATCTTGGGCAGAGGCCCCTCCAGTGGGCTCCCTTGTGACCTTCCTGCCAAGACTTGTTGGGAGGGGCTCACCCTGCATATCTGCAGCACCCCTGTCCCCACTTTTAGGCTGCAGATTCCTGGCCTCACCCCTAGGGAGAGCAAGCTTGACACCTTTCACACACGCAGGCCAGGGCAGGTCTAAACCTGCTCCAGAGGGAAAAAGCATGGTGTACTAGAACCCTGCCCTGCTTTCCCATCTGAACGAAGAGCATCCACCAAGGCCCAGCAGAGCGGGCTGACCCCACGTGAATACCTTGTCCCCACCCCAGGCCCCTGGAGGAAGCTTGGGAACCAGAGACCTTGTTTGGGCTGGCTGTGCCCCAAGCTTACTGAGCCTCTATGCAAACCACTTAACCTGCCAGGGCCTGTGTGACCACTGGCTAAATAAAGGAGCTGGACGTGGTCCAAGGGTCCTCTCCTGCTCTGAGATGGTGACCAGGAAGGAGTTAACAGAGGCCAGGCTCCAGGTCAGGAAGGCAAGGGTTAATCTGGGGGGTGGAGGCTCTCTTGGCTTTTCCTGTGGAGAGTGAGGTTTGGCTGCCACCAAAGTTACTTCCAGTCCCCGCTGTCCCTCCTGCCTTCAGTCTGGACCTGCCTGGGGACCCTGGCATTCAGCCTCTCCATGCAGAGGTGAGTGCATCCTGAGCCAGGAGCTGGGGTGGGAGGGCACCCAGGCACCCAAGGGCACGGAGGCTGGCACCCAGCCAGGGAGCACTGTCCCCCAGCGCGCATCTGTGTCCATAGCCGAAAGCTTGGGCAAAGTTTGCCAGCCTGCCGACCCCAGTGCTGGGAAAGGTGGGCAGAGGGACAGAGGGCACAAGGATGTCTGCCAGGCTTCTAGGGAAGGGACGTCTGCGGTCGGGCACCAAGGAGCTCAGAAGGCCAGGAAGAGGCAGTGGACAGCAAACTATTTTGGTCCCTGTGTTTAGGAACTTTTTATAGCCTCTTGCTCAGGGCTGGGAAGAGGAGGGGACAGGAGGGTACCTATGAGGTCAGACAAGCACAGATCCCTCCTGGGACCTTGGAATCGGACCTGTTGCCGAGTTGAGTCTTTGGGAGGCAGGAAGGAGGGCACTGCCAGGCTCTCCTTGCTGCCTGGGTTCCCAGTCACCAGCTACCTCTGGGCTGACTTACTGGACACTGAGTGGGTGTATGTAAGTGTGCGTGTTTATATTCATGCAGGCTGCCCTGGGGTGCGTGGGACTGGTAGAGTTTCTACTCCCCTCCCCCCATCCCTGGCAAGCTGTGTTCCTTTGTTGCCTCCAGCCCAAGGAGGTCTCCTCAGCCCCTAAAACTGCTGTGTCCCTCTCAGCTGAATGGAGGATGGGAGGAGCAGGGAAACAGAAGTGGGGTGGAGTGTGCTGGGCTGTGTGGGTGGCCCATTCTATTACTGCCAAGGGAACTGTCAGCTCTTGATTTACAATCCCTCCGGGCCCCCTTCCCCAGCAGAAAAGGAAGGTGGAGAAGGGTCATGGGGGTCTCAGGGTGAGGGACCCGGAGGGCAGGTTTCTGGGAGTACAAGCTCCTGGGAAGAATTAGTGGAAGGAACTTTTTAGTGAGGTAAGGGGCCCATCTCTCACGGAAATCTCTTGGTGTTAAAGCAGCAAGAATAGAAGCAAAACCTAGAGGAAAGTTCTGATAGACAAGTGAGAAATTCAGACTACAAAGCAAGAGACCTGTATTCCAGTCCTGGGCGCGAACTCTCAGTGAGACCTGAACTAGCCCCTCCTCTCCACACCAGTTTTCTCTTCTGTGAAATGGAAGTGCAAGGGGCAAAGTGATGTCTACAAGTTGGGAATTCTGGAATTCCCTTCGAAGGAGCACAGACTGAGTGGCAGATGGCTGAAGTGACGTGGTGACCATCTCCCTCTCTTTCCCTGATGGCCCTGCCGGGCCTGGGCAGGGCAGTTGGCTGCAATTACCGGAGGCTCCTACCCTGTGGTTATGTCCCTGATCTCTGTGCTTGGGGGCGGGGTGGGTGGGTCCTGCTGGAACCAGCGGGTGACTGGGAAGCCTCCTTGTCTTGGACTCAAAGTTGCTAGGTTGGGAAGAGATATTTTTTCCGGTTGAGACTACTTTCGGGAACCAGGCCGGGGAACAGCCCCATTTCCTTTTCCAAGGGTCCGGCTTGCTGATGTCTGCTTGGCATGGCCCTGTGGCCAGAATGGGGCACGCTCAAAAGGCCCTAGTCTCTGGATGATCAGAAAACCTCTGCCCATCATCTTTGAGGGATCAGGGAAGGGATACCTGAGCCTCTGCCCCCTAGGCATGGCACCTGGCTGACTTGCATGGGGGAGGGGTGGCTGGCTGACCTTATTCCCAGGAATGCCTTCAGGAGAGTCATCTCCTACTCTCCCCCTGACCACTCCTGTTTCCCCAGCAGGTCCCAGGGAGCCCCAGCCAACTGCTCTCAGTTCCTTCACTATCTGCCTGCCTCCAGTGGCTTATGGAGCACTATCCTGCCCAGTTCTGCTAAAATGCTCCTGGCCTCTCCCTCCACCCCGTCCCGGGGACGGACCCCCAGCGCCGTGGAGAGGCTGGAGGCCGACAAAGCCAAGTATGTCAAGACGCACCAGGTGATCGCGCGACGCCAGGAGCCGGCTCTGCGTGGGGGTCCCGGGCCGCTCACCCCGCACCCTTGCAACGAGCTGGGGCCCCCTCCATCGCCCAGGACGCCCAGGCCCGCCCGCCGGGGCAGTGGCAGGCGACTGCCAAGGCCTGATTCCCTCATCTTCTACCGCCAGAAGCGGGACTGCAAGGCTTCGGTGAACAAAGAGAACGCCAAGGGTCAGGGGCTGGTGCGGCGCCTCTTCCTGGGCAGCCCCCGAGACGTCGCCTCGAGCAGCGCAGGCTCATCGGAGCGACCCGCGGCTCCCGGGGGTTGGGCCGCGCCCCAAGATGCCCCGGAAGCGGCGGGAAAGCGGGCATTGTGCCCCACGTGCTCGCTGCCCCTGTCGGAGAAGGAGCGCTTCTTCAACTACTGCGGCCTGGAGCGCGCGCTCGTGGAGGTGCTGGGGGCCGAGCGCTTCTCTCCGCAGAGCTGGGGCGCCGACGCCAACCCCCAGCCCGGAACGTCGCCGCCGCCGGGCTCCGGAGACGCCAGCGACTGGACGTCCAGCGAGGGCGGCGCAGATCGCCGGGACGGTGCGGAGGGCGGTGGCTCAGAGGCGGCGGGCTCGGAGCGGGACGGGCGCCCCCAGGTGTCGGTGGTGGAGCGCAACGCGCGCGTCATCCAGTGGCTGTACGGCTGCCAGCGCGCCCGCGGGCCACCGCGCGAGTCCGAGGTGTGACCGCCGCCGCTCGGGGGCCGGCTCTCCTGGAGTTGGGGGTCCGGGGAAGGGCAAGAGGAGGGCGCGGGGCTGGACCCGGGCAAGGGCAGGGACTCCCTGCCTCACGCGTCGAGTGCTTTGGGGCAAGCCCTTCCCTCTGGATCGCGGCGTACACTCGTGAAACTTCGGAGCTTGGGACCAAACGGTCCCGAAGGCCCTTCCCAGCGCAGACTCAGGACGGGGAGGGAGCCGGCCTCGCGGCCCCTGTGGAAGCCGGGAAGCGAGTGAAGACTGGGGTGGGAGATCAGAGAACCTGCTGAATAAAGTCAAAACGTTCTTTAACGGACTGGAAGGTTGGATTACAGGGCAGACGCGCGAGGGTTTTGGAGTGTGGCTTTCAGACTGACTGTGTGACCCTGGGCCAGCTCCCCGCCTCTGGGAACCACAACGACATCCCCTCGGTTGATCAAAGTATTTTTGAAATGGTCACAAAGCGCTTGGCAAAGTTGAGGAAGTGCTAAGTAAATGAAGCCTCTAGGACCACTACCGAATCAGTACAATACTAACAGTAACACTATTATGATTATCTTTGCCACTGACCACCCTCAGTGGGGTGGGGTCCAAACTATTTCGGGGAATAGCGCCTTTGGGGAGGTTGGGGGAGAGGTCTGCTCCCGGAAATCTGGGGTTTACTAGTCCCTGAAGGCCCCCATTCCTGGAGCTTTGCTGCCCATTTTGGTTACTAGGTATGAAGGGCTGAAATGTGGTGGATCCAGAATCAGGATAATAAAGAACTTTTCAAACCAGGATTTTGCCAGCTCACAGCCTCCCGTCATCACTGCCTTTCTTTCCCTTAAAACAAGGTCACCTGTTTTCCTCACACGTTCACACCTCCAAGTCTTTATTCACTTCCTCTTCCTTTTAGCTGGGTTACTTTCCCCTTTCTTTGCACTCATCTAAGATTCCATATATGCATTCTCTTGCTCTCTCTCGGGAACTCCTGAATTTCCCAGTCTGTCTCATCTCCTCTGAGCTCCCAAGTACAGCCTGATTTTTGGGCCTCAACTTATCACCTTGTGTGGGACTCGCTGGTAGTCTGGGTTCTCTTGTTAGTCCCTGACCTTCCCCTAGTACAGGGACAAGGCCACAAGCAAAGTGTGTCGAATTAAAAGCGGCTGGAGAGGACAGCAAGACCTGTCCATACTGGTAAGATGGTACCCCAAATCGAATACAATCTGTCCTGATACCAGGGATGTCCCTGGTCATTTTTCTCCCTGTAGGTTTGTGGGGGCAGAAGGCAAGGACCACCCCAGCTGGACCCGGGCCTGAGGTTGCCCACCCCAAAGCAGCCTTCTCCGTCCGGACATAAAAGCACGAGGTCACCGGAGGTGTCAGGCCAGGTTTTTATCGCGGAAGGGAAGGGGCGGGAGCCCGGTTCGGCGAGCTGGCCGGCTAGTCGCCCTTGGGCGCCGCTTTCACCCTCATCTCGGCCAGTTTGTGGGTGAGGAAGCCCCACTTGAAACCGGCCACGGGATCGGCTTCGCGCGGCTCGGGGCGCTCGGTGGCCTCGTCCCCGGCTTCGGGGTCTGGCTCCGGGG
>SJYX01022378.1:203902-226024 GCA_006410675.1 Oreotragus oreotragus
GTGGGGTGGGGGAGGGGAGGCCCGGGAGACTGGGAGGAGGTCAGGGCATGGAGGCGAGAGGAGTACTCAGAGGCACTGGGACAGGGGTCAGGGCATTAGGTGAGGGGATCTGGGCTTCCCTGGTGGCTCAGCTGGTAAAGAATCCGCCCGCAATGCGGGAGACCAGGGTTCGATCCCTGAGTTGGGAAGATCCCCTGGAGAAGGGAACATCTACCCATTCCAGTATTCTGGCCTGGAGAATTCCATGGACTGTATAGTCCAAGGGGTCGCAAAGAGTCGGACACGACTGAGCGACTTTCACTTTCACTGGGAAAAAGGGGTCGGGATCAAGATCCGTGGGGAGAGAGCCGGGCTCAGGGGCTCAGGGTAGGTACTCGGGGAGAGGGAGGAGGCCAGAGGAGGGGAGATGGAGGCTTCGGGAAGGTGGGACGAGCTCTGAGAGAGCAGCGGGCGGAAGGATGGGCGGTGGTGGTGGCACCCGATCGGGGTGGGGGAGGGGCGCGGTCAGATTCTGGAGGCGGTTCTCCGGGAGCCCGGGGGAAAGGGGCGGGGCGGGAACAGGGGTCTGGTTTCCTGGATGCAGGGAAAGAGGGTCCAGAAAAATGGGGGACGCTGGGAAGAGGACGGGTGCAGAGACCCCGAGGAAGGAGCAGGGCCTAGATCAAAGGCTTAGGGGAGACGGAGACTAGGGAGGTAGCAAGGAGATGTGGGGAAGGGCAATCAAGGAATGGTGATGAAGCTTGATGTAGGGAGAGTCGATGGGCAGGAGAGAGAAAAGGAACCCTGGGGCAAGAGAGATGGGTGGCTCAGGGGAACCCTAAGGAAGAAAGGAATAGGGGGGATGTCAAAAGGGAAGTGTGACTGGGCTGGAGGAAAGGGCAGGAATGGAGTGTGTCCCAGAACAGAGCTAGGGGGAAGAGCAGACCCTGGATCTGACCCTGTGGCCCCCAGCATCAGGGACCTGCTAAGACAGTGATTCCTAAACTATTACCCTCAAGTCCTCAGGGAGCTCGCTGAAAATACAGATCCCCGGCCTCAGCCAACACCCACTGAATCAGAATCTTTGAAGGAAAGGTCTGGGAATCTGTGTCTGTCTCAAGTTCTCTGGGAGGATGAGGGTTTAGACCAGTACTTAAGAACCACTGATCTGAACCACTCTCTGTTCCAAACACCTAAAACTTCTCTCCTGGTTTCCCTTATTCCAGGGAGGTGATCCCTGCCACATGGACGGGGAGAGACATGGTAATACCTTCTAGCACCTCAGTCCCAACAGCTGGTGAATTCCTCCTGAGATCTAATCTAATCTCCCAGATTGGCCTCTTTCCTGCTCAGAGAGAGAAACAGGAACAGCCAGGGGCTGGCTCTCCCCAGTCCTCCATGGTCAGAAAGACAAAGCAGAAGGAAAGGACTTGGGAGTAGAGGGTTCCAGGTCTGTTTCAGATGGCCTCCCCGGAAACACACACGTACTGGTCAGCACAGGGCTCCGGTGGCAGCAGCTTGTCCTCATCTTCTTTGTTAAACAGAGATGACATCGTCAGCCAACCTTTCACCCCAACTCCCTGAACCTGGGAGAGAGGGGCTGAGAGTCAAGGAGGGCCCCAGCATACCTCCCAGGACTCCACAGAGGCTTCTGCCCAGGTCCCCAGGGTTGGGGTGGAAAAAAGGAGAACTCACCCGGCGGGCCAGCTGTGACATGGGATTGAAGGCCTCTTCAGGGGGTTCTGCCATCTCAGACTCCACTAACACTGGGTTCTCCTTCTGGGACACAAGACCCCCACCCAGTATGAGAGAGGCCCCAGAGGAATACGACCTCCCTTCCCTCCTGCCAGCCTGATGCACGCAGACCAGGCTCTCCAAACCCCATGGAACAAGACACACTTAGCCCCCTGACACCCTCTAAAACTGCACACAGGTGTTTGTACCTCTATGCAAAACTACCTGTCATACACATTACCTGTAGAGTAGATCCTTGCAGACACCTTTGAGCTCACATATCTGCTCACCCACAGACACATTCATACACACTGCAAAACACATGGACAAAGGCTTGCATGCCAATGGAGACACACACCTGTACATGAGTGTGCCTCCATATGGCTACAGCTCTTCACCTGTACATAGATACATGTGCTGTGAGGCACTTACCCAAGGATGCTCACACCTGTGCTCTTCCACGACTGCAGATAGGTACATGGAGGCCCACTCAGCACACAAAACTTCTCCACCTATCCACAGACACTAAGACACATATACACACACACGCAAACACGCATACCATACAAACATAATACCTGTGACTGCTTCCATAGTCTTCTGCCCCAAAGGTGTACACCTGAAAATGCCTATAACCTGTTGACACCTGCACACACACACACCTTATCTGGGGATTCCACACAGACACCAATCCCTATACTGACCCACAGACACTTCTGCATAGGGTCAGCCCTGAACACCAACCTGTGTAGACATACATTTATTCACACTGACGTACACACACCCTAGAACTAATTCCTGCCTCTGGCATGTCTATTTGTGTAACTGCCATCCCTGGTGGCTCAGCTGGTAAAGACTCCACCTGCAGTGCAGGAGACCTGGGTTCAATCCCTGGGTTGGGAAGATCCCCTGGAGAAGGGAACAGCTACCCACTCCAGTATTCTTGCCTGGAGAACTCCATGGACAGAGAGGCCTGGCAGGCTACAGTCCAGAGGGTCACAAAGAGTCGGACACAACTGAGCGACTTTCACTTTGACTTTCCAGAGGTAAGACTCTTTTCAGAAAACTTTTTTTAATGTCAGAAATAATGGTCCAAGTAATGGCTCTGATCTGATGCTGCTACAGTGACCCTCGGTGTAACACATGCTGCTTCCCCTGCCACCAGTCCCAGCGGCTCCCTTCCTCTCAGAGCAAATCGTCCCACTTCTGCTCAGCTCTGCCCATTAAAACATGTGTCAAACTGAGTGTATCTGCGTGGGTGCTGTTCATGGGTCCTAAAAGGATCCCTTCCATGTGGCAGCCCTTGAGATCTTTGGAGACACTGACCACTCCTCAGGTGCCCCCCCCCCCAACCAAGTTGTCCCTTCTTTGGTTTGCTGGAATGTCCTGACTTTCTGCCACTGCACCATGCCATTGGTCCTCCCTGAATTGCCAGTTGCTTCCACACAAGTCAATGCCTCTCTCTCTCTCCCCTTCCCTTCTCAGGACAAGTCCCTTGTCCTTCTCTATACCTTTCACTCCTGCTGCCCACCTACCCATGCCCCATCCAGCAAGCAGGATGGTACCCACCTCCTCTGCCAGGCCCTCCTCAGATTCCCCACTCAGGGTCTGTAGCACTTTGGACTTGTAGGTTTTCCAGAAGGCCTGGCTCATGGCTGCATGGGAAACAGGCCTGGCACCCAGGCACGGGAAGCTGGTGGTTCAGGGGGCACCCAGTGGGTCTGGCTCCAGGAACCTGGTGAGTCTGAGAGCCTGTCCCAAGCATCAGGTGACCTCATTAAAGATGCACCAGCCTCCCCAGATGGCACAGTGCCCAGCAGGTGAACCCGATCCAAAAGAGTCTCTGGTGAGACCCAGCTTCTGCCACCTCAGTCCCTTACGTTGACCCATATTTGCAAGAATAATGAAAACATCATGAAGACATCTTTCTTCACAGAGGCCTCCTTCCTAGGCCTAGGAGTTCTTGAATTTGATTATTTGGAAAGGCTCCAGAAAAATTCTTTTCCTTTGACGAATTCTATTTACAAAGTCTTTGGGCTTAGGACCCACAGTGGTGCCTCTACAGCTGTAGCCATACCAGCTGTGCCCTCAACAGGGCCATACCCTCAAAAGGGCCCTGCCCTATATCTGCACTCAGCCTGTATGATCTGGAGTGGGAAGGCCCCAAGTCTCCCAGTGGGTGCCCTGGGCTTACATTTCACCGCTTTGGGCTGGAAACCGATTCCTCTCCCCAGGGATGCACGTGCTGGTCTCCCTGTTTCCTGGCAACAGGTTCCAAAGAACTGGAGCCCCTGAATTATTGCTGAGATCCTGTGGTCAACCTGGAAGGAAAAAGGCACCCGGCTCCGATGCATCGGGAAAGGCTCTCTGGCCCTCTCCCCAGTCTGAGCACACACCATCTAGGCTGGTCTCTCTCTTTGATGCCAGCCCATGCCTGACAGTCCAGGGCTCAGAGCAAGGGGTCAAAGATGGGAGGTCCTTCTGAGAGAATCTCCTCTTCTTGTGAGAGGAGCTGACCCCCTTTAGTCTGACAGGAAGCCTGAGCACTGTGATCTCTGGGAGGAATAACTGGGGAGGGGTTTCAAATGGCGAGGGCTTTCTCAAGGACCAGAGGTATCTCGGCGCCCTGTGGGAGCTGGGATCCCAAACGTCTTCACTTATTTATTCATTTATTCACATCACAGACATTTTTCAGTGCCTCCCAGAGATGCAACATTATTCCCCCTCTCCCCTCAACCGCGGAATCTAAGATGGGGGAACCAGGAAGGTGTGGCAAGGCCAGAGGACGGCGCTGAAGCTGGTTGGGCCAGGCTGGATGGGCTTGCCCAGGGGATCGGCCGAAACGCCCGCAGGGCTCACACCACCGAGCCCCCTCCAGGGACCGAAAGGGACGCTTGGTGAGGCCGGATCACGAGCTCAGGCACTGACGTCGACGACCGCCTGGGGGCGCTCGAGGCGCGAGTGACGTCATCAGAGGCGGTCCGGTGGAGCCCGACCCGTCCCGGAGCGTCATATGACGTCATCGAGCCGTCCGGAAGCGCCCCCACGTGTCCTCCCACCTCGGTTCTGGGACCTCTGATCTTGCCGTCACCCACCATGGGTCGCTCCCGCCGGACGGGTGCGCACCGAGCGCACTCCTTGGCCCGTCAGATGAAGGCGAAGCGGCGGCGGCCGGACCTGGATGAGATTCACCGCGAGTTGCGGCCCCAGGTCGCCGCACGGCCCCGGCCAGACCCAGGAGCTGAACCCGATCCCGACCTGCCAGGGGGCGGCCTGCATCGCTGTCTGGCCTGCGCGTGAGTTCCGGCCAGGCCCAGGCCTGAGGAGGAGAAGGGTCCGCGGTACGGGCCGGAGGTGTGAGGTCCGGGCCCGGGGTGTGCACGGTTTCTCTCTCTTGGGACCCCTGTAGGTCTCCCGGCCTCCCATGCCTTCAAGCCCGGAGCCTAGCGTCAGCGAATGCGCTAGGGTCAGGGAAATAGGCCTACCTGGGAGGCATCACCTTCTAACTCTCCTTCCTACCCACCTCATCCCTACAGGAGGTACTTCATCGATTCTGCCAACCTGAAGACCCACTTCCGATCCAAAGATCACAAGAAGAGGTATGAAGGAGCAAGGAGAGGATTGATGGATGGGTTGCCGGGCAGACAGAGCTTGCGTCTGGTCAGCTTTCAGTTCCTATTCTTTTTTCCCAGGCTGAAGCAGCTGAGTGTGGAGCCCTACAGTCAGGAAGAAGCGGAGAGGGCAGCAGGCATGGGTTCCTATATTCCTCCCCAGCGGCTGGCGGTGCCCACAGAAGTATCCACTGAGGTCCCTGAGATGGACACGTCTACATGACATGGCCTGAGGATGCAAGGCAGAGGAGCTGCCCATGGACAGTGGTACAGGGTCCAGGCTGGGAGAGACTGCCAATCTCTTTTGGTTTGGAGAGTGGATGGCTTCTTCCAGATACCCTCCCTTCCAATAAAAGAAATGGATAAATAGGGCTTGCCTCTGACTCACTAACCTCCAGGCCACTCCTCCAAATTCAAGCCCTGTAAAGATTTCTCCACTACTCCTGTGTACAGGACCCAGGAGTTTACTCCCTGCTTGATTCAGCCTCAGAGCCTGCATCCTTGCCATCCCTCAGGGATCCTGGCATCTGTGCTGAAGACCCCCCTTTGGAGCCCAGGTGTGTGTGGGGTGATGGGTAGGATCAGGTTTATACTCTTTTGCTTACAATGAGGACAGGGAGTGACCCCCAGGAAAAGAACGTAGTCTCCTGAGATTGTAGCCCCTGTGAATCCAGGGGCCGACGTGAGAGGCTGCCTGCTTCGTCACGGAGCCTGTGGCGGCCGCCGCTGCCCCACCATCTTCCAGACAGCATAGCAGGAGCCGCCCAGCCCGAGGACAGCCAGCACTGCAGCCACAATCCCCGCCAGCGGACTCCGGGGCTCTGCCTTCAGCTCCCCGGCTACCTGCATCTGGAGATGCACAGAGGGCCCACCTGAGGGCTCAGTCGAGACTACTGGGAAGGCAGGTAGGGTGGAAAGGGGCTGAGAAGCTATAGCTGGGGAAAGGAGATATGGATGCCATCGCTGCCCCAGGGAGATTCCACCCCAATCCCTCTCGCTTCACTGCCCATCTGGGCCCTGGTTGTTCAGGCGGCCGGGAACGTGACAGCCTGGTAACTGGGTATCATCCCGGCCATGGTAAGGGGCGGACGAGGTCGGTGCTGGGAGCCATCAGTTGGGGTGCTTACCTGTAGCACTCGGAAGTAGCCAGGGGTCAGGCGTCGAAATCGCATGGTGGGTGCCGCTTGTCTCCCAGATGTCCTGTGGGGTGAAAGCCGGAATGAGGACCAGTGGCATTTGTTCATGATACCAAGAGGCGGAAATCAGGGCATAGAGGTTCCTGACTCTCATACGTGAGAGAGCCTTGCCCTCAGAGGATGCTCACCAGCGTCTGCCTTCCCAGGTCTGGCAGGGGGCGGGGCAGCTAGACCTTTAAATCTGTCCCTTCCCCCACTGGCCCGCCCTGCCAGCTTTAGGAGCAGCTGTCAGGAGAGATCAGCATCAGGCCTGAGCAGCTCCTCCCCCTCCCACTGGGGAGTGCAGGCCAGGGAAGCAGGAGAGACCTTGCCTAGCAGTGTGGACAAGTCTCAGGCCTGAACCAGGTGTGGGAGGGCCTGCTCGGCTCTGGTCTTGGCCTTGTCCCTGCCTCAGGTAATTGGATGTCACCTGTCAGCTCTCAGCAGAGGAGGGGTTGGGTACCGTTAGCACCCCTTCCAAATAGGGGCAGGCCTTTCTCACTTGATTTCTCTTAGATCAACCACACCTACCTCGGGGGAAGGCACATTTCACCCCTTTCCCCAAGATGGAGTTCCTATAGGAACTTCCCTCCTCAGCTTGGAGACAATACTAAAAGATCTGCATCTACTGATTGAAAAAGTTGTTCGAGGTGTGCTAAGAAAAATAGTAGCTGATTGGGAATTTCCTGGTGGCCTAGTGGTTAGGATTCTAGGCTTTCACTGTCGTGTCTCGGGTTCAATACTTGATCTGAGAACTGAGATCCTGCAAGACCTACAAGTGTGGCCAAAAAAAATAACTGACTGTGCTGGGCATTATTCTAAGCACTTTACGTGTATGATTTCATTTGGTATTGATTATCTCATAAAAATGCAGAAAAGCATATTTGCTGGATAGCATGTAGAGTGCCTGCGTGTAGTATAGAGAGAAGGGAAGAACACCCAGAAAACTTGCCAGTGGCCCATTCTGGGCAACGGGATGGGAACCTGCTGGGGAAAGGACACACCCACCTTCCCTTTGGGCTTCTCTGGTGGCTCAGCCAGTAAAGAATCTGCCTACAATGCAGGAGACCCATGTTCGATTCCTGGGTTGGAAAGATTCCCCTGGAGAAGGAAATAACAACCCTCTCCAGTATTCTTGCCTGGAGACTTGCCAGTATTCTTGCCACAGATAGAGGAGCCTGGCGGACTATAGTCCATGGCATCGAAGAGTCGGGCAGGACTGAGCAACTAACACTTTCACGTTCCTTCCACTCAATGAGCTACTATTACCTTTGACATTTTTGCAGCAAATAAGTTCAAAGACCTTTTATAAACTCATAAAACTACCTTCAAAATAGAAGCTGCAGGACTTTCCTGGTGATACCATGGATAGGAATCCTCCTGACAATGCAGGAGATACAGGTCCAGGAAGAGCCCACCTGCCGTGGAGCAACTAAGCCTTTGTGCCACAACTACTGAGCCCACGCCTAGAACCTGTGCTACACGAGAGAAGCCACTGCGGTGAGAAGCCTGCGCACTGCAACTCTATGTTAGACCCCACTCTCAGCAGCTAGAGAAAGTGTGTGCAGTGGACACCCAGTGCAACCAATAAATACATTTGTTTTTAAAATCCTGATTAAAAAATTGAAGAAAATAGAAGCTGCCATTTAACATGCCTCTACTTCTCAGTCCTGCCAGGCCCTTCAGGTGGGGGTTGGGGCTGGGGGGCCGGTAAAGGCACCAGCATGGCTGTTAGGCCCCCAGTCCTTTTCGGGGAGGATCTGAGTACAAGTGGTGAGGTCTTGTTGGTTTCTCTCCTACAGGATTGTGAGTTCAGGGAGGTCAAGCTGGCTGGCGTCTCACCTCTAGCTCATGTGCCAGCACAGGGTAGGTGTTTGATGGAATCAGGATGATGGAGATACGTCTGTTTATTGGAGCATCACAGGGAAGCTAGGGTGGGAAGAGGGAAAAGCATTAAAGGAGGAGACGGCACAGAGGAGTGTTAGAGGGATACACAGAGTGCAGGGCAGGAGGACATGCGACAAGGACAAAGCCAGAAACCTGAGGGCCGAGCTGCAAAATCTGAGCCTGCTGGTTCACACATGAGGGAGCAAGGCTTCTGGGGACCCGGCGAGCTGGCGTCCCCTTGAAGGAAGCAGCTGACAATCTGCACTCATGTTTGATGCCACGTGCGAAGGTGGAATGAGGTCAACAGAGCTGGCCAAGTTCCAGAGGACTCAATTTGTATGTGAAATTGTTAAATGATAATTAACACACACATACCACGTGGACGTCCATGGGCCAAATTCAGACTTTGGATCTCTGACGATTCGGTTCCTGACAGGCTTTGGAGGCACTGAGAGAGAGTCCAAGTTAGGTGACGAGGAGGGGGCAGCCCTCCCAGGCCCCTCCCCACAGAATTAAAGCAATAATAACTCAGATCTACCTCATGTTCCAGATTTCAAACATTAAAAGACATCCTCAGAGCTAAGGTCTAATTCCCTCCCTGCACTTCTAGAGACGAAGAAACAGGTTCAGAGAGGTGTAAGAGGTGGACTCAGTCACATAGCAAGTGGAACTGATTTTTTAAATTGACACATAGTTGATTTACAATGTGTTGATTTCAAGTGTACAGTAAAGTGATTTTGATAAATACAGAATATAAGTATATATATTCAGACTCTTTTCCTTACAAGTTATTATAAAATATAAAATTTAGTTTTCTGTGCTATATAATAGGTCCTTGCTAGTTATCTGTTGTATACATAGCCACATGTATGCTCATTGTAAACTCACGTGGAACTCATTCTGGCTGATTCCAAAGTCCTGGGTGTTCCCGGGCCTGGGATGATAATGATGATGATAACTGCAGACACTTAGTATGTGTCCGACATTGTTCTAAAAGGAAAGCTCAACCTGGGCTTCTCATCCCACCAACTTGGATGGGAAAAAAATTATATATTTATTTCCACTGACCTCTAATCAAAATTTACCATCTCCTTCTTAATGGATTGAAGTATTAGCAGTATCTGTGGTTTTTGTCACCAGTAGACATCAACGATATATTGATATCAAATTGTAGTTATCACAAGTATCTCTAAACGTTACTTATGCTCATTAACTATTTCAAAATGCTGATAGTTATTAACCCACTGCTAAGTCACACTCTTTCAGACGCTCCTAAAACAGAGCTGCCATTGGCTGTGGCCAGTAGAGGGTTAGTGGCCCAATGGTGAATCCACCTGCTCCTGCGTTAGTGACTCAGATTCTCAGTCTTGTTTGCTGACCAACAGGTGTGAGGAGGTGAGTCAGAGACCACCCCAATTCAGTGTTATTCATGCTGAGCAACAATACACTGATACCACTAGAAAAGGAAAATTTAATTTGCCAGTCCTGTTATTGATACATATTAAATACATATTACCATATGTAAATACATTTACCAAACGGTAAATACATATTACTATATCATAAATTTGTGGGGTTTAATATATATATATATATATTTTTTTTTAATAGTGAAAACTTTTATATTTGGAATTAGCCAGCTGGACTCAGTTTAGATGATTCCAATTTTGTTGGCAACATCCAAAGCATCATAGTCAGGAGCCAGTCGAACATATGCCTTCTTCTCTCCATCAGGCCTGATCAGAGTATTGACTTTAGCCACGTCAATGTCATAGAGCTTCTTCACAGCCTGTTTGATTTGGTGCTTGTTGGCCTTGACATCCACAATGAACACCAGAGTGTTGTTGTCTTCTATTTTCTTCATGGCTGACTCGGTGGTGAGGGGGAATTTGATGATGGCATAGTGGTCAAGTTTGTTTCTCCTAGGGGCGCTCTTCCGAGGATATTTGGGCTGCCTCCTGAGCCGCAGTGTTTTGGGCCGCCGGAAGGTGGGTGACGTCCGGATCTTCTTTTTCTTGTGGCTGTGGACACCTTTCAACACTGCTTTCTTGGCCTTCAAAGCCTTTGCTTTGGCTTCAGCTTTAGGAGGGGCAGGGGCTGCCTTCTTCGCCTTCGGCGCCATCTTCATGAAAAGCGGGTTTAATATATTTTGATAGTAATTGTCCTCACAATCTTCAGCATTTTGCTTTATGCTTTTAAAAGCAGTGTTCTGAAAAAAAGGTCTAGGGTTCCCACCAGACCGTCAAAAGGGTCCACAGTGCAAAAGAAAAGAGGGGTCTGGAAACTAGTTCTAAAGGTTTTAGAGCTATTAATTCAGGTACTCCGCACAGCCCTCTGAAGTAAGCGCTAATACCATTCTACAGACAGGGAAATTGAGGCCCGGTGGGTCGGTTTAGGTCTTCTCACACAAGCTAAGAAGCTGCAGCGTTGGGGTTTGGATCCAGGCTGTGGCTTCCTAACCTTCTGTGCCTCGCTGCTGTGATCACTGCTCACTTTTTGGTCCCTTGTTGAGAAGGCCGGAAGGTCAGGTCGCATCCTGCCATTTGAGGCCAGTTTTGGGCGGGGATCCCAGGCCAGCTCCGAGGTCACCCGTGTCACACACCAGTGGCACCGCCCCCAGGTTTGGCAGCCCAGATATTCTGGGATGCCTGAAGGGCGGGGCAGGAGATGGAGAGGCCAATGGCTGTGAGAGCGCCTCACCTGGCCTGCTTCGTGAGCCCAGGTATGCTAGTGGCTCCGCCCCCGGCCCAGCCCAGCCCCGCCCGAGGTCGGGGCTCCGGGAGCGGAAATTCCTGCACGGACGAGGCGGAGCGGGTGCCTTCCGAGAGGCCGAACTTGGCCATGGAGCCAGTGGCGACCTGGACCCCCAGGAAGGTGGCGGCTTGGCTGAGAGGTGGGTGGGGCCGGGGCAGTGCTGGGCCTGAGGGGCCCTGGGCCGGGGAGAGCGGAAGCAAAAAGGACCTGCCGAGTTTGTCAGTCGGTTAGTCAGTCCGCAAGTATTTACAGAGCGTCTGCCGTGAACCCGGCAGAAAGATAGTCGAGATGACTCCGGTGGGGTCCCCCGAGGACCTAGAAGGGGTCTGCCTTCCCCTCAATAGCCCAGGCAGTGGTTCTGTAATGAAAACAGAAGGTGTCGCTCCAGCTGACCGCCCGCAGTGTATCTCATCTTCCCTCTGCCCCCGGGGCGCAATGGGCTGTAATTCATCCCACTTTTCAGATGCTGAAAACTCTGCACTGAGGCAACGAGCGATTTGCCCAGGCTTTGGACTAGGGCCTGCCGGTGGTGTCTTTTCCCTCCCCCTCCCCTGAGGCTCCCAGTGAGAGCAGAAGCCCAGGCCCAGCTGGAGGGGGTGGGCACAGCCCCTCCTGAGACCTGCAGGGAGGATGAGCCCAGATGGGTGGGAAAGGGTCCAGAGTGCCAGTGGACTCAGAGAAGTGTAGATGGTCTGCTGTGGAGCTGGGAGCTGGGAGGTGAGGACCACATTCCTCCCACAGGCGGAGCCAGAGTTGGAGGGGGCAACTGGAGTCGTCTGGGGGCAGACTCAGGGTGACCATCCCCGGGAGGAGCAGGGACTCAGGGCTGCAGTCAGTCTCCCAGATCGAATTCCAGGCCCAGCCCCTCTGCTCATCAGTTCTGTGACCACAAGTCTCCGTTTCCCTATCCACAAAATGGGAAAGGCAGCTCTGATCTTTTGAGGTTGGACCAAATAAGACAATTGTGATGAGGGCCTGGCTCAGCGTCAGGGTCTGTCGGGAGGGAGACAACACAGCGCATTCACCGAGCATGGGAAAGGGGGTGCTTGAGGCCCACGGCCATGGAGTAAAAGCTCCTGAACTCCTAGTCAAGGGCTCCTGATGTCACACAGGGGATGGGGGAAGAGCTATTGGTCACACACACACCGCGTAAAGGACTCTGGCTTGGAATGGCAGGGGTTCCTTCAAAGAGGAAAAAAGGTAACTATTAACCTCTATGCGTGTCTTTTCCCATCTGTAAAATGGGAATAACAATATCTGTACTTTCTAGATTAGGTGAAGATTAAATGTGTTAATATGTATAAAGTCCTTAAATTTTTCCTAACACATAGTATTTATTTTTGAGTGTCTGCTTTATGCCAGGCGTCAGCCGGAATTAGAGATGAACACTTGTTTTAAGGCCCAGTCCTTGCTCGTGTTCGAGAAGGAGAGGTTGGCGCTCTGGTGCAGGGGTCTGTGGAGGCACAGGCGGCAGTGAGTGCAGCAAGAGGCCCCAGCCCAGCCTGGGGAGTTGTGGAAGGCTTCCTGGAGGAAGTTAGATGACCAAGGACATGAGGGAGCTGGAAAAGCAGTTCAGGCAGAAGGAAAGGCACCTTCGGCGACCGTGAAGCAAAAGCAAGAGAGCCTGCTGGGAGCTGCAGGGAGTTAGTGCCCTGGATCTAGAGTGTTGAGCTTGACGGGCTGTGCCAAGAGATGAGAGTGGAGAGGCAGGTGGTGGCCGGATCGTACGGGGCCTTGCAGATCATGGTAGAGAGTCTGGCAACACACAGTGTGGGGGCTGCTACTGACTGAACCAAGGGAGTTGGTCAAGCGGTTGACGTGTCATGTCATTTAATAGACATGATTAGAAGCGACGTGTTTTCATTTTCCCCACTTTTTAAGGTGGAAACAGGCACAGAGTAATTCAGTTACTTTCTCAGTTGCTATCACTCAGGTCTCCCTGACTTCAAAGCCACATCAATCATGACTTGCCCAAGCATCAGAACCCCTGCAGGATTTGTTAAAAAGCGCATTGCTGGGCCCTGCCCATGAGTTCACGCCACTCGGCTTGCAGGATCTTATTAATAGTTCCCAGACCAGGGATTAAACTCAGGCCATGGCAGTGAAAGCTCAGAATCCTAACCGTAGTCCCAAAGTGACTGTACATTCTATCTGTACATTCTATCCCCCAAACTGACTTATAAATAAAAGCTTATACCTTTGGACCACCTTCATCCATTTCCCCCACTCCCTACTTCCTTGCCTCTGGCAATCATCAGTCTGTTCCCTGTTTCTAAGAGTTTGTGTTTTTTTGGATTCTGTATATGAGATAATACAGTGTTTGTCTTTCTCTGATTGATTTCACTTAGCATAATACCCTCAAGGTCTATCCATGTTGCAAGTGGCATGATTTCCTTCTTCCTGGCTGAATATTTGTGCGTGTGTGCACGTGTGCGGGTGTGTGACATTTTCTTTATCCATTCATCTGTCAACGGACACTGAGGTTGTTTCCATGTCTTGCCTGTTTTTCTTTTTTATGGCCATACCGCATGACTCATGGGATCTTAGTTCCCCGACTGGGATCGAACCCAGGCCATGGCAATGAGAGCACTGAATCCTAACCACTGGGCCATCAGGGAATTCCCAGAATTTGTATTTCTAACAAGTCCTCCGATGAGGCTGCTGTTGCTGCTGGTCTGGGGAACCATCCTTTGAGAACCACCGCACTGTGTGATCCTACTTCTCAACTCAGTACTAGCCTTATCTGTGAAATGGGCAGGACAAAACACAGCTTTGGTCTCAGGGTTGGCATTAGGAGGACCGCTCTTCCACTGACTGAAAAGGCCTTGACAACCCCCTGGGTCCCCTGCACTGACCCCTGCTCTCCCTCCAGGCCTGGACGATTCCCTGCAGGACTACTGCTTTGAGGACTGGGAACTGCCTGGCAAGTACCTGCTGCAGCTTTGCCCCCGCAGCCTGGAGGCTCTAACCGTGTGGCCTCTGGGCCACCAGGAGATCATCCTGGAAGGGGTGGAACAGCTCCGGGCCCTGGTGAGTGAATGGCGGCCCAACTGGCTGCAGCTTCCACCCACCCTGGGGATGCTGATGGGGGCTGGCCCCTGCCGGAGTAACCTGCCCCATCTCTGCACAGAGCTCGGGGCTACAGTCAGAGAACCTGCAGAGCCTGACAGAGGGGCTGCTGGAGGGAACCCGAGCATTCCACAGCTTGGTCCGAGGTCGCCTGGGGGGCTGTGTGGAGCCCCCTGCAGATGTCCTGGGCGCGGCCGTGCAGCTGGTACACGAGGCCCGTTCCCTCCTCTTCTGGCTCAACAGGTACCTCGGTCTCCTCCCAGGCTCTGAGTGGCTGGTGAGGGGACCCTCTGCATCCATGGCCTCCTCCAGGGACCTAGGAGAGAAAACAAGAGCTTGGCTCTTGTTCAGATATGGTTCAGTTCAGTTCATTTCAGTCACTCAGTCGTGTCCGACTCGTTGTGACTCCATGAACTGCAGCATGCCAGGCCTCCCTGCCCATCACCAACTCCCAGAGTTTACCCAAACCCATGTCCATTGAGTCGGTGATGCCATCCAACCATCTCATCCTCTGTCGTCCCCTTCTCCTCCTGCCCCCAGTCTTTCCCAGCATCAGGGTCTTTTCCAATGAGTCAGCTCTTCGGATGAGGTAGCCAAAGTATTGGAGTTTCAGCTTCAACATCAGTCCTTCCAATGAACACCCAGGGCTGATCTCCTTTAGGATGGACTGGTTGGATCTCCCTGCAGTCCAAGGGACTCTCAAGAGTCTTTTCCAATACCACAGTTTAAAAGCATCAGTTCTTCAGCCCTCAGCTTTCTTTATAGTCCAACTCTCACATCCATACATGACTACTGGAAAAACCATAGCTTTGACTAGACGGACCTTTGTTGGCAAAGTAATGTCTCTACTTTTTAATACGCTGTCTAGGTTGGTCATAACTTTCCTTCCAAGGAGTAATATGGTGGGACTGGCCAAAAAAGGTTAATTTGTCTGTGTAATGGGCTTCACATTGGTTTGTAATGGGGCTTCCATCTGCCTTCTATGCAGAAGATCCAGGTTCGATCACTGGGTTAGGAAGATCCCCTGGAGAAGGAAATGGCAACCCACTCCAGCACTCTTGCCTGGAAAATTCTATGGATAGAGGAGCCTGGTAGGCTACAGTCTACGGGGTTGCAAAGAGTCGGACACAACTGAGCGACTTCACTCACTTAAGGGCACTGGGTTCCCTGGGTTCCCACCCAACCTCCAGCTTGTAACCATGTCTCATCAGCAGCACTGCATGAGGAGCTGGCTCCCCCCTTCACTGGCTGCTGCCTGTCCCAGAGGTCCTAGCTCTAATGTCACCAACTCAGGGAAGCCTTTCCCATTATATACTCTCAGAACTTCCTACTGTCCCAGGAATAGAAGTTAAACCTTCTTTTGAATCTGTTCATTTTTCGGCTGCACTGGTCTTCCTTGCTGTGGGCAGGCTTTCTCTAATTGTGGGGTGTGGGGGCTGCTCTCTGATTGTATGTGGGCTGCTCATTGCAGTGGCTTCCCCTGTTGCAGAGCACAGGCTTTAGGGTACAGAGGCTTCAATAGTTGTAGCTCATGGGCTCTAGAATTTGTGGGCTTCAGTAGTTGTGGCACATGATTGCCCTGTGGCATGTGGGATCTTCTCAGTCCAGGGATCGAACCCATATTCTCTGCATTGGCAGGCAGACTCCTAACCACTGGACCACCAGTAAAGTAAAGTGAAGTGAAGTGAAAGTTGCTCAGTTGTGTCTGACTCTTTGCTACTGCATGGACTATACAGTCCATGGAATTCTCCAGGCCAGAATACTGGAATGGATAGCCTTTCCCTTCTCCAGAGGGTCTTCCCAACCCAGCGATTGAAACCAGGTCTCCCGCATTGCAGGCAGATTCTTTACCAGCTGAGCCACGTGGGAAACCCAAGAATACTGGAGTGGGTGGCCTATCCCTTCTCCAGCGGATCTTTCCGACCCAGGAATTGAACTGGGGGTCTCCAGCATTGCAGGCAGATTCTTTACCAACTGAGCTATGAGGGAAGCCCATAAATCATTATTGGACAACAGGGAAGTCCCTAATCATTATTGATGTAATTATGTATTTAATATCTGTCTCTCCAGTGCCTAGAACCAAGCCTGGCATTCATTAAACCATTGACAAATAAATCCTGTGCTAAAGTCTGTGCTAAAATAAAAGAAGTCTGCACAGAATAAATCTGTGCCAAAGATGTATCAGTCATCTCCTTCACCTCAAACCAAAACTCATCAGGGCCTTAGATGCATAGTCGGCTCAGGGTGGTTCAGTGGCCTGACTGTTAACCTCAGTCACCTAACCACTGCTCCATCCTCCCTTCTACCAGGTACCTCTTCTCCCACTTAAATGACTTCTCATCCTGCCAGGCGATTGGGGAATTATGCGGGGAGCTGGGCCAGGCCTTGCAGGAGGTAGGAGATCCAAGGGCCAGGCTTGGCCGAGGCCATAGAGACCAAGTCAGGCTAGAGCTTTTTATAACTTGTGAATCAGCACAGGTTCGGGGGTAGAGCAGGGAGAGGCCAGAGTAGGAAGAGAGGAGGCCTGGCCACTGGGTAGGGGGGGAAGAGGGTGTGGGGACTCCTAACTGGAAGGGGCAGCTCAGCAAGTTTGATCTCAGGAGGGTGTGGAGCAGGGGAGGGTATGTGTGGTGACCTCTGGGGGCCCAGTGTCAGGGAGATGGGACCTTGGGGCCAAAGTTCTGTGGCCATGTCATTCCGGGAAGGGGCCAGGGTATGGGACACGCTGGGAGGGACCGCAGGGAACTCCCTTGCCCTCAGGAGAAGGCAGGACACTCTGCTCAGGGCCGGCCCCCGCTCTCTCTCTGCTTCCAGGACTGTCCAGCGGCTGAGAAGGAAAGCAAAGTCCTGAGGATTGTGAGTCAGGGGCTGAGCAGGCCATGGGGATGGGGTGGGATGGGACTCAGGCTAGACATCCTGCCCTCCATCCGCCAGAGCAGCCATGTGGCCGGGATCTGCTGCAACATCCTGAGCTGCTGCCCGGAGGAGCTGCTGAAGCAGAAGGCTGTACTAGAGCGAGTGCCACTGGACGATCCTTCGGTGAGCCCTGACCTCTCACCTCTCACCTCTGATCCCCTCAAGCAGCCTCGTGTGGGCTCGGAAATCTGATTCTAGGGTCCCACAGAATCCTATCCTGTTATGGCTGGACGGACCTTTCTGTACAGATGTTAAAGGTTTAGAGGACCTCCCCTGGGGTCTCACTGTCATTCAGCCCCTTCTCCAGTCCAGGGGTCTCGGTGACACATGCCAACCCTGGGACACGGACCTGGCAGATTAGGGGAGAAGGGGAGAGGCCATGAACTTTTTTGCTTCAATCCTTGACCAGCTGGGAAAACCCCAGTCCTGCCCTGTCCCTGCTTAAGCCTTCAGGAGAGTTGCTGAGAATCTGAAAGCTCAGAAGTCAGTAACCTGCTCCCCTCAGTCTTTAGGGGAAGAGGAGGCAGGGCCCAGAGAGGTGCAGCAGCAAGCCCCAAGTCACACAGCATGTCGGGCGGTGCCAACTTGAGGCCAGCTCTCTCCTCCATTCCACCTGCCTATGAGTCCTGGTGCCCAGTGAGGGTCCTGCCCCCTGGCCCTGCAGCCCCCCGACCCTCAGTGACCACAGCCTTTGCCTTGCAGGGCCTGGAAATCCACACCACCAGCAATTGCCTGCACTTCGTGTCTCGAGTGGGCACCCAGGTGAGAGCCCTCCAGCCTTCTCAGCCACCCAGCCCATGGCCCTGTTCACCTGCCGGCCAAGCCCTGTGAAGGTGCACCCCCCTGAACCCCACCCTCCAACACCAGGTCCCCACCGACTCCCAGCTACAGGTCCTGCCCGGAGACGAGATTGTCCAGGTTAATGAGCAGGTGGTGGTGAGTGAGGGGAAGGGCACGGTGGGAGGAAGGGGTTCCTGAGTAGAACCCAGGTTGGTAAGTGGAGAGGTTCCCTTCCTTCTGGAGACCAGGGTGGTGAGCTGCTTGCCATGAGTTCAGCCAGCTCACGTGGGTCCGAGGGGCTCCAGGAGGCTTCGCGGAGGAGGGTGAGGGGAGGCTGAGCGCGAGGCTGGGAGAGTGATCTGAGGGAGGGCTGTTGGGTTGCCCCATCAGCCCAGAGGCTCCCATCCAGGTCAGTGCAGCCCCGTGTCCCCATCCCCTAGGTGGGCTGGCCCCACAAAAACGTGGTGAGGGAGCTGCTGCGAGAGCCGGACAGGGTCAGCTTAGTGCTGAAGAAGGTCCCGGTGCCGAAGACTCCACAACAGGTACCTGCCACCCTCCCTGCCCTCAATTGCTTTTGGACCCAGGTGTGATGCCCAGCTCCATCACCTGTTTCTCATTGTTCCTTAGACCCCTCCTCAGCCCCTGGGCTCACCATGCCCAGTGAGCCCATCACCAGCTCCAGCCTCGGTGTCTCCCAGGTAACAGGCTCGGGCCCCAGGTGGGTCTTGGAGGGTGAGCCACAGCTCACTTTATCTCTCCCCCATCACTCCAGGACCCCGTCTAAAGACATCTTTGACTTCGACCTGTCTTCAAACTCAAGTCCTGGACCAAGCCCTCCTGCCTGGACAGGTAATATCAAAGCCCCATGTGTTAGCAGGTGTCCCAGACAAGGCATGTGGGGTGTCTGACTCTGACCCTGGGCTCTTACACCCCCCGCCTACTGCTGGGCCTGGGTCTGAGGCTCATGGAGCCTCTCTCTCTCCTCCCTCCCTGACAGATTCAACCTCCCTTGGCCCCAAGCCCCTGCCCAGCCCCCCTGCAACCCCAGCCACACACCCGGCAGAGGTAGCAGACACTCCAGAGCCCCCAGAACACCCTGATAGGGTAAGTTCAGGGGCTCAGCAGGGAGGGTTGTGTGGCTCTGGATGCAGACTCTTCTCTAATTGCCTGTGTTCCTTTCAGAGTCCTGTCCCTGGCTGCAGGAAATCAAAAGGTATGAAATGCACCTGACTGGGTAGGTTGGGGGGGTTTCCTCTGCTCTGAGGCACTCTTAGAAGTCTTTACAAGGCTGGCAAGACCACCCTCCCAGCACACATGTCGCACACTTCTCTCCCGGACACGGTTCTGTTTCTGGGGTCAGACAGACCTGTGCTCCCAGGCCTCTCACCAGCTCTGCGATTTCTGGGCAAACAGCTTGTCCTCTGATCTTCACCTTCCTCATCTCTTTTTTTTTTTTTTTCTTTTCTTTTTTTTTTTAATGTGAAAAAAAANGTCAGACAGACCTGTGCTCCCAGGCCTCTCACCAGCTCTGCGATTTCTGGGCAAACAGCTTGTCCTCTGATCTTCACCTTCCTCATCTCTCTTTTTTTTTTTTTCTATTCTTTTTTTTTTTAATGTGAAAAAAAATTTTTTTTTTAGAGCTTCCATTTTACTTTATTTTACTCCTCATCTCTTAAAATGAGAAGAGTCACCCCCCGCTCAGAACTGACACTTGCTACAATCCAAGCGCAGAGCAGGGGTTCAGAAGCATCAGCTGGGGGTGCTCATGGGGGGACCAGGGAGCAGCTTTGGGGGTCTGGGGTGCCCCCTTCACTGACCCTTCAGTGCCCCTTCACTGACCCTTGTGCCATGCTGCTGCAGGCGTGGCGACGCGCCGGCGGGTGTCCTGTCGGGAGCTGGGCCCGCCCGACTGTGATGGCTGGCTCTTGCTCCGCAAGGTGCCCGGGGGCTTCATGGGCCCACGCTGGCGCCGCTGCTGGTTCGTGCTCAAGGGACACACACTCTACTGGTACCGGCAGCCCCAGGTGAGACCCCCCCCACAACACACAAGTGATCATCTCAGGGCCACAGCTCCTGTTCCTCCTCCACCGTCCAGGCCCATCAGTGGTCACCCGTGGGCCTCAGCATTCCCATCTGTAAAATGGGAACACTCTTCGGAGAGAACTGAGGTGTGTGCAAAAGCAGTTTGGAAAAGGTATCACAGGCCATGCAGAATCACTGATTCTGCCCGCCTTTCCTTCCCCTTCTGTTAATCTGTCGTCCAGTGGTGGGTGCTCAAGCAGTTCTCTCCTCACTCCGCTAACATTCAAGGTGCCTACTGTATACCCAGCTCTGGGCTGGGCCCTGGGACCTGGGGGAGCACTGGACCTTTTCTGTTTCTCAGGCCAGTGGGGACAGGGATGAATATACAGGGACGATACAGGAACATAGAATGTGATGGAGGAAGAGCCCGGGGTGGGTGGGATCCCTGCAAAGGTGGCCAGCCCACCTGAAGCGTGGCGAAGGCTTCCTGAGAAACTGGTGCCTGAAGGTCAGTTAGACGGAAAGGTGAAAGAAGAGCAGGCAGGGAGAGGAGCATTCTGCAGAGCAGCTTCGTCTGTGTCTGTGATGGAGCAGGTGTATGAGCGGGCTCCTCTTTCCTGGCTGTTTCTCTGGATACCTTGCCTCCCATTTCCAGGCACAGAGACACCCCTTGGTCACAACCCTACCCCAGCTTCCTGCCCTGAGCCCTGGGCATTGACAGATGAGCAGTTAGACAGCCCAGGAGATGCCCTCCCCGCCTCCACCCCTGCCCTTAGGAGCCTGCCTGGGCCTCAAGGGTGTTGGAGCTCAAAGCTGACCCTCACACTGTGATCCCCCAGGATGAGAAGGCCGAGGGGCTCATCAATGTCTCCAACTACAGTCTGGAAAGTGGACAAGATCAGAAGAAAAAATAGTTAAGTCCTGGGCTGTGACAGGCCAGGGGTGGGGAGAGAAAGGGAGAGGCAGGTGACAGAAGGGGCGGGGATGGGGGCAGCAGGTGGCTGGGATTCCCAGGTCAGCCTCTCTGGGTTTGGGATGGGCACCCCCAGGTGAGTGAGGCCCCTCTGCTCCCCGGCAGTGTGTTCCAGCTCACCCACAACGTGTACAAACCCTTCATCTTCGCTGCTGATACCCTGACGGATCTGAGCATGTGAGTGCCACTCTCTCACCCCCCAACAGCTTGCATGTGAGTGCTCGGGGCCTGGGCTCAGGAGCCTGGATTCAGATCCCAGCTCTCTGAGAGGGCTGCTCAAGATAACTCCCTTCTCTAAGCCTCAGTTTCACCTTCTATAAAATGGACTAATAAGAATTCCTATCTCTCAGATTGGCTCTGAGGATTAAGTTAGAAGATGATATAAGTGAAAGCCCCACCCAGCACTCTTGAGAGTCCCTTTGACTGCAGGGAGACCCAGCCAGTCTGTCCTAAAGGAGATCAGTCCTGAATATTCATTGGAAGGACTGATGTTGAAGCTGAAACTCCAATACTTTATAATCAAAACCTAAGCTCTGTTTCGGACGTGACCGAGAGACTGAACTGGCTGACTGAAGCTCTGTTTCAATGGTTAACAGGGACTCCCTATATACCTTCTCTCTCTTCTTTTTTATTGAGACTTAATTGACATTGTACAGTCAACCATTGAACAATGTGATTAAGGGCACTGACACCCGCCTCCCCCAACACACACACACATATGCAGTCAAAAATCTGCATGTAACTTCACAGTTGGCCCTTCCCATTTGTGGACCTGGATCTGTATCCATTGGATTCTGTGTTTTGGGGTTCTGTGTCCATGGATCATGTAGTGTATATTTAGTGAAAAAAATCTACTTATAAGTATACCTGCACTGTTCAGATCTGTGCTGTACAAGGGCTGAGTGTGTTAGTTTTAGGTGTACAACATGATGATTTGATACATGTATAGACTGTGAAATGATTATACCTCAGTAAATTTAATTGACTTTCACACCACAGTTATAATTTTTCTTACAAGAAGAACTTTTAAGATTTATTTTCAACAATTTTCAAACATATAATACTGCATTGTTACTATTGGCACAATGCTGGACATTATCACACCCCCAGGACTTGTTTATCTCATAGCTAGAAGTTTGTACTTCTTAACCCTCTTTAGCCATTTTGCCTACCTCCCACCCCCGTGCCTCTGGCAATCACCGACCTGTTCTCTTATCTCTGA
>SJYX01022379.1:0-68602 GCA_006410675.1 Oreotragus oreotragus
TAACTTCTATGCAGAGTACATCATGAGAAACGCTGGACTGGAAGAAACACAAGCTGGAATCAAGATTGCCAGGAGAAATATCAATAACCTCAGATATGCAGATGACACCACCCTTATGGCAGAAAGTGAAGAGGAACTAAAAAGCCTCTTGATGAAAGTGAAAGAGGAGAGTGAAAAAGTTGACTTAAAGCTCAGCATTCAGAAAACTAAGATCGTGGCATCTAGTCCCATCATTTCATGGCAAATAGATTGGGAAAACAGTGGAAACAGTGTCAGACTTTTTTGGGGGGAGCTCCAAAATCACTGCAGATGGTGACTGCAGCCATAAAATTAAAAGATGCTTACTCCTTGGAAGGAAAGTTATGACCAACCTAGATAGCATATTAAAAAGCAGAGATGTTACTTTGCCAACAAAGGTATGTCTAGTCAAGGCTATGGTTTTTCCAGTGGTCATGTATGGATGTGAGAGTTGGACTGTGAAGAAAGCTGAGCGCCAAAGAATTGATGCTTTTGAACCCTGGTGTTGGAGAAGACTCTTGAGAGTCCCTTGGACTGCAAGGAGATCCAACCAGTCCATTCTAAAGGAGATCAGTCCTGGGTGTTCATTGGAAGGAATGATGCTAAAGCTGAAACTCCATTACTTTGGCTACCTCATGCGAAGAGTTGACTCATTGGAAAAGACCCTGATGCTGGGAGGGATTGGGGGCAAGAGGAAAACGGGACAACAAGGGATGAGATGGCTGGATGACATCACTGACTCAATGGACATGAGTTTGAATGAACTCCGGGAGATGCTGATGGACAGGGAGGCCTGGTGTGCTGCGATTCATGGGGTTGCAAAGAGTCGGACACGACTGAGCGACTGAACTGAACTGATAGCGGATTAACAATGTTCTGATAGTTTCAGGTGAACAGCGAAACTCAGCCATAAAACACACATGTATCCATTCTCCCACAAGCTCTCCTCCCATCCAGGCTGCCACATAACATTGAGCAAATTTCCCTGTGCTATACAGTAGGTCCTTGTTGGTTATCCATTGTAAATATAGCACTGTGTACAGGTCCATCCCAAGCTCCATAACTATCCATTCCCCACCCGTTTCCACCCCACCGCCAGCCCCCCTGCCCTGCCTCCTCAGAAACCATAAGTTCCTTCTCTAAGTCTGTGACTCTTTCTGTTTGGTAAGTAAGTAATTTAATTTGTATGATTTCTTTTTAGATTTCACGTATAAGGGATATCATACAGTATTCCTTTTCTGCCTGATTAACTTCACTAAGTATGACAATCTCTAGGTATGACAACCATCCATGTTGCTGCAGATGGTCTTATTTTATTCTTTTAAATTGGGTAAACCCACTTTTTAAGTTTCTGTGACCTGTCTGGCTCCTATAGGATTGTGACTTTGTGACCTCTGCCTTGCCTCCCCCCACCAGTCTCCACATACCTGCAAAAACTTTTCAGAGCGGATGAATGACCCCTTTAGCTCCTGCTCTTTCTGTTCCAACTGTTCCCATCGCTGTTTCAGGGAGGCCTTTGTGATCTCGAACACCTGGCCGGTAAGCAGTGGGTATCTGTGTGTATTTGGGGTTTCAAGTCATCCATCGCTTTCAGGTTCATGTTTAACTCTGCTCATCTTTGTCCCTTAACCTTGCTGCTGCACCCTGGCTCATGTCTACCTGTGGCCCCCACTACCCAGGATGAAGCCCCAATTCCCTCCAGTAGCCCCTGCATGTCAGCATCCCTGCTCTTCCTTCAGGCCTCAGCCCACCCTGTCTCCTTCAACACTGTTTTCCAGACTCTTAGCCACCTGTGTTTTGTTCTTACCTTCCTGTTTTTGTATACGCTGTCCCCTCTGTGTGTTTCTCCCTTTTCACCCTATCCCTCTTTGCTGAAGAAGCTGACTTGCCCTTCAGCCATGCTTAAGACATTACTTCCTCCAGGAAGTCCTCCGTGACCACCCCTGTGTAGAGACAGGGGCTTTCTCTGGGCTCCCACCGTCCCTGCTCACTGCTTCCCCCCTCACAGCAGTCACTACCCGGACACTTGTCTGCTCTCTTCTCTAGGCTGTGAGCCCGTGAGGGCAGGGGCTGTGGTGAGGCTTCTAGATCCCAGGGCATCCCCTGCACACAGTAGCTGCTCAGTGCACACGGATTTGCACCAACCACTGACCTCATTTGACCCCCATTTGACAGATAAGGAAAGCAAGGCTCAGCACAGTGGCTTGTCTCAGACCTTGTAGTAATAAGTTGGCTCCATCCCTTTCTCATCTCTTTTTGGAGGGGTCTGGAGTCCCCGCAAAGTTTCAGGGACTACATTGAGTGGCTCACCTCCTTCTGGGCCTGAAGGCCCCGGTCTGTATCCACCAGCTCCTGCTTCTTCTCCAAGAGACGCAGGACCAGGGGGACGTGGTCCGTGTCCTGCTCCGGGATCTTCCTGGAGGGGCAAAAGGAAGTGGGGGTAAAGGAGGCAAGAGGTAGGGCCTCCAAATTCTCCAGCGGTGCCTAACATGCCTCTATTAGCCACCTCCTGGCTGTGGAACCTTTTACTCATTCAGCAAATTGTCCTGGGAATCTACTCTGTGCCAAGCACTGTTCTTCGCACTGGGAGGTACAGCCTTGGTCAAGACAGACAGATCCCTGGTCTCCAGGAGCTGGCATCCCATTAGGGAACACAGAAAAGAAAGCTAACAAACAGCAAGCAATGCTAGGGACTTCCCTGGGCTTCCTGGTGGTCCAGATGGTAAAGGATCTGCCTGAGATGTGGAAGACCCAGGTTCGATCCCTGGGTCTGGAAGATCCCCTGGAGAACATGGCAACCCACTCCAGTATTCTTGCCTGGAGAATCCCCATGGACAGAGGAGCCTGGTTGGCTACAGTCCGTGGGGTCACAAAGAGTTGGACACAACTGAGCTATTAACACTTTCACTTTCACACTTTCAGGGACTTTGCTGGAAATTCAGTAGTTAAGACTCCAGGCTTCCAAAGCATGGGGTGCAGGTTTGACTAATGATCAGAAAACTAAGGTCGGACATGCTGTGTGGTGCAGCCAAAAAAATAATAATAAAAATAAACTATGCTGGGACATGGTAGGGACTGACTGAGATGAAAAAGTCAGCAGACTAAAGGAAATCTCTCAATAGGGACATTAGTCTCTGAGAAAGGGATATTTGAGCAGAGACTTGAAGGGGAAGAGGGAGGGAGCCGTGTGGATGCTGCAGGGAACAGATTCTAGGCTGAGGGAAGAGTCGATGCCAGACCCCAAGAGAAGGACCTTGGTATGTAGAAGGAGCTGCCGGGAGGACAGTGGTGGGAAGGGAGGGAGGAGCAGAGTGGTGGGAACTGAAATTAGAGAAGTTACGAGGGTCAGACTGCGGTGGGCTGCGATGAAGGGAGTCTCTGGCTTTTGGTCTCTGAGTGAGATGGGAAGCATGGGAGGGTTTGGGGCAGAGAAGGTACCCCTCTGGCTGCTCTGGAGAGCAAGGCCAATAAGAGGGACGGGGCAGCTGCAGGGGACCCAGGACAGATCACAGGATGATGTGGAGAGGATGTGATTCTGGTCTGGGTGGCTCTGTAGAAAGGTAAGGAGCGGTGGGTTCTGGGTACCACTGGAGAGCAGAGCAGATGGGGTGATGAGGCAGTGAGAGAGGAGTTCAAAGGGGAACCTCGATGCTGGAAGGATGTTGCTGCTGATGGCAGGCTGAGTGGGGAGCAGGGAGGTCAGCTCTTCCGTAAGGCCAAGTTGAGACTGAGCTGCAGGTTATCTCTGCGGGGGAGGGTCTAGGAGGAGACTGAGATCTGGAGCCAGGCTCCTAGGAGAGAGGAGAGGCTGGACCCAGCCCCACAGGGTCAGCTGTATCGGAAGCAGGAGGGATGTGCTATCATTCCACTTGGCTTGCCCAGCTCTGGTCCAGGGGAAACCCTCCCGTTTTACTGACTCTGAGACTGAAGTTGGGGGACTCCCCTAAGTTAAGAGTCCACACTCGGGCTTCCCTGGTGGTCTAGTGGTTAAGAATACGCCTTGCAATGCAAGGGGCACTGGTTTGATCCCTGGTTTGGGAAGCTCCCACATGCCCCGGAGCAGGTAAGCCCATGCACCACAACTACTGAAGCCTGCACCCCTAAAGCCTGTGCTCCGCAACAAGAGAAGCCAGCCGCCACCATCAGAAGATTACGCACAGCAACGAAGAGCAGCCCCCACTCACCGCAACTACAGAAAGCCCATGTGCAGCAACAAAGACTCACCACAGCCAAAAAAATCAGAATAACTAAATAAATAAATCTTAAAAAAGAGTCCACACTCCCACTGCAGAAAGCGCAGGTTTGATTCCTGGTGAAAGTGAAAGCAGTAGTCGCTCAGTCGTGTCTGACTCTTTGCGACCCCACGGACTGGAGCCCACCAGGCTCCTCTGTCCGTGGAATTCTCCAGGCAAGAATACTGGAGTGGGTAGCCATGCCCTTCTCCAGGGGATCTTCCAGACCCAGGGATTGAACCCAGGTCTCCTGCATTGCAGGCAGATTCCTGGCAGGGGAACTAAGATCTCACATGCCACGCAGCCAAAATATACATATATATAAAATGATATATTAAATGATACTGAAGTTGGGATCCCCTCCAGCCACAGTGCTGAACAAGGTGGACAAGCTTCCTCCAATCTTCCTCTAAAATGTAGTTTGCAGGGAGAGAGTACGAGAGTAATTCCTTTCCACCTTGGGTCAAACGATTTCATCTCAACTGGGTATCAGCTAGGGGTGGGGCTCAGGCACAGATCAGAGACCTGGATTATTGACCCAGCTCTGCCCTAACTACCCCTGAGACCTTGGGGAAATTGCCATTTCCTTCAAGCCTCAGCATCTTTCTCTGGGAAGTGGGGCCATAAACCTCCACCAAGAACTGCCCGAAGAAGCCAGGATCCAGGGGGGAAGGAAGGGGCCCACACCCACCCACTCCTGCCCACCCATCCTGCCTGCCTCTCAGTGTGCCCTGCACACCACTCACTCAGACAGTTTCTCTTCCAAAACCAGTTGGAGATATTCCTCCCAGGGCCCTGCCATTCTCCCGCAGTTGCCCCGGGCTTGTTTTCTTTCTGGAATTTTGCGCAAGTCTAGGAGGCCCTGGGGGCTTCTGATGGACGGTTTGCATGCTAGGTACTCCCGGAAGGCAGCCACCCAGCAGGCCTTGGTCGCCTGGGCAACCAACGACACAACATTCCATTGCCAGCCCCGGACTGGAGAATCCGCTCCCATCCGCCCAGAGGGAGGGGGCTGCAGGGAGGGGGCAGTTTCTGCCCTTTCTGGAGGAGCCTTGAACTCCCAATCTAAGTTGGGGTGCAGTGAACAGGACGTGAGTCTCTTGGCCAAGAATTTGCTACTGTTGGTGCCCCATGGCTGGTCAAACCTCCTGCCAGATGGGTGGGACAGGGCTTCACTCACACGGCTGTGTGATCAGCTGTGTTGCGTGCATGCTCAATCGTGTCCAGCTCTTTGTGACCCTTTGGACTGTAGCCCACCAGGTCCTCTGTCCATGGGATTTTTTAGGCAAAAATACCGGAGTGGCTTGCCATGCCCTCCTCCAGGGTGTCTTCCCAACCCAGAGATTGAAACCCGAGTCTCTCATTTCTCCTGCATTGGCAGGCGAGTTCTTACCACTAACACCATGTATATGAAGCATACAGTTCTATGGGTTTTAGCAAATGCATAAAGTTGTGTAGTCACAACAGTCAAGATACAAGATATTTTCATCGCCCCCCCCCGCCCGAAGTCCTCATGTCCCTTTATAATCCACTTTGTCCTCACTCAGCCCCTGGCAACCACTGACCTGTTCCCTTTCCCTGTAGATTTCCCTTTTCCAGAATATCCTCAGTGGACTCGTATAGATGATCAGCCTTTCAAGTCTGGCTTCTTCCACAGAGCCGTATTCATTGGCGATTCATTCATACTGATGTGTGCATATTGACACACATTTTTCACTACTGAGTCGTATTTGATAACATACTATAGTTTGTTTATTTGTCCTCCACTTGGATTATTTCTAATTCTAGGCAATTATAAATATAGACTGTGTTCACGTGCAGAGCTTATGTGCAAACAGAAGCTTTCCTTTCACTTGCACAAATATGTAGACGTATGATAGATGGGCCATATAGTAAGTGCAAGTTTAACTGTCCAAAAAACTGCAAACCTGGTTTTCAAAGGGGCTGCACTGTTTTGTATGCCCACTAGCAATGCATGTGAGTTTGGATTGCTCCATCTCCTCCCCAGCAGTTGGGACTGTCAGTTTTACATTTGTAAAAGTCATTCTAAAAGATGGATAGCTGTATGAATACAGCGTTTTTATTTACCGGCAATTGTAGATTCCTGTGCAGTTTAAGAAATAAAGAGAGAGAAGCCATACTGCTTCATCTGGTCTCCCCCAGTGGTGATATCCCGCTCAACTACAGCCCGGATCACAATCAGATGTGGACACGGATTGAAATCCTCCCACCTCATTTAGACTGCCCTGTTTTATATGCACTTGTTTGTGTGCATGTGTGTGTGCGCGTATTTAGTTCTCTGCAATTTAAAAAAATTATTTATGTACTTGGCCAAACAGCGAGGCTTGTAGGATCTTAGTACCGTGAGCAGAGATCAAACCTGGGCCCCTAGTAGTGGAAGATCAGAGTTGTAGCCACTGAACCACCAGGGAAGTCCCTCATTCTATGCTGTTTTATCACATGTCGATTCCTATGACTGCCACAGTCCAGATGCAGAACATCCGTCACGAGAGTGCTTCCATCTCACCTTTCATAGCCACACCCATCCCCTCCCTCCTGCCTCCCTGACCACTGCCTCCACTCATCTGTCCTCCAGCTGTATTATTCTGTCATGTCAGAGGTGTCATACAGTAACTGGAATCATATGCCGTGTAACCGCTTGAGATGGCTTTTTTCACTCAACATTATTCTCTTGAGCTCCATGCTGCTTGCTACAGATGTCTATTCTTTTTGATTGCTGAGTCGCATTCCATGGGACGGATGTATCTCACGCTATGGGACTTCCTCGGGGGCCCAGTGGTTAGGAATGGGCCCCGAGCTTCCATTTCAGGGGCTCCAGGTTCCATCCCTACTTGGGGAACTAAGATCCTGCGAGGCAGGGCCAAAAAAGGAATCACTGATGTTGGAGGATATTTGGGTTGATTCCTGTCTTTGGCTACTACAAATAAGACCTCAGTGAAGATTCCTCTCCTGGTTTTTGTATGAACAGGAGTTTTCATTTCTCCAGTATAGATGCCGAAGAGTACAATTGCTAGGTCATATGGCCAGCGCCTGTTTGGTTTTGTTTGTTTTTAAGTTAAGAAACTGCCATATACTTTTCCAGAAGGGCTGCACTATTTTATATTCCCAGTAGCAATGTATGTGATCCAGCTTTTTTCTGCATCCTCACTGCCATCGCTATTTTTTGTTTTAGCCATTCTGATTAGTGTGTAGCAATATCTCACTGTGGTTTTACGTTGCATCTCTCTACTGGCTAATGATGGTGACCATCTTTTCACGTGCTTCTTTGCCATCTGTATATCCTCTTCAGTAAAATATCTGTTCCTGTCTGCTGCCTGTGTCCTAACTGGATTTTTTTAAACTGAGTTTTGAGACTTCTCTGAATATTCTAGATATATATCAAGATGTTCCAGAGAGTCCTCTGTTGGATATCTTCGCCCAGTCTGTAGCTCCTCTTTTCATTCTCCTCAGATGGTCTTTTGTAAAGTATTAAATTGGGATGAGGTCTGATTTGTCACATTTTCTTTTATGGAGTGTGCTTGTGGTATCAAGTCAAAGGTGGGTTTTGAACTCAGGCCATCTGGATGTGGAGTCCATCCTCTTTAACCACAACACTCCAGAGACAGTTGAGCCCTTTTTATTTAAATATTTATTTGTTTTATTTGCTGTGTTGGGTCTTAGTTGTGGCATGGGGGACTTTCAGCTTCAGCATGAGGAATCTTTAGCTGCAGCATGTGGGAACTCAGTTCCCTGATCAGAGACTGAACCCTGGCCCTCTGCATTGGGAGCAAGGAGTCTTAGCCATTGGACCATCAGGGAAGCCCCAAGTTGAGCCCCTTTTTGGATCTTTCCTTCTGTAGGCCTATTCCCTTCCTTCCCTCCCCAGAGGATACCATCATCCTGAAGCTGGTGTGCCTCCTTCCCTTCTTAATTTTCCTCTTTTACAGGTTTTTTTAACCAATGTTTATGGAGCACCTTTTATGTGTCAAGTACTGTGTGAGGATACAGCAGTGGATAAGAGAAAACCTGTCCTCATGGGGCTTGCTTCCCTGGTGGCTCAGATGGTAAAGAATCCACTTGCAATGCCAGAGACTCAGGTTCAGTTGGGTCGGGAAGATCCCCTAGAGAAGGGCAGCCCACTCCATTATTCTTGCCTGGACAATCCCATAGATAGAGGAGCCTGGTGGGCTACAGTCCATGAGGTCACAAAGAGTCAGACAGGACTGAGTGACTAACACTTTCACTTTCATGGGGCTTAGAGGTTAATGGTGAGGCCAGATGAATCAAATCACTCTGTAAATACATCATTACACTCTGTTAGGATTGCCAGGAGAGGTACAGAGTGCAAGGAGGGGGGCAGGGAGGCCTCCTTGAGGAAGTGACATGTGAACCCAGGCCTGAAGGGTAAGAAGGGGTGAGTAGAGGAGAAGAAAGGTATGCTAAGTTTTCAGAACAGCACATGCAAAAGTCCTGAGGCAGGAGGATACAGTCCTGCCTAGAAGAGAACAAAAGTCTGTATTGTAAAGTTTGATTGGGGTCTTCCCTGGTGGTCCAGTGGTTAAGAATCCGCCTTCCAATGTAGGGGACATGGGTTCAATCCCTGCTTGGGGAACTAAGCTCCCCCATGCTGTGGGGCAACTGAGCCCACGCCCCACAGTTAGAGAGCCCCTGTGCCACAACTAAGACCCAACGCAGCAAAAAAGAAAAAAAAAAGTCTGTCAGGAGGACTGCATAGTGCCACGGAAGGGCAGTATCTGGATTAGAAATGACAGACAAGGGACGGAGGTTCAGAGGAGGTAAGTGACTCCTCCAAGGACACACAGGTTGAGAGGTGCAGGGCCCGGGGGTTTGTTTATAGAGAGATAACCCATCTCTGGTTTGGAACTTTCTGGCCTGGAGGCGGGGAGACAGTCCCTACACAAACACTAGTCCTCAGAAGGCTGGAGCTGTGGCTTGAGCTCTGTGGCCGGTGGATCCACCCCAGCCAAGGCCTCAGGACTCCTCTCTGTTAAATGGACGCATTGCTCCCACCTCCTTTTGGAGTGTTTGGCTTTGCTCCCTCTTTGGGGTTTTTCCCCTGCCACACTGCTGAGGTAGGACCCCCCAACCCCGTCTCTGTCCCCACATCCTAGGGGACGGGGTGGGGCTCCTGAGTGACAGAGGACAAGACACAGCTTCTCAGCTGGCCTTGCTCTTGGCCACAGACCCACAGGCTCTGGAAATATCCACTCCCCCACCCCCAGTCTTACGCTTGGTCAGCCTCCCCATTCCTCCTTCTCCATTCCAAGGCAGGGGCCGGGGGAGGGGCACTTTGGAGCAGGACTGAGAAAGAAGGAAGCCGCGATGTGGCCTGACAGACAGACACCTTGTTTTCTGGCCGTGGGAGGAAGGGACTTGGTGGCCTGCTTCCTCGGCAGCCAGCCCGCAAATGGGGGTTTGGAAATCCAGCCCACTCCGCCCAGTGTTGCCTCCTGTCCCACGTGGCTCCCTGCCCAGAATCGTGCCGGGCACTCACAAATGGGACTTTGTGTTCCTGAGGCAAAGAACACACTCCTCATCCCCAACCTGGCCTGGGACTGGTCCGCCTTGCCCCGATCTTGGCCTCAGAGGAGATGGGGCCACTTCCCAGCAGGGAAAACTGAGATCTAGAGACGCACAGGTCTGCAGTGCCAGAACAGGCATCTGCCTCCCGCTCTGAGGTTAGGGGTGCAGCAGAGAGGTGGTGCACTGGCAAGGTGAAGGCACTGTGGGGGGAAAGGAAGTAAATAATAATATGACCAATATCACAGGAGAGAGGCCAGGCTCCAGCCCTCCAGGGAAACCAAGTTCTACTTAATCCAGAGAGTGTGTTTTGAGTTTTTCTTATGTGCCAAGCAGTGTGGGAGGTACCGCATGAATCAGACATTGTCCCTGACATTTAGAAGATAAGACGAGCATGTAAATCACCACAAAACAAGAGAACAGAAGACCAAGGTCACGGAGAAGCGCCAGCCGCGGGGAGTGGGGAGGGGGGCTGGTCTTTGCTGCCTTCTGTGCCCCCGGCCAGGCCCCCTGGGGGGCTGCAAGCAGAGCTACAACACACACAGCGGGGCAGCGGGGCTTTCAGAGACAGGAAGAAGTGGGAATCATTTTCTGATTATTATTCCTGATCAAAAAGAAGCACATGTCATTATGCCGAAGAAAGCCCTCCAGCTCCATGCCTGCTTTATCGGCTACGTGACACTTCGTGCTTTCTACCAAAGGTCTGTTCCTGCCTGCCTCTTACTTATTACCCTCCTAGAGGCCCAAGAGAACAGGGCTGGGCTGTCTGTACCTCACTGTATTTCCACTGCCTAGTATATAGTAGGTGCCCAATACACATTTGTTAAGTAAGAAAAGAATTATATATATATATATATATATACATATAATACGTAAACATCTTATATATATGAAAAGAATGTTATATATAAAACACTTCATGGGGACTTCCCTGGTGGTCCAGTGATTAAGACTCCATGCTCCCAATACAGGGTGCATGGGTCTGATCCCTGATTGGGGAACTAAGATCCTGCATTCCACGTGCTGCTGCCAAAAACCAAAAGATGAAATACTTCATAGCATCAATACTGTAAGCATCATGCTTATGCTTATATATGGTTGTATACACTGTGTATCCCCCATGACTTGGTTTCTTGTTTGCTTGTTTTCGGCCATGCTGCACAGCTTGTGGAATCTCAGATCTCAGACCAGGGATTGAACTTGGGCCCTTGGCAGAGAAAGCATAGTGTCTGAACTTCTGGACTGGCAGGGAATTCTCTATGACTTGCTTTTTTTTTTTAAGTACTTTTCCTGTCATTTAAGTCTTCGAGAACATTCTTCTAAACAGCTGTATAGTGTTTCATGACATTGCTCTTACATTGTCTGCACTTTATTTCACCCCACCCCTCCTAATATTTATTTAATAGAATCTGTGGGACTTAAGCCAGGAAGTAGATCGTAAAAGGAATGTAAAGACTTTCCTGGTGGAAAGACAGGGCAAAGACAGTGTCGGGTGAGGGGGGAATGTGAGTAAAATCTTACGAGTGTTGAATTCAGGAGCGGTTTTTAGAGAGCCAAGTGGACAGCCTGGGCCCAGGAGTGTGTTAAACTGACTTCAAATTAAAAACAAAAAACAAAAAAAATCAGTGTTTATTTGTTGATTTCCATGGTGCAAATTCTCCTGCCGTGGTTGATTTAAGCTCCAGATATGGCATCATTGAACACAGGGTTGGAAAGGCATAGGCTTGGCCGGCTCTGAGGAGCCAGTAGAAGCAGCCTCCAGCACCCCCCTGCCCAAGTTGAAGCCTGATCCCCACTCTAGGATCGGGGAGGGGGCTGTCTGTGAGCCTCCCTGGGCCCCAGGACCAGCGTCTCAGATGCACGGGGGGACTCAGCCAGTCCTGGGTGGTGGGGCCCACCTGGGGTGCAGGAGGCCAACCTTGGGATCTCACTATCAGATTTCTCAGCTGGGATGCAAACCCTCAGATTCCCCAAGCTCAGCAACCCGGAGCCGAATCCACACTTCAGTGGATTGTGTAGATTGCGTGACCACGATCCACTGAAGGGTGGCTGTTCCATCCATCCCTGGAATTCAGGGCTGGGCTTGGCACTCCACCCCAGCCATATCCTTAGGACCCAGCCTCAGAGCTCAGTCACCCAGTGGGGCTCAATGTCAGGCACAGTGGTGGGATCACGAGGGTCCATGATGGTCATGATACTTACAAGTACCTGCTGTATGCCAGGCTGAGCTGAATGTTTGATGTTTAATCATCCTATCCTCACACTCAGCCTATGAGGTGGGCTCTAGTATTAGTCCCAATTTACAGGTGAGGAAACTGAGGCAGTGAGAGGGTAACTCACTTGCTTAAGAGGATCCAGCTCTCAAGTGTAGATGCCAGGATTCAGCCCCAGGTTGGCTGAATGTTAAAACCTCTGCTCTTAAATCCTAAGCTCAGGGGACTTCCCTGGTATCCCAGTGGTTAAGAATCTGTCTTCCAATGCAGGGGACCCAGGTTCCATCCCTGGTCCAGGAACTAAGATCTTACCTGCCGCAGGGCAGTTAAGCTAATGGTTCATAACTACTGAGTCCATGTACTCTGGAGCCTACGGGCCAAAACAAAAGATCCTGCATGGGGCAACTAAGACCCAACACACCAAAAATAAACAAATATTAAAAATATCCTGAGCTCAGTGTCTCCTCCTGCTTGGCTTCATGAAGCACCTGCTGTGTGCATCCTATGGGCGCTAGACTATATAGGGAGTTGGCAAGAATGATTATTGATTTGTCTTGAAAATGGTCAGAGCAAGGGGAAGTGGCTAACCTTTTCTTGAGCACCTGCTGTGTACCAGGAATGATACCAAGTGCCTTACACAGACAACTTGATTAACTGTACAACAATCTCGCGAGAAAGGTGAGACCCTTCCCACATGACAGCCCAGGCCTGGGCACTCAGGAGCCTGCCCTCTTCTCTCTTAAGTGGCCTCTAGCAGGTCACATTCCTTCTGTGGGCTACTGTTCCCCCTCTGGTTCCTTGATAGGAGCTGTCCTAGGAGATTTCAAACCCTCTGCCAATTTCAGATCAAATTTATCAGAACAACAGGAAGTGGCCAGTCCATTTGGAAAGTACAGGGATTGTGGCCACAGCTCCAGGCAAGTGGCAGGGTCAGATGCCGGATACTGGACAGGTGACAGAGTTTCCTCCCCAGAGGCCTGGCTGGCACAGTTCATAGCCTTTGTAACCACCCCCACCCTGGGATCCTGGAGATGAGGGGAATTTGAGAATGTGACTCCCTGCTCAGTTCTGGATTTGGGTTGAGATGGCTGGTGGTGGGTTGGCTGGCATCTCAGGTGGCCACTAGGGCCACTCTTATGTTCCATCAAGAGTCCCTGGGGGCTAGATACCCTGAGATCTCTTTTTCAGAAGAAAAAGTTTCCTCTGTAAGCTCCCACCTAGGTGAGGAAGGTGGGGAGAGGCAGGACATCTGTCTTGAAGTAGCAGTCATATAAAAAGTACCATTTTCCCCTTGTGAGGATCTGGGGTGACTGATAAAAACTACAGGAGGGCTTTAACTACTCCCTTGGGGATACTACTGCTCGAATGCAACCCTGCACCACCCTTCGGACCCTGTTGAAGGGTGCTGCAATACTTTTAAGCTTTTGGGTCAGCTCTGCTGGGCCCATTTCACAGATAGGGTAACTGAGGCTCAGTCTTTGGAAGCTGGAGGACTCACCAGACAGTGGCCAGCCAGGGAGAGAATTCCAGGGATATGAATTCCTTGTCAGCCTGGCTGATGTGCTGGGTGGGAAGTCAGGGAGGGAGATAGGGAAGCAGGTCATGGACTGCTCCTGCGGCTGGGCGGGGCCTTCCCAGAATTGCCTATCTGGGTGTTGCCTCCGGAACATCATAAATAGAGCCTACTCATTGGTGCCCAGCCCTGGGCTGAAATGACCAGAGTGAGTCAGGCTCATAGCCAGTCCTTCTGAGAACTCTTAGGCAGCTAAACAACAAACTCACGGGGCGAGACAGTGTGAGTACGTATCTGTTCTAGGACAGGCCCTTCTGGTCACAGTATCTCACTTAATGAGATGTACAAAAAATGTACAAACCTGGAGCTGTAGGAGCAGAGAAAAAGGAAAGAAAACCTCTGCCTGGCATGAGAGGCCATCCTGGAAGACTTCCTAGAGGAGGTGATATTTGAGCTCTGCCTTGAAGGACAATAATAGCAAACACTTTCTGAAAAGCTTCTTATGTGCCTATTGGTGTTCTGACACCTGTACCTGCTTCCTTCCTACTTGCTTTATCTCATCGAATTCTCTCAAAGCCCTGTGAACGAGATACTATAATCACATAGGAACAGATGAGAACGCCAAACCAAGGTACAGAGAGGTTAAGTGACTGGCCCAAGACCACACAGTTACCGAGTGGCAGAGTCAGCATTCAAATTCAGAAAGGCAAATCAGTTACTGACTGTAAGATCTTCCACATGCTGTTTAATCCCTCTGAACCTCAGTTTGTGTATCCGTACAATGGGGGTACCGGTACAACAGTAAGTAGCACCTAGAATGATGGTGAAGAGGAAGATGAGATAATCCGTGTAAAACGCTTAGAACAGTGCCTGGCACACAGAAAGTGTTCAAACACTTGGAGATGGTTTTTTATCGTCGCTGTGGTGGTTATTATCTTCAAGCCCTCCCCTCCCCCTCCGGCGCAGCTTCCTCCCCCGCAATGCCAGCCTGTGACGTGGAATCTGCCGCACGCACAGTCTGGATTTAATTGGGAACTAAAAGAGATGGAAGGGGATGTTCGAGGCCCCTCCCTCTCTGGACTCTGAAAGGACCCCCAGGGAGGGTGTGACTTTCTCTAGCGACGCCTCCCGACGATCTCAGATACTGCTCCGGGACGGCGCAAGGAGGTCGGACCGAGCAGGCGGTGCGGGGATGGCAGGCAGGGGAGAGCCGGAGAGGTGTGATCGTGCTGGAAGCAGGGCAGGCAGGGGACACGTTGTGTCTTCTGTGCCCAGTGCCAACTCAGCAGGAGCCTGCCGCCACGCCCATCATGGCCGTGGGCCGCTCCCCACCTGGCAGTCCCAGCCTCCGCGCGCCCGGGGCTCCGCGGCGGGTGCGCTCTGGCACGCTTGGGTGGGGTGCCGGCAGAGGGCGCGCGAGGGTGGCCCGGGAACGGGCGGGAGGGGGACTCCGCGGGAGGCGGGATTGCGGGGAGGGCCCTGGACAGCCCCCCCACTCCCCGCCCGCCCCGCCTGCCCACCAAGAGCGCCAGACTAGAAGGCAAGGGCTGGCGGTGTGTCCCCCGCGCGCTCTGCCAGCTCGGCGCCCGGCTCCTACCTGTAGAGTCCGGGGAGGGAGGCGCCCCCTCCCCGGTCACTATCCTCTCTCCTCCTTCGGAAACCTCCCGTCCAGCTACCCGCGCGTTTCGGGCAGGGGGCCCGGGGACTCCGAGAGAGGGTGCCAGGCTCGCTGCGGGTGACCTGTAGACGCCCTCCCTGCCGCGGTCCAGTCTCGGAACCCGGGCGCTCTCCTGGTCGGAAAGTTTGGGGCTGGGCGCCATGGCCAAGAGCAGCTCCCTGAACGTCCGCGTCGTGGAGGGCCGGGCGCTGCCCGCCAAGGATGTGTGAGTACCCCCGTGGCCAGTCGGGGATGAGGGGCGTGCCGGGCCTGGATGGGGAGGGGGTCGCCCTATTCGGCGTGCCAGGGCAAGTCGGTGAAATGGGAGAGGGGCTCTTGTTTGAAAACAGCACTGGGGCTGATGCACCGTCGCGGGGCGAGAGGCCCCCTGCCCATCGCTTTCCTGGTGGAGGGGGCACTCCGACTTAGCAGATGCCCCGCCCAGTCGCCAGGAAGAGGGTGTCTTTGTTCCTGGGATATACTAAAGGGGGTCTTCCAGGGCTTCAGCCCTGGGGCTTATAGGATCAGATTCTGTCAGAGCTAGGGAGAGCATTTAGGGGTGGAGGGCTCCCTTCCGTAGTCCAGGCAGGTGTTGGAGGTGGGGTTTCTCCAGGCCTGGGTGGGCACCGGTTCAGAGAACCCTGGGAGGGGCCCCAGAGGGCCTGGGATCCAGGCGGCCCCAGCATTCCTCTGCGAGCATCTGGTGGTTAGGTTTGCAGAGTGTCACCAGGTGGCCCACTGGCCAGGCCTGGGGGAAACCGTTCCTCTGGACCCAGAGCCCTTAGCGCCTCAGCCGGCAGTGCCCAGACCCGTGGGGGGCCTTCCTTGATGTTAAGCTGCACGAAGAGCCAACTTCCCCCTGCAGCCCCCTCCCCAGCCAGGTGATGGGGTCCCCGCAGTACCGGTCCTTGACTGTGCTTCCCTCTGGGCTGAGTCAGCAGTTGCTGAATCAGCAGAATGGAGGGAGGGGTCCCCCTCCTGCTTTGGCCTGGAGCCCAGAAGGGGCTCTGAGGGTGTGGGTATCTGGAACAGGTGTGGGATCCTTGACAGGACATTGACTGTATGACCTTGAACCTGATCCTCTCCAGGTCTGGATTTCCCATCTGATCAAGGCGAACCCTGGAGAGGGAGTCTGCAAACCTCGTGCAGTTATGAGGGTAGAAAAATCACTTAGGATTTACCCCGGGGCCGGGGGAGCAGGAATGTGGATTCTGAGCCTTTGCACAGGCTGGGGCTTAGCTCTGCCCTAACACCTCCGGGTGAGGGTCCCAGTGAGGAGGATATCCTGCCTTTGACTTCATGAACCTTCCCCAGCCCTGGAGCTGTGTCAACAGGGAAGCTCCTTAGAGCAGTTCTAGCTGCCCCCATCCTCATCAGTGACCCCCAAAACAAGCATCTGAGAAAAGCAGAGAGCTCGCTTGCTGTGCCAATGCAGTGTCTGGTCAAGCCCCCTGTCTCCCTTCTTCTGAGATGCTCTTTCAGAGCCCCTGAGCATTAGCAATTCTGGGACTGTCGAGGCAATGAGGTCGCCTGGCAGCTGCTGGGGAGTTGCTATGGGAGGCCTTTCAGAAATGGGTTTCCCTCTCTCGGTGCTCCAGTCTCTCCCAGTCCTGGGGGAGGGCCATAAGGGAGCGGTGGGTGTCCTTGGACCCAGACGCGGCTTGCAGGGCCCCCCTGCTTCCCCTGGGGAGGGAGTTGACTCATACTTGATCCTGAGTCTCTTGGTTGCCCCTCCTCCCCCCAGTTCCCAGGTCAAGGTGAGCTCTAGCTGGGCCTCACCCCAGTACCAGGGTAGGGGAAAGTGACTAGGCCCCAGTTGGGGATCCCGCCAGCCTGCCTCAGTTTCCCTAGCTGTTGGTGACCTTCTCAGAGGGGCTCCCTCATAGCATGCTGGGATCTCCATGCCCCTGGGGACTCCTAGAGGGGGTATGTCCTCTTTCCCCTCTCCTAAAGGAGAGGGCTCAGAATCTTTCTGAAGCCTCCCCAGGTTTGAGAGGGCTCCAACCCTGACTTGGAGGAGGCTTCAGCTGATAATCTGAGTTATTTCTGTCATTCATAATAGCAGCTATATGTGGTCAAAGGCTTCCTATAGGCCAGGTCCTGTGCTTAACACTTCTTAGAGTCCTATTGGCATTGCCACTTTATGAATGGGCAAACTCAGGCTCAGAGAGGCATAGTCACTTGCCCAAGGTCACACAGCCGGGATTTGAATACTGACTGCTTCCAGGCACCCACCTGCCAATGCAGGTGATATAAGAGATGTGGGTTCGATCCCTGGGTTGGAAGATTCCCCTGGAGTAGGAAGTGGCAGCCCACTCCAGTATTCTTGCCTAGAGAATCCTATGGACAGAGGAGCCTGGAGAGGGCTACAGTCCATGGAGTCACAAAGGTTCAGACACGACTGAAGTGACTTAGCACGCACACACCAGGCGCCAAGCAGACCGGGCAGATGATGGTCCAGGGGCCGGCTTTCCCACACTGGAGGTGGGGCAGGGACCGTGGGAGAGGCCAAGGGTCTGGGGAGATCCAGAGTCTGGAGGGGGCAGCCCGCTCCCGCCACTGTAGCCCCTACCTGATAGGAGTCTGATAAGGCCTCCGTGCGTCAGAGTCCTGGAGCTGACGTGCTCCGCTCCCAGAGGGGCCCAGGGGTCAGGCTGGGTGAACAAGAGGAGGCGTGGCTCCCAGCCCTTTTCTAGTGGATTCCAGCCTGTCTGTCCTACATCTGCTGTTGGGGAAACCAAGGGATGGGAGCCTGCCTAAGAGGCTCAGGGATAGAGGATGTGAAGAGAGACACGAGATGGAGGGGGTGTCACCCAGCCATGGGCATCCGGAGGGGAAAACTGAGGCTCCCAGTGTTACTCAGCCCAGTGGGTTTGGAATAGATGCAGATGGGAGAACTGAGGCCTGGGGCATTATGCCGAAGGGAGGCCAAAGAGGAACATGGAGGCACAGGTTGCCGACCAGACTGAGATGTTCAGGGATGGAGAGCGTACGGGGGAAATGAAGGCACACTCGGCAGAGGGCGCTGAGGGAAAGCAACCAAAGAGGAAACTGCGGCCTGCGGAGGGCTCAGCCAGCAGACGAGGTTGGAGCAGCTCTGCTGCCATGTCCCTCTTGGTGTTTGTGGATCAGTGACAGACTGAACTGAGAGAGGGCGGAAGAGAGAGGGCGGGGGCTGGAGTACCCGGGAAGGGGGCCATGTGGGGAAGGGATCTTGAGTTGGAGTGCAGGTGGCATTGCTTGGGAACATGTATGCTGAGCCCCACAGACCCGAGTTCAAATCCCAACTCTGCCAGGCTGTGGAGGGAGGGGGACGGAGGCACAGCTCCTCCCCCAAGGATCTCAGCGTTCAGAAGGGGCAGGGAGCCGTGGAGACAGACACGAAGCACAGAGAAACAAGGGAGCAAGATGACTTCACGTGCTCAGAGGGGTCAGAGGGCAGTTTTACTGTCAGAGGACAGTGGTCATCAAGGACCACCACTCTGAGGCAGTGACTTTGGGGCTGAGGTTTGAATGAAAAGATGGAGTCATTCAAGAACAGAGTAGATGTCTTAGGATGGTGGAACAGCAAGTGCAAAAGCCCTGAGGCTGGACTGAGCTTGGCTGAAGACAAGGGAAGCCTGTGTGATGGGATGTGGGCAGGGGTGGGGGAAGTCATGAGAAACTCCAGTCAGCTTGGGAGGGGCAAGTAACTCTTATTATGAAAGGGGGATGGCTTTGGTTGGCCAATGACTCTTCGCTATCCACAGGGTTGCAGCCCATCTTGAGATGAACTAGCATCTCTTATAATGAAGAGGGGATGGAACTGGCTTTGGTTGGCTAACGGCTCATGGCTACTCGAGGGGCTGCAGCCCGTCTTGGGATGGGCTGCTGCTGCTGCTAAGTCACTTCAGTCGTGACCGACTCTGCGACCCCATAGACAGCAGCCCGCCAGGCTCCCCTGTCCCTGGGATTCTCCAGGCAAAAACACTGGAGTGGATTGCCATTCCCTTCTCCAAAGCATGAAAGTGAAAAGTGAAAGTGAAGACGCTCAGTCATGTCCGACTCCTAGCGACCCCATGGACTGCAGCCTTCCAGGCCCCTCTGTCCACGGGATTCTCCAGGCAGGAGTGCTGGGGTGGGCTGCCATTGCCTTCTCCGTGGGATGGACTAGTAACCCTTATTATGATGCGGGGCACAGAACTGGCTTTGGTTGGTCAGTGTCTCGTGGCTGCTTGAGGGGCTGCAGCCCACGTCTCCTACTGGTTGACTTTTGAGGTCTGGCTGCCCAGGTCGGTGCTTGCAGTGAGAGCATCCACTGAGGTCCATCCCCACTGAAAGCTGAGCTATGCAGCATCCCCTCCCAGGGAAATTCCCAACGGAGGGGGCAGCACATACCCCGAGGGTGGGGTTCAGGTGTCTGTGGGAAGAGCTCTGGGGCCAGCTGTGATGCATCACACCACACATTAGCTTCTTTAGCTCCTTCACCTGCCCTAAGAGGTGTGTGGAAATATTATGCCCAACTTACAGAGCAGAGAAACTGAGGCCCACAGAAGGGCGAAGACTTGCTGGGGTTCCACAGTGAGCAAGCTTGAGGCCAGGGAGGACTCACCAGATGAGCACAGGCTCTGGACCAGCGCTTTGGGCTTCCTGGGCCCAGGACTCCACATGTTCTGGTTTCGGGCCTCAGTGTTCTGTTTCTCTGGGTGGAAGCCCTAGGCCCATTCAAGGAGGTCAGGCATGCAGTGGGTGGCTGCGACATGGTCTGCTGGTCCCCAGAGGTCCTGCCTCTACTGAACTGGCTGTGTGACCCTGGGCAAATCCCCTCCCCTCTCTGGGCCTTGGTTGTCCCCATCGATAAAATGAAGGTGGGCTGGGATCCCCACTCTGGTCTACCCCCTCAAGCCTGCTCCCCAAACCTTCTCCTTCTGCAGGTCGGGGAGCAGTGACCCCTACTGCATAGTGAAAGTGGATGACGAAGTTGTGGCCAGGTGAGGCGGGGAGAAGCCAGGCATGGGGCGAAGGAGACGGGGGAGTCCAGGTGTAAGGATCCACATTGAAAGAGAACCTTGGGGGGAAGACTTACCCCACGGATGGACTCGTTGGCCTGATGGTGGGTGTTTTGTGCCCCAGCTACGGGGCCGGATGGTGGGGTCTGCTGGCTCCTCTGTCCATCTAGTCCCACCAACTGGCCACCACCTTCCCCCTTGCCCTGACGATGTCCCTGCCTGCGTCCTGGGGCTGACTCAGCAGCTGCCAGCTTGCGCCTTCCCGGGGGCGGGCATCTCACGCTTGGCTGGGCTGGCTGGTTCTGGGTCTGCTGGGTGCTGCGGGCACTGGTGTGCGTGTGTGCATGTGTGCCCAGTTGGACCTGCATGTGAGTGTGTATGGTGTGTGGGGAAGTGTTGGAGGGCTGGTGTGAATGCCTGTGACCACCGGTGTGTGTCCCCGTGGGTGTGCAGACTCAGAGGCTTCCATTGTGTACCAGCGTGTGGGGTGTGTATGCCTGTGTGCACACGTGGGCTGCCATGTACATGCATGTGTGCACCGATGCCTGCTTATTTGGGTACACAGGCGGCACTGTGAACACGTGAGGATGTGAAGATGTCTGGTTGCCTGAGCGAGTCTCAGGCTGGGCTGGGCTTGGTTGCCGCCCCCGCAGGCCGAGGGACAGCTCTCAGCCCCCACAGGCCTGAGGGGCGTGGGTGGGCGGGCGGCTGAAGCCTCTGTTCCTATGGAGACGGAGGATTCAGGATCCTCCTGGCGCCAGTTCTGGTCCAGATGGGCTGGGAGCTGGGGGCAGGGAGCCCATGTTGGGGAGGGTCAACCTGCAGCACCCCAGCCGGTCTCTGTGTTTATCCCCCATCACTCTCTCTGTGTTTACCCTACCCCCTTCCCACACTCTATGACACCACCCCCAAGCCCACAGCCTGATTTTCTGTGTGACCCCAGGCTGCTGTCTCCCTCTCTCTGGGTTCTGAGGGCTGGGGAGCCGGGTGGGGGGGCTTCCAGTTGGAAAGAGGGTGGGGGAGGGGGGAAGCGAGTGTTTGGAAAGAAGGGTCGGTCTAATGGAGCGGCCCTGGTCTGTGTGTGTGCGTGTCCATGTTCACATTCTACTAGGGTAGAGTGTGGTGGAAGCGAAGTGAGGCTTGAGTTCCTACCCGGAGACTGAGGCCAGGTTGTGATGGTGAGAGCACCAGATGCTCATCTACCAGACCAGTGGCCAGTGTCAAGGGCCCTGGCCCTTGGGCTTTGCAGAAAAGGATTCCCACAAAGACGGAAAGTGGTGAAGCAAGTCAAGTATTAAGAGGGCAGAGTGTACAGTATGTGTGGTGAATAGGCATAAGGGCAGACTCGGAGGGCGAGTCCCTGCGTTGCGCCCTTGTGATAGTTTGAATTACTTTTAGATGTGTATAAGAGACAGTCCCAAGCCCTTATGACACAGGAGAAAAGCCTTGTGATTGGTTAGCCCAGTGGTCCCCACTGGGCTGAGGATGGGAGGGGTCAGGATAGTGTACAGTATGTGTGGTGAATAGGCATAAGGGCAGACTCGGAGGGCGAGTCCCTGCGTTGCGCCCTTGTGATAGTTTGAATTACTTTTATGGGCATTTCTTCCGAGTTTTCTTTGACCAGTCATTTTGATTTACCTGGCTCACAGTGCGTATTTAGTGTATCTCAGGATCCTTCCATGAGGGCACGCATCTCTTAGCCAGGATGGACTCTACTGAAGAGGCCTGTGGGTAGCCGGCCTTAGTTAACGTCACTCCCCTTTGACCTCCAAGGAGTGTTCCTGCGCATGTGTGGTCAGAGAGGTCTCCTGACTTCCAGAATGAGAAGTATGTGGTCTGGACAGGGCTCAGCCTCTCACTTAATAGTCCTGCTATTGTCTTGGAGTTTTGGTCCATAGGGAATGAGTCTCCAATCGCTTTACCCTGAAGGGGCCCATCTACCTTCTGCCTCAGAAGGAAGAAGGCAGAGGCAGGTGTGCTGGCCACATTTTGCAGCTGTCAACTTGAGTTGTGTTGACTGGGCAACGTGAGTTCTCTTTTCGCTGTTGGGTAAAGGGCAGTGCATCTGCAGAGGTGTTGGGGTGAAGAGGTGTGTGTCTTTTCTGGGTCTGTCTTTGTCCCTGATCCTTCTGGGGTTCCCTCTTGCTGATTAAGTGCTCCGGCCCCTGCTGACTTCATGGTCCCCCGGCCCCTCACACCTTCCTGCCTCCCAGCCACCATCTTCTTGTTCCTCAAATTCACCATTCCTGCCTCAGTGCCTAGGCACATGCTCTTCCAGCCATCGGGATTGTCTTTATCCTCGCTCTGCTTTGCCTGACTAGCTCCTGGGGAAAGCCTTTCCTGACCCCTCCCATCCTCAGCCCAGTGGGGACCACTGGGCTAACCAATCACAAGGCTTTTCTCCTGTGTCATAAGGGCTTGGGAGGGAGCCGCTTTCTGCTGGGGGAGTTCTGCCGGCTGGGGACCTTGGCGCCTCTCCCTCTAGTTTCCCATAGCCCCCAAGACTTGCCACATAGTCAGGGCGAGTGTTTATGGAGTGAATGGATGGATGAATGGAATTGTGTGTCTTGTCTGTTACTGAGGGTTTTGTGATCCTCTGTGTGTGTCTCTGCCGGGTATCACTCTGTGTATGTGGATGTGTGTCTGTGTGTCTCCATGTTCTGGGCATTTATTTGGGTCTGTGTTATCTGTGTGAAGATTTCCTCTGTGTGGGTCTGCCCTTGTCTGTATGTAGAAACACATAGCTGTGTATTTCTAGAGATTTTTGAAGATGCATATGGGTATCTGTATGTGTGTGCATGGGTTTCTTTGTGTCTCTGGTTTCCTGGGTATATCTGTGAATGTGTGTGTGTTGTGTGTGCGTGTCAAGGTCTCTGGGTGTGTGTTATGGTTTGTGTGTGCATTTGTATCTCATATCTGGGTTCTTGGGTCTATGTGAGTGTGTATGTGTAGCTGTATTTGTGTTTGAGTAGCTCTGGGTGTATGTGTGTGTGTCCTTAGGTATCTGCTGCCTGTGTGGCCCAAAGGCCCCCTGTGCCCCCTTTTGCAGGACAGCAACCATCTGGCGGAGCCTGAGCCCCTTCTGGGGGGAGGAATACACCGTGCGCTTGCCCCTGGATTTCCACCATCTGTCCTTCTACGTGCTGGATGAGGACACGGTGGGGTGTGTGCTGGGGACCCAAACCTGGGCATCTGAGGGGAGGCGGGACACCCCAAAGCACAGTCCACATCTGCGCCCACCTCGCCACGGGCGGGACAGGGGTCCCTGACTTGGACCCTCACCTGCCTGCCTTTCTGCAGGCACGATGACATGATAGGCAAGATCTCGCTGAGCAGGGAGGCCATTACAGCGGACCCCCGAGGTGGGTGAGGGTGCCAGGCAGAGGGAAGGGGGGTGGCGCTTGCCGGGGCATAGCAGGCAGCACGGGGCAGCACAGAGCCTTCGGGGGAAGTTATTTTGGTTGTTGCTTCTGTTTTGAATTTTATTTAATTTGTATTATTTATTTGTTTGGCGGTGCTGGGTCTTCGCTGCTGCATGGCTTTTCTCTAGTTGCAGCGAGCGGGAGCTACGCTCTAGCTGCTGTGCACAGGCTTCTCATTGCAGTGGCTTCTCTTGTGGTGGAGCGGGGCTTCAGTAGTTGCGGCTCCTGGGCTCTGGGGCACAGGGTTAGTAGTCGGAGCTCATGGACTTAGTTGCTCCATGGCACATGGGATCCTTCCGGATCAGGGATCGAACCCATGTGTACTGCATTTGCAGGTGGATTTTTTTTTTTTTTTTTACCACTGAGCCACCAGGGAAGCCCAGATTTTAATTTAATTCATTTATTGAGCAGTTAACTTATTTACATTCAATATTCAAAAGATACAGTTAGCGGTGGAACTGTCCCTCTTGTCCCAGCTTCTCCGTTCTCATCCCCCGTGTTGTCAGTTTCTCGTATGTCCTTCTAGGGACATTTTAAACCTACCCAAGCAAGGGACTTCCCTGGTGGTCCAGTGGCTAAGACTTCACACTCCCGTGCAGGGGCCCGGGTTTGATTCCTGCTCAAGGAGCTAGATCCCACGTGCCACAACTAAGAGTTTGCGTGCTGCAACTAAAAGTCCCGCAGCTAAGATCCAGCACAGACAGATAAATAAAATAAAATAAATATTAAAAAATATGCAAGAAGCAATCGTAATAGCAGCAAACATTTATGTAGTGCCTACTGTGTGCTGATCACTTTCTAAGTGCTTTACATGTATCCGTTCACTTAATTATTCTAATAACCCTAAGAGATGAGTACTCTTGTTACGCCCATTCTGCGTGCGCATGCTCAGTCGCTTCAGTCGTGTCCAGATGTTTGCAACCCGGTGGACTGTAGCTCGCCAGGCTCCTCTGTCCATGGGATTTCCCAGGCAAGAATACTGGTGTGGGTTGCCATGCTGTCCTCCCGGGGATCTTCCCGACCCAGGGATCGAACCCATGTCTCTTATGTCTCCTGCATAGGCAGACAGGTTCTTTACCACCAGTGCCACCTGGGAAGCCCTATGCCCACTCTATAGGTGAACAAACTGAGGCACAGGGGGTTAAATAACGTGCCCAAGATCACAAAGTGACTAAGTGGGACAGCTGGGATTTGAACCAAGTTGTCTAGTTCCACAGTCTGTGCTCTTTCTACTATATGGGTTTTGTTTTCCGCTTATAGAAACAGGGCTTCCCTGGTGGCTTAGACGGTAAAGCGTCTGCCTACAATGCGGGAGACCCGGATTCAATCCCCAGGACGAGAAGATCTCCTGGAGAAGGAAATGGCAACCCACTCCAGTATTCTTGCCTGGAAAATCCCGCAGACGGTGGGGATTTATAGTCCATGGGGTCACAAAGAGTCAGACACGACTGAGCTACTTCCGTTTTTTATTTTTTATAGTAATAGGACTCCATTAAGCACACTGTTCTATATCCTGTCTTTTCACTTCGTCGTGTATCTTGGAGATCTTTCCACGTTAATGTCTCAAGAGCGTCTGCATTCTTTGCTCTTAGTATGACTTCATGGCACTCCGATTTGTGGATGTACCATCATTTATTTGGCGAAGTGCCTTCTTGACGTGCACTTGGATTACTGACAATGTTTTCCTAGTTCAAACAATGCTGCAATGAATAACCTTGTACAAGCGTGATTGCACACATCATGTAAGTTTATATTAATTAAAAAAAAATTTGACTGTGCAGTGCAGTATGTTGGATCTTAGCTCTCCAGCCAAGGATCGAACCCATGCTCCCTGCATTGGAAACAAGGAGTCTTAACCACTGAATCGCCAGGGAAGTCCCCATATATGCCAGTTATATCAATCAGCATAATGAATTCCTAGAGGTAGATTTGCTGGATCAAAGAGTATCCACATTAGCACGTTTGATAGTGATTATAGTTATTGTTAAGTTACTCTCCAGTTACTTAACAGCTAACGGTTTAATCTACCCTTTAACCTTGTCAACAAATGCCAAACTTTTGGATCTTGAATCTGATAGGTTAAAAAACTGGCTCGTTGTGTGGGCTGTTTTGCATTTCTGTATAAGTAAGTTTGAAGACCTTTATATATACTCAAGAGTCTCTTTATTTCCTCTTTTTTATGTCTATTGTCTATTCACATTGTATTGTCTATTTTTCACCCACTGGATTGTTTGCCTTTTCTTCCTTTTTTGTGGGAGATCTTTATATATGAGGAAAATAAACTTTGTCACATTAGCTGCAAATTGTTTTTCCCTTTGTGGCTTATATTTTGACTTTATCATTTTTTCCAGTAGAAAGTTTGCTTCTTTTTCTGTAATCAAAATTTGTGTGTGTGTGGGGGGGTGCATGTGATTTTATGTAATGCCTAGAAAGTCCTTTTCAGTCCTGATATTAGGACAGATTGTTTTATATGATTCTTTCCAGCAACCATTTGTTCCCATTTTTTTTAAACAGTCAAGTCTTTGATCTATTTGGAACTTACCCAGATACAAGGTATCCAATAGAGATTGAACATTACTGCTTTGGTCTAGATGATTCTTAGTTATCTTGACACCATTTATTGAATAATATAATAATATATTTTTGCATCAGTGAGCATTAGTTGACAGCACACTATGTGCCAATCATAATCATCACTCCTATTTAGTGAAGGCTTATTATGTACCAGACACAGTGCTAAGCACTTTGCATTTAGTCCACACAATACCAAGTGAAGTGAGGTGAGATGGAACTTCACTTTTCTAACTTGATTATTGCAACAGATACCTAATTAAGTTAGAAAAAGCTGATGGCATCCTGGACTTGGGAACAACGAAAGAGATAGAGAGGTAAAGTAGAACTTATACTTCGGGCAGCATGGGGGACTAGATCCACAGAATGGCTCTCTGGCCACATAACAGTGAGATCCGAATTAGATGCAATTCCTAACACCTTGTTGGAAGGATGTGAAGAGGATTCAGTATTCCTCCATTTGCATGCAAGCTAAGTCTCTTCAGTCATGTCTGACTCTTTGCGACCCCATGGACTATAGCCCGCCGGGCTCCTCTGTCCATGGGAGTCTCTAGGCAAGAGGACTGGAGCAGCATTCCATGCGCTCTTGTATTCCCCCTTCTACTCCTGGTGAATCATGAGCTAAAACCTAATAGGGAGTGGTGAGCAAGAGGCAAGGGAGTAAGGAAGGATTTCCCTGAAAGTTAACGTCAATGTCAGATTCACAGTCAACAGACTAAATCTTAGGCCAGGGGGAAAGTGGCTTTTACTGAACCTGAGAATTCCCCTTCAAAGGTCCTAAGCAACTGCTACTCCTCTCCAGGGATAAGCATCCTCATGTTAAATTTCCCACAGAGTGAGCTCAAACAAGTGTGACTTCACAATCAAAGATCATCACACACACAAGGAAGTGAGCCACCAAGAGCAAGAGTCAGCAGAAATGATGACCATCAGATTTAGACCTGTAACGACTTTAGGCTTTGTATTTATGATATATAAGAATTTTAAAAATTCAATAAATAACATTTAATCACCTGAAAGGGCCAGGAATAACCATGATAAATTAAAGCAATGCATTAAAAAAAAATAGACTGACTTGGAAGAGAACCAAATCAAATGCCTAGAGATAAAAGGTACAATTGCTGACCTTAAAAACCAAGTGGATGAGTGGCACATCATTCTTTCAGAGCTGAAGTCAGAATTAGTGAACTGGGAGAGAGATCTAAATAAATTATTTAAACTTCAGCTCAGAGAAATGAAAAGCTTATAAGAGAAGTTCAAGACATGGAAAATAACTGAGAAAGTCTCTGCTGCTGCTGTTGCTAAGTCGCTTCAGTCGTGTCTGACTCTGTGCGACCCCATAGACGGCAGCCCACCAGGCTCCCCCGTCCCTGGGATTCTCCAGGCAAGAACACTGGAGTGGGTTGCCATTTCCTTCTCCAATGCATGAAAGTGAAAAGTGAAAGTGAATCTGCTCAGTCATGTCCAACTCTTAGCGACACCATGGACTACAGCCTACCAGGCTCCTCCATCCGTGGATTTTCCAGGCAAGAGTACTGGAGTGGGGTGCCATTGCCTTCTCTGGTGAAAGTCTCTAACATCCATTTAATTGGAGTCCTGGAAGCAGAATACAGAAAAAGCTGGGGAGAGGAAATGGTTCTAAAAAACTGATGGCCTGGAATTTTCCAGAACTCAAGGGCATGATTTCATAAGTAGAAGGAGCACAGCCTTTACTAAGCAAGGTTTTTTTTTTTTAATCCTTACCTAGACACTGTGGGGAGACTGCAAAAAGCATCAAAGACTTAGTCTTAAACTTGGAAAAGATAGACCATTCATGCAAGATCAATTATTAGGCTGAAGTGACTTCCCAGTAACTACAGCTGAAGGTGGAAGTCAGTGGAACAGTATCTTTAAAAAATTTTTATTTAGTTTTAATTAAAAAAAATTTTTTGGCCATGCCACTTGCCATGTGGGATCTTAGTTCCCAGACCAGGGATTGAACCCATACCCCCTCCCTGCATTGGGAATGCAGAATCTTAACCACTGGATTGCCAGGGAAGTCCCTGGAACAGTATCTTTAATGTGTTAAGAGAAATGAGAGACAGAGAGAGAGAGAAAGAAGGAGAGGTTAAAATTGAGAAGACCAAGACTGGCTTGACTGATTCAGGCCGAGAGCCTATAAGAAGGCTCAGAGATAGGAATGCCCAAGTGTTTTTGTTTTTTTCCTGAGGGGAGAGTAAATGAGAGAGGGCTTTATATACTAGGATGAAGAGTGTGATAGTACCTGGTTAGGGGCACTGCTGCCTGTATTTGAATCCTAGCTCTGCAGTTTACTAGCTCCCTCCTTGCTGTGCCTCTTTTTCCTCATCTGGAAGTGAGCATAATTACAGTGCCTATAGCAGAAGGCTAACGAGAAGTCCATGACTCGATATCTTTTAAACGTTAATTGAATTTTTAAAGATAATGCAATGCCTAGACGGTGGTAGGTGCTTAATGAATGCTAGTACCTGTGCCCTCCAGGAATCGACAGCTGGATCAACCTGAGCCGTGTGGACCCGGACGCGGAGGTGCAGGGTGAGGTCTGCTTGGCCGTGCAGATGCTGGAGGACGTGCGGGGCCATTGTCTTCACTGTCATGTGCTCCAGGCTAGGTATGGTCATGATGGGGGTGAGGGCGGGGTGGGCGGTGGTCTGAGAATGAGCAGGAATCCACTGGACTTCTCCCAGCTGCCTTGAGACCACCTCACTCCTGAGATACTTCTGGGCTCAAAACCGACATTCTTTGTAAGGCAAACAGTCCAAGCTCACCAGGTTGCAAGTTTCTTGGGTTAAAGCATGAGCCAAATCTTTGTTGGGTCCCCAGTGACCAGTAACCAAAGGCCAGATACTCAGAATGACCAGGCAGATGGGTATGGAGATGTATTAATCAAATCATAAGTGATAGACACCCAATTTATACTGGCTTAAGCAGATTGGCTCATATGAATGACATGCAGCTTCAGGCATGGCTGGATCCAGGTGCTCCAACAGAGACATCAGGAATCTGTAGACATAGATTCCTTGGGTGTCTTTGTGTTAACTTTTTTCTCAGACAGTTTCTCCCCAGGTAGGGGCAAAGCTGACCCTAACAGCTACAGACTGCCATTCTACCAATTGGCAGCTCCAATGGAAAAAACTGTCTTCCACCATTTCCAACCAATATCCTGGGACTAACTCTTATTGACCCAGTTTGGAGTACCTGCCTATCATTGAACCAATTACACTGACTCTGATTGGTCAGACCTGAGTTGCACGCCCCTTCCTGGCAGAGAGGGGGGAATCAATCCACTCAAGGCATGTGGGCTGGGAGAAAGGGAGGGGCAGGTCCTATCCCAAGGAAACATCAGAAAAAAGATGGATGCAACTCCTGGGATATCCATCTGCCCTCTTGTCTATTTATCACTCCTCTCTTTCTCAACTGCCCCATCACTCTATTTCCTTGACTATTTCCACTCCTTTTACCCTCCCATGTCTTATTTTGTTTTTTACCCATGTTTTTTCCCCACACCTTACTCCCTTTATTCTCACTTTTAGGCCAGCCATCACCCAAGATGGACTAGGTCTCTATTTCTAGTTTGCTCTGTGACCTTAAAGCCCTTTCTTGCTCTCTCTGTGCCTCTCCCACCACTTCCAGATTTCTGTCCCCAGCTGGAGCTTCCTGGAGATTGAATGGAGTAGCAGGCAGGCATAGGACAGGCAAAAGGACTTTTTTGGGGTAGGGACTCCTCACTTACTCTGTGCCCATGGCCTCCTCCCCAGCTACAAAGGATCCTTGCAAGTAGGAGAGGGACCGATCGCTGTCGCTTAGCAACTAGGCTGGCTCCTAGGAAACCAAAGAAGGCTTTGGATGCCAAGTGGGGTGGGAGAGAAACAGCAGGAGGAAACAAGCAGCCCCTGGGTGTGTGGGGGAGAGGGTCCCTGGATTTGGGGGACCTTGAGAAAGAGGGGTGGGAGAGGCTGAGACTTGGGTTGTCATGGCAACCAGAGGCAGGGGGTCCCTTCCTCATGCCTTTTCTTGGTCCTAGTGTGGTTAGGAGTGTTTGTTGAGTGAATGAGTGAGCTGAGCACTCTTCACATGTCATCTCATCCCTTAGCCCTGTAAGGTCAGTCTGTTATTACTCTGATTTTCCAGATGAGGAAATTGAGGCTCAGGGAGGGCAAGTGACTTCTCCCGGTGTCACTCAGCCAGTGAATGGGAGAATCCAGGCTATGAACCCTGGCATCTGGCATCTGGTCTGCCATCCATGGGCTCCAGGGAAACAGAGGCTCCCTTTCCCTTCCTCACTGCACCTTCACCTGCTGCTTTGTGATGTTCAACTTGACCTTTCTGCGCTTCGGTTTCCTTACCTAGAAAATGTGGGCATAGTAATGTGTCCTCGTAGGGTAGCGTTAATCAAAAGGAAGATACCAGGTTTGGACGGGCCTGGTGAGGGATGTACAAAATAGTACAATAGTACAATGTACTATTTTGTTGTCTTGGAAATCAGCAGCATTTGTGTTTTTTTTAATCGTGTTTTCTTTTTTTAAATTTTATTTATTATTATTATTATTTTTAGAACTTCCATTTTACTTTATTTTACTTTACAGTGCTCTATTGGTTTTGGCATACATTGACATGAATCTGCCACGGGTGTACACGAACTCCCAAACACGAACCCCCCTCCCACCTCCCACCCCACTCCTGCATCCTGCATTGAACATAGACTGGCGATTCATTTCTTACATGATGGTATACATATTTCAATGCTGGAAATCAGCAGTATTTGAATTGTCTACCCTGAATCCCTTCCCCAAGGCTTGGGTCTTTGTCCTTAAGGGTCCTGTGACCCCCATTCCTTACCTCATCTGTCCCCAGGGACCTGGCCCCCCGAGACATCTCTGGCACTTCTGACCCATTTGCACGTGTGTTTTGGGGCAGCCAGAGCTTGGAGACTTCGGTAAGTGGTGGAGCAGAGCTGGGAGACTGGGGCATTAAATGACTTTGGGAAAGCCACTTAACCACTCTGAACCTCAGCCTTCCCATCTGTAAAATGGAGACAAGAATGGTCCCATTGGCTCTCTCTGTCTCTCACTCCCTCCTCTCCCAGACCATCAAGAAGACTCGCTTCCCACACTGGGATGAGGTGCTGGAGCTGTGGGAGATGCCAGGTTCCCCATCCCCTCTGCGAGTGGAACTCTGGGACTGGGACATGGTTGGCAAGAATGACTTCTTGGGAATGGTGAGCACCCCCTCAGACACCCTCCATGCCTTACCACTGCCTCCAAGGGGGACTGGGGAGAAGGGCTGGGCATCCTGGGGCTCATTTGGAAGGGCAGATGTGGCGTTTGCCTTATCAGGTACCTTGGCCAGGCCTGGGTGACAGAGTCCCATGATCCCATTGGTGCAGGAACCTACCTAAGGTCATAGGGTGGGCCCAGACTCTTATTCCGTGATGAGAGTACCCAGGCTGACTTGTATGCTTCACTGTGCTAAGTGCTTCTCCAGCATCACTTCATTTATATGACCTTGATGGCTACTGTTAAGAGGCTGGGACCATTGCTGTCTCTATCTTACAGATGGAAAGACTAAGGTTCAGAGAGGTGAAGTGGCTTTCCCAAGGTCATATGATTAAGAAATGGCAGAGTCAGTATTTGAGTTCATGTCTCTCTGAATCCAGAATCTAACTCTTACTCCTGGATGCACTGGACTCAAGGTCTTTCTCTTGCAACTTCAGTCTCCCCATCTGTAAAGTGGGTATGATTTTTCTTGCCTCTCAGGAGTAGTGAGTGGATGTATACTCAGCATTTTTGTTTTGACAGTTTTTTTTTTTTTTGTCTGGGTTGCATGACCAGGAATTGAACCTGGGCCGTGGCAGTGAAAGCCGAGTCCTAACCACTAAGCCACCAGGGAAACCCTGAAGCTGCCAGTTTTTAAAAGGAGGCAAGATTAGAGTAAATAAGAGGGAGACTTGGTCATGGACCTCCCTTGAAATGACCACATGCTTCACCAAAATCATCAAAGTGTGTAAAATGGTGCCACTGCTTTGGAAAAATCTGGCAGTTCTTCAGTAGTTAAAGTTACCACGTGACCCAGCAATTACACTCCTGGGTATGTACCAAAGAGAAAGGGAAACACATATCCACACACAACATTTTACATTAATGTAAATAGCAGCATCATTCATAAATAGCCAAAAGTAGAAACAGCTCAAATGTCTATCAACAGATGAATGAAGAAACAAAATATAGTATATTTACTCAGAGGAGTATTATGTGGCCATAAAAAGCAATGACATCCTGACACATGGATCCTGTGACATTCATCCTGACACACTCATCCAACAGCATGGATGAATTTTGAAAACACAATGCTAAACACAATGAAAGAAGCCTGTCCCAAACTGCCCACATATTACATAATTTCATTTTTCAGTTCAGTTCAGTTCAGTCGCTCAGTCATGTCCGACTCTTCGTGACCCCGTGGACCGCAGCACGCCAGGTCTCCCTGTCCATCACCAACTTCCAGAGTTCACTCAAACTCATGTCCATTGAATCAGTGATGCCATCCAACCATCTCATCCTCTGTCGTCCCCTTCTGCCTTCAATCTTTCCCAGCATCAGGGTCTTTTCAAATGAGTCAGCTCTTCCCATCCAGTGGCCAAAGGATTGGAGTTTCAGCTTCAACATCAGTCCTTCCAATGAACACTCAGGACTGATCTCCTTTAGGATGGACTGACTGGTTGGATCTCCTTGCAATCTAAGGGAGTCTCAAGAGTCTTCTCCAACACCACAGTTCAAAAGCATCAATTCTTCGGTGTTCAGCTCTCTTTATAGTCCAACTCTCACATCCATACGTGACCACTGGAAAAACCATAGCCTTGACTAGACAGACCTTTGTTGGCAAAGTAATGTCTCTGCTTTTGAATATGCTGTCTAGGTTGGTCATAACTTTCCTTCCAAGGAGTAAGTGTCTTTTAATTTCATGACTGCAGTCACCATCTGCAGTGATTTTGGAGCCCCCCAAAATAAAGTCAGTCACTGTTTCCCCATCTATTTTCCATGAAGTGATGGAACTGGATGCCACGATCTTTGTTTTCTGAATGTTGAGCTTTAAGCCAACTTTTTCACTCTCCTCTTTCACTTTCATCAAGAGGCTTAGTTTCTCTTCACTTTCTGCCATAAGGGTGGTGTCATCTGCATATCTGAGGTTATTGATATTTCTCCTGGCAATCTTGATTCCAGCTTGTGCTTCTTCCAGCCCAGTGTTTCTCATGATGTACTCTGCATATAAATTAAATATAAGAGAATCTATAAAGACAGAAAAATTAGTGGTTGCCAGGGACTGGAGGATGGGGAGTGTTTGCTAATGGATACAGGCTTTCTTTGGCCAGAGGAGCTGATAAAAAATGGTCTGAAATTAGTGGTGGTAGTTGCACAACCTATGAATATACTAAAAGCCACTGAATTACTTTAAATTGGTGAATTATATGGGATATAAATTATATCTGCATAGGCAATGGCACCCCACTTTAGTACTCTTGCTTGGAAAATCCCAAGGATGGAGGAGCCTGGTGGGCTGTGGTCCATGGGGTCGCTGAGTCAGACACAACTGAGCGACTTCACTTTCACTTTTCACTTTTATGCATTGGAGAAGGAAATGGCAACCCACTCCAGTATTCTTGCCTGGAGAATCCCAGGGACTGGGGAGCCTGGTGGGCTGATGTCTGTGGGGTTACACAGAGTCGGACACGACTGAAGTGACTTAGCAGCAAAGTTGTTATTTAAAAAGAGAGGGGGAGGGTGGGACTTGACCTTCTGGACTATCTTTAAGCCTTTTGATAGATGCAAGTTTTGTCCCTCAACGGAGCTGAAAATACATTCACTCCAGACATGCTGTGTCTAGCCACTGTGTGACCTTGGGCAAGTCACTCCGCCTCTCCGAGCCTCAGTCTCCTCGACTGTATATTAAGTGCTCTCTGGAGGCCTTTGGTACCCTGGCAGGAGCTGATACTCGGGGACTGGGGCACGGGGTGGTGCCATCACTGTGTTGAGAGAACACAGTGGAGGAGGAGGAGCTGACCCTGGGTGGGCTTTGCCACCCCTCCTTGGGTGGGCAGCCTAACTCTTCTTCCAGGGCCCAGCAGGGCAGAGCTCTGCTGAGGGTCTGTGTGTCCCCCCACAGGTGGAGTTCCCCCCACAGGTCCTGCAACACAACCCTCCCAATGGCTGGTTCCGCCTCCTGCCCTTTCCCAGAGCAGAGGAGGATTCTGGGTAAATGTGGGTACAGTGGGAGGAGGCCGGGCTGGAACCATGCTGGGTTCCGTCTTCTGCTCGCGGGCCAGTCCTTATGGGTGCCCACGTCAGCCTACACGCTGTCACCAGGTCCCTTCATTCATTTAACAGACGCTTGCTGAATGTCTCACCATGTGCGTTTACATGTGTCCAAATGAGTTCACCTTATTCCCATCCACCTGCAAACACATCAGTTCAATCTGATGTGTGTGCAGAATTTTTGGTCCCTCCACACCTGTCCACACACCTGTTCACACCATCCGTTCCTGTATACATGCGTTTACACTGGCCTCATCCTTCTACATTGGCCAGATCTGTTTACACTGCCTGCCTGTGTCCATTCCTGTTTATACCTGTCGATACCTGTTCACCCCTGTTTATACTGCCCACTCCTGTTCACACCTGCCCATACCTGTCTTGTCTGACAATTATCCGTGCTCTTTACCAGCGCTCACACCTGCCTCTCTTGCTCCCCGCCCCTGCCCATACAAACTTACGTTCCTTTTCCTGTGTTCTGGCCCCGGCCAGCGGGAGCTTGGGTGCTCTGAGGCTGAAGGTGCGCCTGACCGAGGACTCTGTCCTGCCCTCACAGTACTATCAGCCGCTCAGGGAGCTGCTCATGGAGTCGGTGCTGGGGCCAGCAGAGGTGGGTGCGTCACTGGGGGTGTATATGGGGGGATCTGGATCATGGCCACCCCCTGCTTTAGGGATGTCTTGCTGAGCTCTTCTGCTTTGGGGTCCCAGGGCCCCAGGCCACCTCTCCTGCCTCCTGTCCTTGTTCAGGAGGATGCCGCCAACCCCTTGGCTGTCCTGGAGGAGCTGACCTCGGGGGACTGCCGCCAGGAGCTGGCCACCAAGTTGGTGAAGCTCTTTCTGGGCCAGGGCCTGACTGGGCCCTTTCTGGACTATCTCATACGGCGCGAGGTGGCACGGACCAGTGAGTTGCCTGCATGACCACCCCCAGGCATCACTCCCCAAGAATGGGTCTACAGAGGGTCTCAGAGAGAGATTTGGGGAGCTCAGGTAGAAGACTGGCTGCTGTGTCTTTGTGTGTTGGGGTGACAGGGCCTAGGAACCCCCAGCCAGCTGGGAGCATGGTCTTGGGTTCAGGACCTGGTTTTACTTCTCATGTGCTGTGTGACCCTAGGCAGCTCACTTAACCATTCTGGGCCTTTGTACCATGAAAGGACCTCCTCGATTCCTGAGGCTGAAAAGACCATGGCCGCTGCCCCCGTCTCCCCTTGGGTGGGGGGGTGAGATGGGTCCAGGCCCCCACATCCCAGCAAACGCTTCTCTGTCTCCTCTCAGCTGACCCCAACACCCTCTTCCGTTCTAACTCCCTGGCGTCCAAGTCAATGGAGCAGTTTATGAAAGTGAGTAGGTGAAGGCCTGGGGGCCTGGTGGGCAGTCCGACAGCTGCTTCCCCATGGGGACTCCTTTCCCAGTGCTTATTTGGAGCCCAGAGCTTGGCCGGCCTCAGGTGGCCCTGGGCAGCTGAGCTGGGGGGCTGGTGGCTGGCCTCACCCTGAATTGCACCCCTACCCCAGCCCAGAGGCAGGCTTCCACCTCGCTCTGAACCTCTCCCTGCATGGCCCCCCCTGCCCCCAGCTTATGGGCACACCCCGGCCTCACCCTCAGCCCCACCCCGTGTGGTGCCCCCTGCCCCCAGCTCGTGGGCATGCCCTACCTGCATGAGGTTCTAAGGCCGGTGATCAACCGCGTCTTCGAGGAGAGGAAGTACATGGAGCTGGATCCCTGCAAGATGGACCTGGGCCGCACCCGGTGAGCCAGACCTGAGGGATGAACCCGCCACAGCCCCCTCGTCTGCCTGTCAGACCTGTCAGGCTGGGTCTGTGCCTTCTGGCCGCCCCACCCCTCCTTCCTGCTCGGAGCCCTGTGTTCTACAGTCTCCCAGCCTCCCCTGAGAGCAGCCAACCCCTTAGACCGTGTGGTGCGGTGGTTCTAAGCAGGACTCTGAGACATGAGTGCCCTGGGTTCAAACCCCAGCTCTGCCACTACTGGTGGGTAGGTTATTTCAAGCCTCATGAATATCTACCGGGTGGACTATCGGGAGAATGAACTGAGTCATACACGCGAAGCCCAGCACTAACCTATTATTTCTATTACTGTGGTAGTGGTGGCTGAGGCCCCTGGGGGAGCGTCTGTGGCAGAGGCTGGCCTGCTGCAGTGCTTGATGACATGGGTTAGGGAGCAGGGCAATGACAGGGTTGGGGGGTCATTCCATTTCTCCTGGGCTCCTCTTTTCTTTCCAAGACTTTTTTTTCCCTCCAGCTCAGGGAATTGAACACAGGGATTGAACCCAAGCCTCCTGCATTGCAAGCGTATTGGTTACCTTCTGAGCCACCAGTTCACTTTAAGTAGCCTGATTGTTCCCATTTAACAGATGAGATTGTTTGCATTTAACAGATGGCCTGTTCCTACCAAGCCATCAGAATTCGCTGCTGGGCAGTCTACAAGGGACCATGGTGGAGGCAGGAAAGGATCTTTCCTTCTCTTTGGGCCTTGCCCAGCAAGTGCTACCCACCCCTTCTGACCACCCGGGAGCAGGCATTAGGACCCCTTTTTACAGACAAGGAAACAGCCTCAGAGAGGGGAGGTCACCTGCCTAAGGCTGCACAGCTGGGAAGTTGCCAAGTGGGGATTTGAACGCAGCCCCTGAGTAGAAGGGCAGAGTCCATCTGTGAAACCCCAAGGCCAGGGCTTTTCCCAGAATACCTGGCAAAGACAGTGGGACTCAGTGGGTGCCCCCAGGGAGCAGGGGCATCTGGGAACTGGCCAGGGCAGGGTGCAGACAGACTCTGGAATTTTTATCCTGAGTTCTAATCTATGTTCTGCCACCTGTTGGCAAAGGGACTTCTCTGAGCCTCAGTTTCCTCATCTGTTAAATGGGAACAATCAGACTACTTAAAGTGACATTGTTGGCTCAGAAGGTAATGAATACGCTTGCAATACAAGAGACTTGGGTTCAATCCCTGGGTCAGGAAGATCCCCTGGAGAAGGGAATGGTTATCCACTCCAGTATTCTTGCCTGGAGAATTCCATGGACAGAGGAGCCTGGGGGGCTACAGTCCATGGGGTCATAAAAAGTTGGACACAATTGAGTGACTGAGCACAGCCCCCCACACACACACATGCATGTATGTGCCAAGCACTAGGCTGAGTTTGTAGCAGGCAACAAATGGACACAAATCTGTCTTATTGGGGGAGACAGGTAATATTAATAAACTAAAGAAGACTCTTGCAGGTGATTAGTGAAATGGAGGGAAGTAAAGTGAGGGAGTGTTGTGGGAAGAGCCAGGGAGGTCACAGGGACAGCCTCACAGAGAAGGGGATGTGGAATCTAAGGCTTGGAGGAGGTGAGGGAGGGAGTCGTGTGCAGGTCTGCTGGAAGATGTTCCAGGCAGGGGAGACAGCAAGTGCAAAGGTCCTGGGGCAGCAGTGCGTGTCCGGCAGGTCTGCATTGAAAATGCAGGGAACCCGGGTCCATGCTGGTGAGCAGTGGGAGAGAGACGGCCTCTTTGAGGAGGTGACTCCCCGCAGGGGGAATGGACCAGTAGGAGGGGAGGCCATGGAGAAAGGATGAGAAGGTGGGTGCTCTCTGAGCTTAGTAGGGGCTGGGTTCTGAGGCACAACCCTCCGCTTGCTTCCCCAGGAGAATCTCCTTCAAGGGTGCACCCTCTGAGGAACATGTGCGGGAGGCCAGCCTGGGGCTGCTGACGGGCTACCTGGGGCCTATCGTGGACGCCATTGTGGGCTCCGTGGGGCGCTGTCCACCCGCCATGCGCCTCGCCTTCAAGCAGCTGCGCCAGCGCGTGGAGGAGCGTTTTCCCCAGGCGGAGCATGAGGTGGGTCAGGCGGTCCCCTTGGGTAGATGAGGAGACTGAGGCTGGGGAGGGGCAGTGGCTTGTCCAGGGCCGCAGGGAGAGGCAGAGGAGGAGCGGGACAGAACCTGGGCTACCCACCTTGAGGTGCTGTGTGTCTTGGCAGAGTTGGGGACAGTGTTCTGGCAGGATCTGGGGCCAGAGGTGAAGATGGTTGTGATGATGAGGACGACAATAATAGCAGCAGCTAACACTACATATATTGGGACTTCCCTGGGCTTAGTGGTAAAGAATCCACCTGCCAGTGCAGGAGATGCAGGACACGCGGGTTCGATCCCTGGGTCGGGAAGATCCCCTGGAGAACACAGCAACCCGCTCCAGTATTCTTGCCTGGAGAATCCCACAGACAGAGGAGCCTGCCGGGCTACAGTCCATGAGGTCACAAAGAGTCAGACACGGCTGAGTGACCAACCAGCCACCACCACAACACTATATACTGCCCTGTCTACGGGTCAGACTTTGTTTTACATATTTATTATCTCTTCAGTCTTCACATCCACGCTGTGCAGTGGGTGCCAGTATTATCCCATTTTACAGAGGAGGAAACTGAGGCCCAGAGAGGTGAGGTGCTTTGGCTAAGAGTCGTGGACTCAAGACTCAGCCTCCAGACTCACAGGGGGAATCTCTCCCTTCTCCCCTCATCCTCCTCCTCAGAACTGAGCCCGGGCCTCCAACTGGGACGAGGCTGATTTACACCCCACCCTGTGGGGCTCTTGCCTCCACTGCTGGTGGAGGTGCTAAGTGGGACACATCCGCAGCTGGGGGCGGGGGAAGCGAGAGACCAGCTCCCCAGACAGCCTGGCCCTTGTGGGAGGAGCCTCGATCAGTGACACCCAAGTGTCCCCCAGGTCTCAGCCCCCATGGGGCCGCGGGCAGGGAACAGAGACTTCCTCTTGCCCACGAAGATGGAGGGGGCCAGAGAAACCCAAGCAGCCCCTCTCTCTGCCGCTCTGACACCTGGTTCCTCCTTCTCAAGAAAGGAGGAAGTTAATGAGCTGACGCCAAAGGCTAAAGTTACCGAGGAACATGGCGGGCTGGGGTGAGGGGCAGCCTAGGGGCAGTTTGGGGTTCCAGATCTGTGGGACCTCCTCCCCCGTCTCTGAGCAGCTCCAGGGACCCAGCTCCTGGCAAGGCTCAGTGTCAATGCAGAGGTGCCCTGGAAAGTTGGCACATACCAGAGAGGGTATTGTCTTATGTGTGAATACAACCCCTAAATAAATACTGCAGCATATTATCAGGGGCTAAATATAGCTTGGTGAGTGTGATGGGTAGGTGAGGACCCATTTGGAGGGGGTCAGCGCCCAGGAGAGAGACACGCCTCTTCCCAAGTCCCCTCTGGAGCTGGGGGAACCAGCCTTATGTGCAGGTGGCCCAGGCCGGGGTCTCACACGAAGGGCCACCACACTTTACAGTTTGTGGAGGGCAGAGGCTGGGACTGGGGGTTGTGCAGGGAGCCAGCTGAACTGGGTTTGCTACCAAGCCTCAGTTTCTTTATCTGGAAAATGGGAATAGTAGTAATACCCCATGAGATTGCTTGAGGAATTGTGCAGGCTTGTGCAGGCTTAGTTTTTGACACCAGTAGCTAGTGTTGAGGAGAAGGCAATGGCAACCCACTCCAGTACTCTTGCCTGGAAAATCCCATGGACGGAGGAGCCTGGTGGGCTACAGTCCATGGGGTCGCTAAGAGTCAGACAGGACAGAGCGACTTCACTTTCACTTTTCACTTTCATGTATTGGAGAAGGAGATGGCAACCCACTCCAGTGTTCTTGCCTGGAGAATCCCAGGGACGGGGGAGCCTGGTGGGCTGCTGTCTATGCAGAGAAGGGTCACACAGAGTCGGACATGACTGATGCGACTTAGCAGCAGCAGCAGCTAGTGTTGAATGCAGGACAGTGTGATGAAGAGCAGAGAACCCAAAAAACCCAAATTCTGCCTGGGTTCAAATCCTGGCTCTGCCACTTATTGCTGTGTGACCTTGGGCAAGTGACCTTCCCTCTCTGGGTCTCAACTGCTTCCTCTGTAAAATGGAGACACAGAACCTCCAAGGGTGAGTATTATATAAGCAAATACATGGAGAAATATTTGGCTTGTTGCTAGTCATGATCAGAAATCACAGATCTGGATGTGAATCCTGCTTCCTCTACTCATCAGCTGCTTGACCTGGGGCAAGTCAGTTGACATCTCTGAGCTTCTGCTTCCTCAGCTGTAAAATGGGAATAACGATGATGCCTCCTTCACTGTGCCTTTTGCACAGTGCTTGGCACAAAGCAGACTCTGAGGATGTTTGGCTAAGTCTGAAGATGTTTGGCTAAGTCTGATAGTGCAGAATTGGTATTATTACTCCGTTTTCCAGGTGGGGAAACTGAGGCCCAGAGAAGAAAAGCCTCCTCGGCAGACCAGGATGGCCTCCTGAGCCATGTGCCTTCTCCCTGTACCACCGATCCCTTGTCCTTGCTGTCCCAGTTTCCCCAACTGGGAAGTGGGTTTGGAGGACCCCTCTCACCTGCTGCTCCTCTCCGCAGGACGTGAAGTACCTGGCCATAAGCGGCTTTCTCTTCCTGAGATTCTTCGCACCTGCCATCCTCACCCCGAAGCTGTTTGACCTCCGAGACCAGCACGCGGATCCCCAGACCAGCCGCTCACTGCTGCTGCTTGCCAAGGTGCAGGCAGTGGAGGGCTCCCCCACAAATCCTGGGTGTTCTTAGCCAGGGAGGAGCATGGGAGGACCAAATTGGGAGGCCAGACCCATGGAAGACCCAAATGAGACCCAGAGAAATCTGTCTGACATGGCACCGCCAGCTTTTAAAAAATTAATTAGACTGCACCAGGCCTTAGTTATACCATGTGGGATCTTTAGTTGTGGCATGCGGGATCTAGTTCCCTGACTAGAGATTGAACCTGGGGCCCCCTGCACTGGAAGCATGGAGTCTTAGCCACTGGACCATGAGGGGGAAGTCCCAGCTTTTCATCCTTAGTGTGAAGGCTTTCATTTTGCTCTCAATTCCCTCTTTGGAACGGAATCCCTCCCCTTCTGGGGGAAGATGGGAAGCAGGCTAGCAGTCATTTACACTTTAGTATGAATCAGACCATCATTCACAAAGGGGCCATGTTTGGAGGTTCTGATGGGCTCAAGTATGTATGATGAGATCAAGCAGTCCTGAATGAGGTTATTTGGGTTCTAGATGGGGGACAGAATAAAAGCACTGGGGATACACATCTGTGCACAGAGAGGGACAGATATCTTTTCAGGCAGGTGCTTCTATCACTTTCTCCTTTCGTTGGGCACTGAGTTGGGAGCCAGGACTCTGGGGCTGTTCTGGGTCCACAGAGGCCCTCCCCGCTGCAGTGACCTTGGCCCTGGCAGCGCCCCCTGCTCCTTTGCTCCAGGCTGTGCAGAGCATCGGAAATCTGGGCCAGCAGCTGGGCCAGGGCAAGGAGCTGTGGATGGCCCCCCTACACCCCTTCCTGCTGCAGAGTATTTCCAGGGTGAGAGACTTCCTGGACCAGCTGGTGGACGTGGATGGGAAGGAGGGTGAGTTCCCATAGCCCTGCCACAGTCAACTTGTCACTCTACGGGACCCTCGGGACCTACCCGTCCACCACCCACCCAGCACTCACTGAGACTGTGCCCTTGTGGGTCAGCTAGTCAGTCAATGAACCCTTCCTGGCATATGCTGTGCTAGGGCCCAGGGATGAACAGATGCAGGCCCTCCAGACCATTTCAGCCCCTGTGGAGATGTGAGAGAGGATCGTGGCACGGCACTTACTCCACTGACAGATACCTATTAAGTGCCTGCTATGTCCTAGACACCGTTCCAGGGTCTGGGGACACAGCAGTGGGTGAGACAGAAGAAGCTCCTGCTCATGTGGACGTTTTATTCTAGTGGAGACAACAGGCAGTAAACAAGATGAGTTAGCAAATCATATGGTGTGTCAGGGAGAGAGAAGTGCTAAGGAGAAAAATTAAAGGAAGGAAGGGAATATTGGGCCGGGGGCGGCAGGTCAGCTTTTTAGAGAGGGTGGCCAGGAATGGCCTCCCCAGGGTGATATTAGAGGAAAGATCTGAAATAGGACAGAGAGCAAGCAGTGAGGATCCTGGGAAAATGTTTCAGGATGTGCAAAGGCCCTGAGGTGGACAGTGAGGGGGGCCAGTGAAGAAGAAGGAGCGAGAGGGAGTGGAGGAGAGGTGAGGGGGCAGGTCGTGTGGGGTTGCTGGAAGGATTTAGGCTTTTATTTGGAGTGAAGTGGAGCCACAGGGCAGATTCATTTTACTGGTATTTAAGTATTTATTTATGGCTGCGTCAGGTCTTAGTTGTGGCACGAGGGCTCAGCAGTTGTGGGCTCAGGCTTAGTTGCCCTGCGGCATGTGGGATCTTAGTTCGCTGACCAGGAATCGAACCTGTGTCACCTGCATTGGCAGATAGATTCTTAACCACTGGACCCCCAGGGAACTCCCCATGGGATAGTTTTAAGCAGAGGAGTTACGGATGCGTCTATATCATAATGTGGGGCCCAGGTCATGAAATACTTGGGTCCGAATCACCTAGGAGCACCCTGTGGAAATGTGGAGGCCTGGTTGTGACCTGATGGGGTCCCTGTATGCTGGGGGTGGGGGGCCCTGTGTCTGGATCCCCTAAGGGTAGCTAGATCCAGGGCATAGTGACTAGCATCCAGTCACTCCCTGGACTGACTCTGTAAAGCGTGGCTCCTCCTGCTGGTACCTGTACATCCCTCAAGTTGGAAAAGGATCACCAAGGCCAACTTTGGGGCCCCCACTCCCTGCCACCCCCATTCCCTTCCCCAGCCCTCAATAATATCATTCCCTTTGGAGAAAGCAGAGTCCATCTTATCCTCCCGCCTCTTAGGGAGCCAAGAATCCCGCTCCTCCATGAGACCCTTGGAAGGTGGAGCCTGGGTGGGAAGGGTTCCCAGTCCCCCCTCCCCATTTTCCAGAGGCTGGGGGCCCAGCCAGGGCCCTGGTCCCGCCCTCAGTGACTGTCCGAGAAGGCTACCTGCTCAAGCGCAAGGAGGAGCCTGCCGGCCTGGCCACACGCTTTGCCTTCAAGAAGCGCTACTTCCGGCTCAGCGGGGAGACGCTGTCCTACTCCAAGAGTCCTGAGTGGCAGGTGGGGCTCCAGCCCGCGGTGGAGGGACTTCCACAGTGGCCTCCCTCACACAGCTGCCTCTTTGTACCCGGGGGATAGTGAGGCCCAGGAGGGGACAAGGACTTGCCCAAGGTCCCAAGGCAGCTTAGCAAACTCAAATTCTAAGGCCAGGCTCTGCTTATACCTGTGGGTCCAGGTGGGCACAGAACAGGGACAGGCAAACACTTACACGTACCATCAGACGATCTTCAGCATGTGCACCTGTGGTGGCTGGGACGCACCCGCCCAGATGTGGACACTCCCAGGGCATGGACAATGAATGCTTAGCCCTCCTCAGCTGTCTCCACGCAGGTCTCTGCCTGCATACTACGCATGCTGTCACTTTGGTCATGTCCAACTCTTTCATGAGCCTATGGACTGTAGCCTGCCAGGCTCTTCTGTCCATGGGATGCTCCAGGCAAGAATACTGGAGTGGGTTGCCATGCCCTCCTCCAAGGGATCTTCCTGACCCAGGGATCAAATCTGAGTCTCTCTTGTNCATGCTGTCACTTTGGTCGTGTCCAACTCTTTCATGAGCCTATGGACTGTAGCCTGCCAGGCTCTTCTGTCCATGGGATGCTCCAGGCAAGAATACTGGAGTGGGTTGCCATGCCCTCCTCCAAGGGATCTTCCTGACCCAGGGATCAAATCTGAGTCTCTCTTGTCTCCTGCATTGGCAGGCAGGTTCTTTACTACTAACCCCACCTGGTACGCCCAAAGGGGATGCTGTGGCTGCATGGGCTGGGAATTGAACCTGGGCCTCCTGTGTGGCAGGCAGAATTCTACCACTGAACTACCCATGCACCCAAGTACTATAGAGACTCACAGAAAATTGGATCTCTCACCCAAAGGTACATGCAGTCATATCCAGGCATTTGTTCACCCATCCATTCACCCGTCAAGCACTTATTGAGTACCTACTATGTACCATGCAGTGTTCTAGGTGCTAGAGATACTGCAATAAACAAAACACAAACTCCCTGCTCTCATGGGGCTGCCATTCAAGTCTAGCTCAAACTGAGACACCCACGCGGATCTACTCATTCTGCGCACACTCACAAATCATAACAGCTACCACTGGAGACGGTGTCCGCACTTATTCTTTCTACTTTATCAGCAGAGTGTAGATTGTAGAGTTCAACTCCCTGTCCAATTCTGGCTCCACCAGCTGAGTGGCCTCTAGAGGGTCCTTTAGTCTCTTATGCCTCAGTTTTCTCATCTGTAAATTGGGAGGAATGATAAACCCAGCCTCAGGAATCTGTTGCCATGATGAAATAAGTCGGTAGGTGTAGAGTGCTTAGAACCACATCCCAAGTGCAGGAGCAGGGGTTGCCATGGTGATGGTGATGATGATGGAAACTGATGCCCGGAGAAGTTATCACTGGGAGAGTGATTGCGGGACTCACGGGGCCGCCAAGTGGACACGCACAGCACAGATGCACAAGGCTGACTGTCCCCATGCCAGAACACACCGCCCGATGCACACACCCACAGCAAAGCTGTCCCCAGTCCCGGTCTCCCTGGCCCCTGGCCCTAGCCCGCCCTGCAGCGAGAGTCCTCTCTCCCAGATGCGCTCCTCCATCCCCGTGTCGCACATCCGAGCCGTGGAGCGCGTGGACGAGGGCGCCTTCCAGCTGCCGCACGTGATGCAGGTGGTGACGCAGGACGGCGCGGGGGCGCCGCACACCATCTACCTCCAGTGCAAGGTGAGGCGCCGCCAGCAGGGGGAGGAGCAGAGGGCGCCTCTGGGGTCCCAACCCATCTCTGACCGCCCCTCCACCTCCCCGCAGAACGTGAACGAGCTCAACCAATGGCTGTCGGCCCTGCGCAAGGCCAGCGCCCCCAACCCGGAGAAGCTGGCCTCCTGCCACCCTGGTGCTTTCCGCAGCGGGCACTGGACCTGCTGCCTCCAGGCCGAGCGTTCAGGTGAGGGGACAGGGTGGTCTCAGGCTCCGCCCTCCACACCTGTCAATCACAGGGTGTCCCACCTCCGCCTGGGCTGGCCCTGCAACCTTGAGCAAGTTACTTAACCTCTCTCTGCCTTAGTCTCCTCAAGTGTAAAATGGGCCGGATGATAATGTCCACCTTGTAGGGCTGCTGTGAGGATTAAATAAGTTGATATATGCAAAGCGATAACACTGCCTGGCACACAGATACTTTTTTCCAAGTGCCTACCAAATGCCAGGCTTGTTCTCAGGAAAATAAATGAATAACCAGACAATTGTAACACAGTGTTACAAATGCCAAGATGAGGCTTTTGAGATGCCAGTGAACCCCTCTGGCCCAGCCCGAGGGTAGGACAGCGAGAAGGGCTTCCTGGAGGAGGTGTGGCTAAAGTGTGACCTATGAGTAGAGTAAGAGTTAAGTAGTGCAGTTGGAGAAAGGAACAGAGGAAGAAGGAGTGTTTCAGGCAGAGCAAAACAGGCTGAAGGATCGAGAAAGGTCTGTGTGGCTGAGCCTAGAGTGTGGGAGGGGCATGGAGAGAAGGGCAGCTATTGCTCTGTCGGGTGAAGGAAGGGGCAGTGCGGCTGGAAGGAAGCAGTAGGTTTGAAGAGTGGTTTTAGAAGTCTAAGGGGCAGGGCTTGGCCACGGAGGCTCTGGAAGGGGAATGCGAAGCTACAGATGATGCCGCTGTGTCGCCCCCAGCTTCTGGTTGCAGCCGCACGCACTCGGCCATCACCCTGGGGGACTGGAGTGACCCGCTGGATCCTGATGCTGAGACCCAGATGGTGTATCGGCAGCTGCTTCTGGGGCGGGACCGGCTCAGGTGGGTCCCACCCCATGGTCACGGGTTCATTCTCCCCATGTGCCTCTGATGAGCTTCTGGGTGGGGACAGGCTCTAGGGGAGGACTGTTGCCATCCTCAGGTGGGCTGATAGGGAACTAGATCTTGGGACCTTTTTTTTTTTTTTTTTCACTTTGGCCATGCCACATGGCATGTAGGGTCTTAGTTCCCCCACCAGGGATTGAACCCTCACCCTGGACATTGGAAGCTCAGAGTCTTAACCACTGGGCTGCCAGAGAGGGCTCATGGATCTTGAGATCCTTTGATACCCAGGACTCCCGAGACACAGGCATCAAGTGTGGGTGTGTTCCCACCCCGTCTTGGTTGATCTCAGGATCACTGTAACTCAGTGATAGAGATTTGTTCCAGCTTACAGTGTGAATCCTGAAGCTGGCCTGTCTGGGTTCAAATCCTGGACTGGCTGTGTGAAACTTGGGCGAGTTGCTTACCTTCTCTGTACCTCAGTTTTCTCAGTCTGGAAAATTAGGGTACCAACAGTCCTTACCTCATGGGGTTGTCCTGAGGACCGAATGAACTCATACAGGCAAAGCACTTTGGAGGTGCCTGGACACATAGTTAGCTTTCTATATAATAAAAAATGAAATATAATACCCTTTCTAATAATAAAGGGTAACAATTATTATTATGCTGTGGAACCTTAGGCAAGTTGCTTTAGCTCTCTCGGTCTCAGTGGTCATCTGTGTAATGGAGCAACTAGTAAGTATCCACCTGTGTTTTGTGCTAATTAAATGAGTTTATACATGGAAAGGGCTTGCAATAGCATCAGACACTCTGTGTTTGCTGTGATGATGATGGCAATGGTGATGATTTAGTGGGAACCTGTAATGTCTCCTTCAACCAGCAGAATCTCTGGGTTCGAGAGCAGGATTGGGACTCAGGGACCAGCCTGGTTTTCTCCCTCTTAACTTTCAGGATGAAATTCCTCGAGGATTCCAACATGGATACAACTCTGGAGGCAGCCACAGAGCAGGGCTCCAGTGCCGTGGAAGGTAAGGGGATAAGGAAATCCCTTTTCTTTCTCTTCTCTGGTACCTCCCACAACTTGCCAAGAACCCCCCACTCCGGTCTCCGAGCCCCTTCCCCCTCACCCCCACTCTCCTGTTTGCAATCCACCAGCAGGTCGGGGAGCTGCATGTGCCCGGCTGTGGCACATTTTAGGATTCTTGGGGCGCCAGGCACATCCAGAGTCTGAGGAAGCCACTGAATCTGAATTAGAGCAGCCTGCCGTGGCCTGGCTGAAACCCTTTGGCCTCCTCTTCTCTCTCCCAGGGGCCTGTACTGATGCCCTGGCTCGGCAGAGGGAGGCAGCTGCCCGCCTGCTGGAGGTGCTCACAGACCTGGACCAAGCCCACGAGGAGTTCCAGCAGCAGGAGCAGGGGAAGGTGGTTTCGGGCCCCCCGAGACCCTAAGGAGATGCCAGAGGCAGCCTGGAAGGAGGAGGAAGGAGCCAGTGGGCCCTTCTCAACATCCCCTGGCCCAGGAATCCCCTCGTGGCTGCCCTGTACCTCACTGATATAGAGATATCCTAGTCCCATGTGTCCTAAGCCCAGAACCCAGGCATGGAAGTCCTTTGGCTGGGGACCAGCCTTGCACTGAATGAATCTCACCCTCTGGTTTGAGGCAGACTGGAGTGGATGGAATAAGGAATCTGACTTACTTGGCTCAGCTGGAGGTCTCTGCTTCACTGGACTGGCCTCTACCCACACTGACAAGGGCAGCCTGGCCCTGAGCTGCTAGATACAGCTATACCTGAATCCCTGATGCCTCTGTGGCCTTGTGGCCCAAGACAGGCACTTAAATGGGCTTAACCCTTCCTATTTTCATGTCTGCCAATCCCTGTAACCTCATTGATCTTCCTGAACCCTGTCCTTGGCCAAGAATCCTAACCACAAGCTTCTACAATCCACAGCCCTCTGTAATAACTGAGGCCGAGAGCCCAGTGCCTGACTCAGACCCTTGAAGCCTGAGAGACCTCAGGCCAGGCTCTTTCCTTCTCTTTGAGCCTCAGTTTACCCTGTATAAAATGAGTGAGTGAGTTATGTGTGATTTTCAAAATGGATTCCATGGTGATAGTGTAGGAAACAGGGAGGGATTTCTCAGCTGGGGTCCACAGGGTATCTGTGGACCATCCTCAGAATATCTACTGGAAATGCAGCTTCTTGGATCAACTGAGTCAGAATCTGAGGAGCATGAGGGCAGGCATCAGGGCTTTCAGCAAGTTCCACAGGTGATGTGGATTGCACGTGAGATTTGAGGATCATGGGGCTGGGCGATTTTATATTGAGGCGAGCTTTTGTTTGATAATGAATCACAGAAGTTAAAATGTTGGGGAACACCCAACTGGCAGGATTGGAAGGGTCTGCAAATATTAATTTCCCATTTTGTTTAACTAGAGGGTAGGACAGAAACCTGAAGGACCGGGAAAGATGCGGTGCTATCCCAAAGGTGCCCAGCAGGGGTCGCCTGGAGCTGCAGCATTCACTACCGCCTCCCAGCCTCCTGGGATGTGAGAGGTTGATAGGAGACTTGCTGCAGATCCTGGGACAGGTCCTTGTCTCTCCCTAGGCAGAACCTGGTCCTCCTCCCTGAGGGCAGAGACTGGGATTCTAAGGTTCCAGCAAGCCATCACGGCGTCTCCCAACTCCCCCACTGTTTCCTGGAGGTTTCCAGCCTGAGTTCCTCATTTCTAGTCATTGAACCCGGGAGCTGCGTGCATTGCCTTGCACCTGTGCTTGAGAACAGAACTTCAACTTGTACCCTCTTGGGGACTAGGATTGGGAGGGTCTGCCTCTGCCACCATCACACCCCCAGGACAAGAGAAGCGTGGGGACCCTCCGTCTCCAGCTGCCCGAGCCTGACAGGGACAGTGGTCTTGAGTCACCATCTTGTTGCCAGCTCCCCCATGGGATGGACTGAAGTCCCCCAGAAACAGAGCCACCCACGCCCCTTCTTGACAGGAAAAGACCCAGTTGAGGAGGAGAAAGACCATTTATTTCTCCACCCACAGTGGGACTGGTAGATTTTCAAAAGAGCAATCGCTGGCGTCCCTTTAAATCTTGGCTGACTTCCACCAAGGCAGCCAATCAACAGAGGCGGAGCTGGTGAGTTGCCTGGGCAACAGGCCCCTGGTTGGCCGAGACTATCAGCCTCCCCACTGCCCACTCCCGAGGAAAGGGAAATGGACTCTTTGCTGTCTGGTCTGCGTTTTAAATCTGCTGGCCTAAGCCAGGCTTCCTCGTCTCGCTCCTGAAGCCAGAAGCTCCAGCCTTTGGATCTTGATGTTAGGGGTGATTTGGTGGAGAGAATGGAGTGGGGAAGAAAGGAAAACAGTGCCTTTATCAGGGACAGACATAAGGCTTGGGGATGGGAGGGGAGGAGGTCAGGGTCCGAGAAGGATGAAGAGACATAAGCACAAAATAAGATTCTCCTAGTCCGTCTCCTTGGCCTGCCCTTTTGCAAAACTGCTGAATAATCTGGGGGCTTCCACCCCGTGGGCCATCAGTGGGTGGCAGAGATGGGAGGAGACTGAGCTTCCCAAGTGCCCCCTTCTCTCCCGGAGCCCTACTGGGCCCCCAAGTGCCAGCCCTGAGTCCCCTGCTTGCAGATGGGAATCCACATGGGGTATCACAGGGGTCTTTCTGTCTCTTCCCCCGCAGTCTGGGGGTAAGTAGAGGCACGTGGGTGTGCGTGCATGTGTTCAACAGGACACGTGTGTTTGTGTGAGGGGGTGGGGCTCTGTCTTTTTAGCAGGGAGGTTGCTATGGTTTCCGGTACACCGTTGCGACCCTTTCAGGGGAGCTAGGGTCGAAACCGGCTGGCCTGCCATCCTCCCATCATCCCAACTGCTACCAGCCAAATCCCCAGAACGCTTCTGGCTCCTCCTGCAGGCTCCTCCCCAGCCCTGAACCTGGGCCGCCGGGACACACCCGGCGGCGGAGGGAGGCATGTGCCGGACCAGGGGCAAAGCAGGAGGGAAGGTGGGCAGCCTCGGGTCTCAGGCCTTGGCCACAGCCTCAGACACACCCTGGGCTGTGAGCTCCGCCAGCACGTTGTCTAGGTAGCTAGCGTCCGGGTAGCCATGGCCCGTTAGGTTGGATCCAAACTCGGTCTTGTGGTGGATCTCATTCCACACCACGGTGTCCGACTCGCCTGTGGTGTTGGACGTCCCGATGGTGAAGATGAGTCTCCGCTCCCAGGCGGTGATGAGCAGCCTCAGCACCTGGAGGGCGGGGCAAGGGGCGGGGCAAATGGGGGCGGGGCGAGCAAGGGTCACAGGCACCCAGGCCCCCAGGCCCCTGGCTTGAGTCCCTCNTGGCCACCTGGTGTGCTCACTTCCTTCCCTAGACTGACTCCCACTCTGAGCTCCCTCAGTAAAACCACTTTCCATGTTATCAGCCTATTTCTTTGGGGTGAAGAGTCTCAAACTGATGACCCTCAGCTGTGTTTGGCTTGAACTTCACGCTCTATTAAATAGCCGCTTCGTTCCTTCGTTGGCAGTATTCAAAAATCTGAAGGTTTCACGTGAAAATCAGAATTTCTGGCCTATTTTGAAAAACAAAAAGTAAAAGCCGACACTCTTCTGGTGTGGCGATGAAGAGTCTAGACTGCTTGGGTTCAAATCCAGGCTCCTGTGTGACCTCACTGTGTGACCTCGGACAAATGACTTGCCCTCTCTGAGGCTTCATCTCTAAAATGGTGTTAAGACCTTGACTTCAGCGGGCTGGTAAATGAAATGAGGTTTTGAGGCCACTGGCAGGGCTAGACACACGCACACTAGATGGCTATGCTCAGTGCTAGGGGCCGGCCTGCTCTCACACCCCCTTGCCCTCACGGCACCCACCTTCCGGCCCTTCTCGTTGTTGGGCAGATAGCAGTGGCGCGGGAAGCCTCTTGCAGTGAACTTCTTGCCTGGGTTGGGGTGCTCAGGGCCCTGTGGGGATGGGGCAGCAGGGAGCTTGAACCACAGACAGCAGTGGGGAACCACTGGCGAGTTCAAAGTCAGGGAGCTGAGGGCTCACCTGGATGCCAGTGGGGATGTCGTAGACGATGCGGATGGTCTGGGTGTCAGCGAAACCAGGCAGCGAGTGAGGGATGAGGTGAAACTCCATCTTCCCGGGCGGCTGAGTGCCTGTCTTCTCCCCGTAGATGGCCTTGCAGGTGGGGCACTGCAGGCTGCCATCCTGGGGTGGGGAGGGGGCGTGGCTGTGAGGTTCCCAGGTGTCTGGGACCCTCCCCAGCCCCCCTGCTGCTCCCCCCCAGGCCCCCCCACCAGCCCACCTTGTTGCCATTGGAGTACATGGCCACGAGGCACAGCAGGTGGTACATGTGGCCACAGCGGCCCAGGCGGCCCACGAGCTCAGGTCGCACACCCTTGTGCCGAAGCACGCCCTCGTAGCCAGAGGCCGTGACCAGCCGCTCCATGCAGATGGTGCAGTCCTGGGGTCGGGGGGAGCACAGAGAGGAGACTGAGGACTGGGGAGGGCAGGACACCCCCATGTCAGCACTGCCCCTCAGCAGGGGCCAGACCCTCAACACCCCCAAGAGCAGCAGACTGTCCCCCCTCTGGCCTCCATCTGTCAAAGGGAGGGGACACCCCCAGGTACTGAATTCAGGTGCATGGCAGAGGAAGAGATGGCTCCCTCACACCCCCTCCAGACATTTTCAAGGCTTAACTATTGAAAACAAACATAGCATTGGTGTTCATCAAAAGATGCTGCAAGGCAGTGAGAAGGCAAACCCACAAACTGAAAGAAGAGGCTGAAACACATAGAACCTCTCAAGGAGCGGGGTGCTGGGGTCTCCATCTCTGGAGGGGAGGCTGCCTGCCCTCCGCGCCTCCTCCTCGCCCAGGGGCTCACCTCATCAGGTGGGTTCTTCACCTTCTGCATGTACCTTCGAACCACATCTTCAGGGTTCTTACCTGCAAGGACAGAATTGGGCTGGGCTTGACTGTACCCAGAGTCTAGCCCTGAGGGCATGGCTCAAGACAGGGTCAGGGGTCAGAGGGGTCAGAAGCTGTAAGGGCTGGTGGGAGCTACATGTCAGGGGTTGCTTGAGGTTTTCTGTAATTGGAGTTGGCGGTGGATGGGGCCAGAAGAGCTCAGATGGGTTAGCAGGGCTAGCTCAGGGGTCAGGGTCTAGCTTAGGAGGCCTACTCTTCTTCAGGTGCTTCTTCTTGGTCTTGCGGCACACCCCGGGCACGCCAGGCACGGGCTTGACGTCGCTCTTGCTCACCGGCGGTGGGTGCAAGATGGGCTTGGGGGCCCGGGTCAGGCAGACGGGCAGCCCCGCGGCGCAGAGCAGGATCCCAGTCATCCCTGCGGGACGCCGAGCAGAGATAGTCAGGGGGCGGGGTGCTCATCCAGGCCCTGTCCACCCTGCTCTCCTATCATCGAGAGGACCCTTGGGGTCTCTCCCCAGACTCCGCCCACCTGGTACACCCAGGAATCCTCGGATGGGTGGATGGGGTGTGTCCCATGGACGGTGCCCACTCAGCCCCACCCGAAGTTGAAGCCAAGTTGAGAGCCTTCTGCGGGCCCCGCCCACCCCGAGTTATAGCCCAATGGTAGGGGATGTGCCCTCTGGGCCACGCCCACCAAGAGGCGGAGTCAATGGGCAGATAGGTGGGGCTGCCACCTTATGGGCCCCGCCCTTCTTTTCCGTCCTTGACTGGACCTCACCTGCCAGGGCCGGGTGGACTGGCCCTGTACCATTCAGGTTCTTCACCGGGAGTGCGGGGACCCTGAGAGGAGGAGAAGAGACTGTAGCCTCCCCAGACCAGATCACGGGACCCTGCTTTGCCTTCTGTCTCTGGATCGTGGGCATGCTCTGCTCTTTTGTGCCTGCCCCAGTCATCTAGAATGACCACTAGGGAATTCCATCCCTACTCTGACAGCCTTCTGTCAATATTATGGGGTGAGGTGTGGCCAGGACCTCTGCCCGCCCCACCCCGTGATAATGGAGTGAACCCATAGACTTAGGACTGACCGTCTCCCACTCCACAGCTAACTTGCTCCCAGGTGAGAGAAGTTGGCTCCCAACTGTTCCTTCTCATTGACTATTGTGTCTGAAACCCAACTATTAGTGACTTAGCCAAACTTCTCTCAAAGTTTGCTGATACCCATAAAAGTTCTGGGAAAGAAGGATTTAGGGATCACCAAGGAGCCACCTCATTGTCTCCTACTAGGACAGTCACACCGTATGTGAATGTATTAAAGGCTCTGATAAGTCCTGCATAAGGAAACAGGTTAGCTGTGGCTAATCCAGATTTTCCAAAGACACTGGATGACGAATGTTTTCCTCCTCTGGAGTATTTATTGTTGTCAGTTCCGGTGACTAAGGCATTATCCCCTCTTCACATGAAAAGGTCTCAGGAAAATGTAGCTTGCCTCCCCTCTTTGCTCTTCCTTCTGAAGAGATCTGGCTTTTGGACTCATTCAGAGCTGCTTTCATATTTCAGCTCAACCATTAAACATCTGGATGGAGAAATGGCAACCCATTCTAATACTCTTGCCTAGCAAATCCCATGGATGGCGAGGCCTGGTAGGCTACAATCCACGGGGTCACAAACAGCTGGACACGACTGAGCGACTTCACTTCAACACACGGCACATCACCACATCTCTAATAAATGTGTTTCCTCATCAGTTAAATGTGGATAATATGGCACTTCCATTTCAAGAAGATCCCTTGGAGAAAGGAATGGCTACCCACTCCAGTATTCTTGCCTTGAGAATTCCATGGGCAGGAGAGCCTGGTGGGCTACAGTCTACAGGGTCACAAAGAGTCAGACACAACTAAGCAACTAACATCTTCGCTGTTTTTTTCATGGCACCTTCCTTACATATGCTGTGAAGAGCCAGTGAAATTCTACATGTAAAAGGCTGAGCACATTTCCTAGTACCTACTACAGACTCAGTTTTAACCATCATCACTACCATCACTGGGCTTCCCAGGTGGCACTAGTGGTAAAGAACACGCCTGCCAATGCAGGAGACACAAGAGAAATGGGTTTGATCTCTGGGTTGGGAAGATCCCCTGGAGGGGGCATGGCAACCCACTTCAGTATTCTTGCCTGAACTGAAAAGAGGTCAAACCAGTCAATCCTAAAGGAAATCAATGCTGAATATTCATTGGAAGGACTGATGCTGAAGCTCCAATNAAATGGGTTTGATCTCTGGGTTGGGAAGATCCCCTGGAGGGGGCATGGCAACCCACTTCAGTATTCTTGCCTGAACTGAAAAGAGGTCAAACCAGTCAATCCTAAAGGAAATCAATGCTGAATATTCATTGGAAGGACTGATGCTGAAGCTCCAATACTTTGGTTACCTGATGTGAAGAGTCGACTCATTAGAAAAGACCCTGATGCTAGGAAAGATTGAAGGCAGGAGGATAAGGGGACCACAGAGGACGAGATGGTTGGATGGCATCACCAACTCCATGGACATGAGCTTGAGCAAGGTCTGGGAGATGGTGAAGGTCAGGGAAGCCTAGCATGCTGCAGTCCATGGGGTCGCAAAGAGTCAGACATGACTGAGCGACTGAAAAACAACCAGCACCATCATATCACCATCACTGTGTAATCCTGGTTAATGTCACCTCTCTTGCACCTCAGCCCACTAAGTCATTGTATAACTTCTCTCCATCTTGGAGAGGAAACCACCAAGGCATTGCAGTGATAAGCCTGGGAGAGTCACTTAACCTCTGTGCTCCTCAGTCTCCTTATCTGTAAAATGGGGATGATAATACCTGTCAGGAGAGTTGAAGGAGGAGGCCTGCTGTGATCTGTACAATGTGCCCACCTGAGTCCAGACTTCAGGGTTTGGCTTTGTGGGTGAACTGGTATCTTGCTGTGGATGGGCATGAAATCGGATGGGGAAGTTTTGATGAGAGGAGTGTAATGAAAGCCAGGGACCAGGGACTTCCCTGGTGGTCCAGTGGTCACGATTCCATGCTCTCAATTCAGGAGTCCTGGGTTTGATCCCTGGTCAGGGAACTAGAAGGAAAATTTCGCATGTGGCAACAAAGATTGCCCATGCCGCAAGTAAGACCTGACACAGCCAAAAACCAAAAAGCCAGGGGCAGCCTAAAGGGCCTGGAGTTGTTGCAGGAGGAAGTACGGGAGGGGGTGGGGGCAGTGACAGCTGGGGAAGGGGCTGCTGCAGCCCCCTTGGCACGCCTGCTCAGATCCGAGCCCGGTCAGTGCTGTTTGGACACCTGCCCCGGCAGGCGCAATCGGCACCGGCGAGCTGGGGGGAAGGTGTCTTTAAGCCAGTGATACACTTGGCAGGTTTGCGTGCTGCTGCAGTGGGTCCAGAAACACACACATACACACCCCCCCTCAGAACATGGGCTATATATGCATGCACATGTATAGGGAACATGCCAAGTGCAATAGAACACAGATTCATGCACACGTGGAGAACACTGCACAGACCGGCACACACCCCTGCAAACATGCCGCTCCCCCCATGTACACACACACTCCAGGGGTCACATGACAGTTACACGCTCACACAAGGGTGCCCACAGCCCAGGAGGCCTCCTTCCTGTATAGAGATACAGACACAGATACACGAATACTTGGGGAACGTGCCACACACTCTTGCACACAAACACACACACACTCCAGGGAATACACACCATGCACACATACACACAGACACACCTCAGGGAACACACTCCACGAACACACACAGGTCTAGACAGAGACACACACTTCTATACAGAGAACACCACAGAAATATGTACTCACACATTCCAGGGAACACAGCGCCCAGAGAGATATCCACGTGCAGACACCAAAAGACATTCAACTGGACAGCAGAAGCTGGGTGGGACAGACTGGTCCACACACTCTGACCTACACTCCCCCACACTGACAAGCAGACACTTGGCTGGGAGGCTCCCACTTTACACATACAGTAACACACACACGCATGGCACACAGCCATCATTTTGTGCCTGCCCAGCATCACAGGCTTACACCCAGTCAGCCAGGATACCCTCCCAGACCCCACCCCTGAGGGGGGTGGCACCATCTGGAGCAGACATCGGGGTCTCCAAACACTCTGGTGAGCGAGTCACTGAACACAGCTCCTGAGGGAGGTGCAACAGAGGAGAGGTATCATGGGGCCCCCAGGCTTGGGTAGCTGAGGTGTGGCAGGGGAAAGATGCTGTGCCTCAGTTTCCCCATGTGTAATGGGAATAGAGTCTTGCAAAGGTTTGATGGGATAAAACATGCAAAGCTCATAGTCTGTTGCAGGGGTGACAGTGGGGATGTCTTGAGTTTCTCCACCTTGCAGCCTTCCAGGACCCAAGGGATGGGGGACCCATCTCCCCCTTCCTGGGATCTGTCATAATCCTCCAGGACATTGCTGAAGAGAGACCACCACCCTAATCTCATCCCGCCCCCATCCTCTTTTTTCGTTGTTCTTGGCCACACTGCACAGCACGCGGAATCTTAGTTCCCTGACCAGGGACTGAACCCACAGCCCCTGCACAGTGGGAGCACAGAGTCTTAACCACTGCGCCAACAGGGAAGTCCTCCAATCCTCATAAGATAGCATGGAGGCACATCTGGCTTCCCCTCTTTCTGCTGTCCTTTGAAACACTTCCATTATATTATTGTTGTAAATATTATTGGCATGCAGATCTTAGTTCCCTGACCGGGGATTGAACATATGTCCTTTGAAGTAGAAGTGTGGAGTCCTAAGCACTGGACAGCCAGGGAATTCCTTAAAACACTTCCAGTATAGACAGACTGTTAAGGTCCTCTATGTATCCAGGGCTTCCCCATCCCCTTCGTTCCTTCCTTCCTTCCCTCGTATCTCATGAGAAAACAATCCTTCCTTCTCTCTTTACAGGGCTATCTGTAAAATGGGTGGAAAGAAAAATATTTAGCATGAGGACCACCACTTCTTGTCTCCCACCTGTGGCAGACATCACTAATCCATCACAGCACTCTCTCAAGCCAAGTAGAATCATCAGCACAGATTTCCAGGGAGCCTCTACCAACCAGCAGGGACAGTTGGCTACCTCAGGTCTATGTGAAGCACAAAGTCTGGTCTGGCTCATGACACTGGTCATGCTGAGCCTTTGGCCAGAGAGTTAGAAACAGGGGTGAGGGGACCCCAGAAAGGGATTATTTTAGATCTTAGCAGTCCTCCAATCTCTGGCACCCTTTAAAACCCACAGAGCTCTGGGTTACAAAAATCAGTCTTGCTCCTGGGAGGAGGGTTGTGAGTAAGGTGTGATGGTGGGGCTGTTTTGTATTTACCCATCAGCAAGCTGGGGGACAGTCCCCAGGTGGCCCCCAGCTCTCTCAAGCTGCAGGCCCCTGCGAGAACCCAGGGTAGCAAGGTTCCCACGATGCCGGAGCGTGGGAACCACCCAGGCCCCCTTTTGATGTGGGATGCAGTTTCCTCCCTGTCAGTCAGTGAGAACATCCTCCTGCCCTGGACAGGAGACCGCTGCCCGCAGGCCTCCGGGAAGGAGGGGCGGGCTTTCGCCCTTGGCTCCGCCCTCTTCCCCCACCCCCTGCCCCGCCAACACCCCCGCATGGCAAAGGGTCGGAGGAACCCTGCAGGCCTGAAACCGGTTCTGACCAGAAGCCAGGCCTGGCTGCCCCAGGGCAGGGATGGGGCTGATGCCTCGCCCATCTCAGGGTCAGATTCTGTTCCTCCTCTACCCTCAGTCCCTCCTGGCTCTTACCTTGCTTAAATTCCAGCCTCTTTACTGTATGGGCTTCCCAGGTGGCGCTAGTGGTAAAGAACCCACCTGCCAACGCAGGAGACAGAAGAGATGTGTTTTTGATCCCTGGGTCAGGAAGATCCCCTGGAGGCGGGCACGGCAACCCGTTCCAGTATTCTTGCCTGGAGAATCCCCATGGACAGGCTATGATCCGAGGGTCACATAGAGTGAGTGGGTCATGACTGAGCGACTTAGCACGCACACATTACCATATGCAACACAGCCAGTACTGATCCCTTGAACTTTGTTTTTCCTGTGCTCCCCCCTCATCCACTCCACCCCAGCCTCTTGGTTTCCCTGCGGTTCTGCAAACAGGTCAGGCACATCCTCACCCCAGGGCCTTTGCACTTGCTGACTGCTCTTCCAGAATGCCCAATTATTCTCATGTTCTGCTCCCTCCCTCAACACAGGTTTCTGCTCCAATGGCACCCTACCCGAGACTTTCCTTGCCACTTTAGAGAGATCTCTGCCTCTGCTCTTACCTTACTTAATTTTATAATGTGATATATAACTGATAAAATATTAATTATATTATCATAATATAATTATACATAACTAATATTTTATATATATAATATCACATTCTGATATAAAAGCCTATAAAAGACTTTATAAAAGTCTTCCATATGACCAGACCCTCCCTGGCACTGTAAGCTCATCTCTTACCCTCTCCATCTCTCTACTCTACACGCTTCTGCTGTTGCTCTAAAATGCTGAGCCCTGCGGCTTCCCCGGTGGTCCAGAGGTTAGGACTCCGCACTTCCACTGCAGGGAGCATGGGTTCGTTCACATTCTGATATAAAAGCCTATAAAAGACTTTATAAAAGTCTTCCATATGACCAGACCCTCCCTGGCACTGTAAGCTCATCTCTTACCCTCTCCATCTCTCTACTCTACACGCTTCTGCTGTTGCTCTAAAATGCTGAGCCCTGCGGCTTCCCCGGTGGTCCAGAGGTTAGGACTCCGCACTTCCACTGCAGGGAGCATGGGTTCGATCCCTGGTTGAGAAATTAAGGTCCTGAATGAAGCATATATATATATATATATATATACACACACATATATATATATAATAGATGAAACATGTTATATATATGTAATAGATGAGACGTTATTCTATATATACATAAAATAACAGTGTCTCTTCGATTAAATAATAATACTAAAATGAACTGCTGAGCTCTTTTGAGGTTTGTGCACTTGCTGCGCCCTCCGCCTGAAGGCTTTTCCCACAGAGGCTGCTGTAGGCTGCCTCGGGCAGGAACCTTCCTTACCACCCACCGTCACCACTAGTACATGGCATGCAGTAGATTTTCAAGAAAGACTTGTTGCATGAAAGAAGGAAGGAAGACTGGATTTTGTGGGGATGTTCTGAGGTGATGCTCGGCACAATCTCGCCGTGAATTTTTTTTTTTTTTTGCACACACTGGAAGTGAGCCTTGAAGCAGATGCCCAGAGAAGCCTCACTGTAGCCTCTGGTCCCCTCAGAGACTCTCTGCCAATGTTCATTCTAAAACGAGCACACTGGACTTCCCTGGTGGTCCAGTGGTTAAGACTCTGCCCTTCCAAGGCAGGGAGTGTGGATTTGATCCCTGCTCAGGGAACTAAGACCCCACAAGCTGTGCAGTGTGGCCAATTTTTTTTAAAAAATGCTGTGAAGTGAGCACGCTTTGTGGGCATCCGTGGGAACAGCCTGAGTAAGCTTTCTCTAAGAAATTTCCAGAAATGCTTTGCGTCCTTCTCAAGGCAGAGATTCCATGGCCAGGCTTTGAGGAACCCTGACCTTTCCTGGAAACTGTCTCAGATGGGCTGGGCGGGGGCGGGGGGCAATAATTTCAAGAGCTTGCTGTGTCCCAGACTCGGCTGTATACCCTCCCTCCGTCATCTGATCGTCCCCTTCTATAGAGGGGGAAACTGAGGCACAGAGAGGTGAAGTCACTGGCCAGTAAGTGGTAGAGCTCAAATGTGAGCCCAGAATGTCAGATTCTAGTCTCTGCTCTTCTCCACACACACAAAACCAAGTTCTCTTATCCGGTTCAGAGACTGAAGCAGGAGGTTGTATTTGAGGAAAAAATCTCCCCAGGATGAGTCTGGAAAAGGGCATTTGGCTCCTCTCTCCTTCTTTTGTCAAAAGACAAGCAAAGAGAGATGCCTCGTACCTACTCTGGCTGGGGGGCCACGTTCACAGGCAGGATGAGATACCGTGGGGAGGGTTTCCTAGATACTGGTCCTCACACCGTTCCCTGCCCTTTCCTGTCTTTACCTTTGCCACACTGTACTCACTGCCTGTCCATACTGTCTATTCTCAATTCACCTCTTCTCTTTGAACACAGGTTTCAAGGTCACCATCTTCAGGAGGGTTTTCTAATCTACCCCCAGTGGATACATATCTACTCTTTTTTTTTTTTTTTTTTTTTGCCATCTTGCATGATGGATCTTATTTTCCCAACCAGAGACTGAACCTCCTGCCTCCTGCATTGGAAGCCCAGAGTCTTAACCACTGCACCACCTGGGAAGTCCCTAACCAATTTTAATTCCCAGGGGACTGCATTTATCTTTTCTTTGAGGACACAGATGTTTCCTGACTTCCTTTCTAGCTGTGGAGTTTCACCCCATCTCTTCCACCAGATTGCAAGCTTCTGGAAACTTGTCTAACCTGGCTCTGTGACCTCAGGATTGAGGATGAAACTGGGCACAAATGGGTTCTCAGTAAGTATTGAGTGGAGGCTGATATGTGGGGCCATCTGGAGGTGAGCCAGCCTTCTGAGCCCTCTTTGCCTAGAAGTGGGGCAAAGCCTTTGACCTGGGCCCTGGAGGTGGCTCAGGCCTGGGAGGGCTCATTGGGGGCTGCACGACTGGGTACATTTGCCTGATCTGGTTGCTCCTTTCCTTCCCAGGCAACGAGGGGGTCCAAGACCCCAGGGACACAGGAAACCACATTGACACTCCCTATAGTTTCCATCCACCTATCTAGGCTGGCCTCCCTGTCCTTTCCCTCCCCTCCATGTCCCCGGCAGGCTCCAGGCACGTCACAGTCTCTGATGGTGGTTTCAGGTCCCCCAGCGGGCCTCAGGCCCTCCCTGGACACCTGGCGCTTACCCCGTGACCCCTTGGGAAGCCCCTGGAGGTTCAGGCCTCACCTATTTGGGTCCAGGTGGGTGAGGACGGGGCAGAAGTGGGAACGCCACATCGTGGGGAGAAGGAAGTTAAATAGCACATGGCACCTACCTCCCTGGACCTGCTCCTGTGACCTGCCCCCCCTCAGTGTCCACTCCTGCTGTACCTGAGCTCTTGTCTCCCACAGTCCTGGGTCAACCAAGTCCCCACCCCCACGCCTCACAGAGCCAGAGGGCTGAGAACATCACACCAAGCTCCACGGAGGTGCCCCACGGGGCTAGCCAAAGCCACAGACCATCAACGGCTTCCGTGGCCTGGTTCGCTTCCCCTTTTCCTCGCTCAAGCACCCTCAGGCTGCCTGAACAAGCCGCTGACCTTCTATGGGCCTCAGTTTCCCCCTCTGTCAAATGGGTCTCTGACCCTGTCCACTCCTAAGGATTCAACAGTACCAAAATCCCCTGGAGCGATATTTTGAGGGGTGGTGGTCAGTTAGGGCCCAGGTTTATCTAGAGGCCCGGGGGCTCTAGGTCACCCTCCCCCATCCTCCTGGTCTCTAGCCCGCTTTGCTTGCTTGGTCTGGTGGTTGGGGGGGCGGTGTGGGGAGCCCAGGCAGGGGAAGGGAGGGGAGGGGAGGGCTGGCGGTTCCCACGGCCTGGGGCAGCCACGTACTGACAGGAGTGTGGTTTGGCCTCCCAGGGAGCAGGGCAGGAAGCGCTTCAGGTCTGGGGGGCGGGGTGGGGGGGAGGATGAGGGTGTTTGGTTTGACCTTGAGGTGAGGCGCAGGGGGAGCCCAGCAGTCAGCTGCCGCGAGGGAAAAGGCAGGGTTACAGCCGCTGTCCTCCAGCAAGGCCAGGAAAAGGGGGAGAGTGGGCAGCCCAGAGGCCCCTTGGGGACACAGTGCGGGAGAGACTTTTCACATTGTATCTTTGGGACTGCTGTTTTTTGAAGCATTAAAATGTAATACCTAGTAAAGAGCCGGAGAAACAAAATGTGGATGCTTTCAAACCTAAACGTAAAATCACTGCAGGAAGTGAAAAGAAGAAGGAAAACACCCGAATACACCAGCCACATCAAAGCCCACCCCCCCACACCCCACCTATCCTCCATGTCCAGAGTGAACCTGTGACAGCAAAGTCATCCCGGCCTGTCTCCAGCTCACACCACCAGCTGGCTCCCATTTCCCGCAGAGGAAAAGCCAAAGTTCTCAGCACAGCCTTCAGGGCCCTACAGGACTGGCCCCATTTCACCCCTGACCTCCTCTCCCACCGCACACCCCCTGTCGCCTCTGGAGCCACACTGGTCTCCTCGCACAAACCAGGCCTGCTCCTGCCTCGGGCCTTTGCACAAGATGTTCCCTCTGTCTACAGGGCTCTCCCCCACCCCAGTTCTCTGAGTAGCTTGGTTCTTAACCTCCTTCAATCCTTGCCCAAAGGTTATATTTTCAGTGAGGCCTTTTCTGACCTCTTCATTTCCAATTATATCCCTCCCACTACTCCCTACACCCCTTCCTTTCTTTATTTTTCCTCGATAGTCACTACTACTCTCTATCACATACTAGAATTTATTTATTTTGTTTATTGTTTGTCTCTCTCTCTAGAAATATGAGCTTCGGGAGGGTAGGGATTACCTGTTTTGTTCATGGCTAGATCTCCAGGGCCCCCAAAGAGTCCTTGGCACACGGAAGTTGCTCAATATATTAATAAAAGGATTAACTAATTAAAAAAACAGACAAGCATAGGCTATAGAGAAGGTGAAAAGAGGGACTTCCCTGGTTGGTCCAGTGGTTAAGAAATTGCCTTCCACTGCAGGGGATGTGGGTTCGATCCCCGGCTGGGGAACTAAGATCCCACATGCCATGGGACAACCAAGCCTGCATGGTGCGACTACTGGGCCCAAGCCCTCTTGCTCTGGAGCCCACGCACTACAACTAGAGAGAAGCCTGTGAGCTACAAGGAAAGATCCCCCACGCTACAGCTAAGACCCAACCCGATGCAGCCAAAAATGAATAAATAGAAAGAAGGTACGAAGAAATAGCAAACTGGGTAAAGATGATAACTAAAGAGCTCAGACCCTTAAAATGCAGAAGGAGCACCTGCAAATCAATAAAAAAGCAGGAAAGAACCCTAGAGAAGGAGAAGCAAAAGAAATAAACAAGTGATTAGTAAAAGAAGGAATCATGGGTGGCCAGTAAACAGGAAGAAGTTCTCAGGCTAAGAACCAGAGGTCTGAAAACTCAAACAGCATCTCAATGACATTGTACTGGTCTGATAGGGATGTGCTCGAGGGGGCGGGGCTAAGCCCCTCTCCCACTGCTATGGATGGATTTGAAATGCAGGCAGTTTGATATCTGCCCCCTTGTTGGCCTTTGTTGCCAGCCCCACTGCACAGGGTGCAAAAACTGAGGACCAGAGAGGGCAACGGGCTCCACTGGGGTCACACAACGAGAGGAGATAGGGAAGTTGGTCCCAAACTCAGCTGCTGTGTGTCCCCGGCCTCCTTGGACCTCCAAACACCTTGTGGCATCAGGACCAGGTCTCTCAGACCCTGGCCCGAAACTTGGAGTGGGCAGCCAGGGGCCACCCCAATACCATGACCAACTGGGATTTTTGAACCGTGATCCTAATTGCATGATCTTGAACAAGCGCCAGGCTTTCAGAGCCTCAGTTTCCTCATCTGAGAAGTGGGGATAATAGGGCCTACCACCGTTTCTGTGCACAGCAAGAGAGGCGATGCATGTAAAAGCCGTGAGACAGAGCCTGGGACGTTGTGAGCGCTCAGTAAATGGAAACAGGCCTGCAGCTGTTCCCCCTCTCTCTCCCCTCCACCACGTGGGCTGGAAACTCTTAGTCTGCCCGACAGCTGTGTTCCAAAGTGCTGGACGCTGCCCTCTCAGGAGACAGGGCGGATCTTCCCCACCCCTGTGTCTCCGTCCCCCAGGCATCAGCTGCCAGCTGGCTTCCCGCCTCATCACAGGGGGGAGTGGAAAAAAACCCCAGCCAGGAGGACACAGTAGTCCTGCTGGCTGTGTGACCTGGGAACAAGTCAGTGCTGCTCTCTGGACCTCCGTCCTGAGCTGAGGATGGGAGGTAAGAAGGATGACAAAGAATGATGTCTGAGTTCACCCCTCCTTTGCACATCGATCATGTGTGGTGATTTTAAATATATTTGCACACCCATCAGTTCTGATGAGCCAGCATACGTGGACTGGGGTGATTTTAGCTCCATTTGACAGATGGGGGAACTGAGGCCAGGAAGGAGAAGCTATGCACCTCTCTCTGCAGGAGAGAACAAGGGTGGAGAAAAGGGGACAGAGAAGGAGAGAGCTGCTGAGAAGGAAAGAAAAAGGCAGGAGAGAAGGAGCAGGAGACAGACAGAGACAGGGAGACACAGCCACAGAGAGACAGAGAGAGACTGAAAGAGAGGCTGAGATTCAGAAAGCTGTAATAGGAGAGTCCCAGACACACTGCTGGGTCTTCAATTGTGTCTGGACCCCAAACTCACGCATCGGAGTCTTATTGTTCTTGTTATTCAGTTGCTAAGTCATGTCTGACTCTTGTGACCCTGTGGACTGTAACCCCCCAGGCTCCTCAGTCCCTGAGATCTCCCAGGCAAGAATACTGGAGTGGGTTGCCACTTCCTCCTCCAGGGGATCTTTCCAACCCGGGGATCGAACCTGCATCTCCTGAGTTGGCAGGCAGATTCTCTACCACTGAGGCATCAGGGAAGTCCCCGCTGTAGTCCTAACCTCTCTCCAAACTCCCAGACACTTGGAGACAGGGTCTTTGCAGAGGTGATCAAGTTATGAACGAGGTCATTGGAGTGGGCTCTAATCAATAAGCCTGGTGTTCTCATAAACAGGAAATTTGGACACAGGGATACAGAGGGTAGATGATGTGAAGATGGGGGGAGGTGCCTGTCGGTAAGCCCAGGCCTCACAAGAAACCCACCCTGCCAACACCTTGATCTCTGGCTTCCAGCCTCCAGAACTGAGACAGTACAATTCTGTTGTTTGGGCCTCCCCAGTCTGTGGCACTTTGCTACGGCAACCCAGGCACACCGACGGACTTAAACACAGAAGCAGAGAGACTGCGGGAAGGGCCATGAGGGGCTCTGGGTGTTCTGGAGACCAGGGTGAAGGTGGGGGGCCTGATTCCTCAGAGACACCGTCCCTTTCCCCGAGCCTCAGTTGCCTGGGCAACAGGAAGCTTCACTCTGGAGGAACTAGGGTCTGCCATCCCCATGCCTCCTTCCTTCCATCCTCTCCCTCAGCAGCAGAGTCCACGTGTCCTGGGCCCACCCCCACTACTCTGAACCAGGGCCATTAAAAAAATTTCTCTTTTGGTCACAACTTGAGACATGCAGGACCCTAGTTCCCCTGCCAGGGATCAAACCTGCGTCCCCTGCATTGGAAGGCACAGTCCAAACCACTGGACCGCTGGGAAGCCCCTGAGCCAGGGGTATTTTTAGCTGACGTTCCTTGGCTATGCACCTCCTCAGCAGGGTCAGCCCTGACTACTCCATCGCCTCCCAACCACACCACCCTGTCCCATCATCTCCTAGTGCTTCCCTCTCTCTCCAGCAACTGTGTTCATTTACTCATTTGAAGGCTGTATGCCCATCAGTTGGGACCCCATTTGTCTTGTCGGGCTCTGTGAACATGCAGCCACGGTACATATTTAGAGAATTGATACTGAGCAACCCCCAGCTTGCCGTGAAACAGCTGTTTTCAAAATTTCATCAGTGACTGAGAAATTCATTTCACCTGGTGACCCATGAAACGCATGTAGAAATCATGCAAAAGGTTCCTGGAGCAATTCTTACTAAGTATGACACATGCCAATATTTTCTATTCTGTTCTCTTCATTTGATTCTATTCAGTTCCATCCCATCCCATTCTCAGAAAATTTTGGTTACAATCTTCTAACTTCATCATCCACTAGTGGGTTTCAGTGACACAGTCCTGGAGAGAAGATTCTCGAATTCTTGCTGCAAAGGCACCTGGGACTTTTCTGCTTCTGTCCCCTCCCACATCTACTCCAACTTGTTTTCTACTCTTGTCATCCTAGGGCCCTCCAGCCCGGCCAGAGCCAGGCTGTGATCTGCAAGGAGTCACATGAATACCCGTCTGTGATTCCCAGATGGGTGAGTCCCTTCTGCAGTGTTTCCCCAAAATGCTCTCCCAAACCTCCTCTGGTCTCCTTCCTGTGGGCACTGGGATGCTGAAGAGGAATGATCTGGAGGAAAAGGGGGAGAGGAAGGGAGAGCTAGGCAGGCAGGTGGCAGCTGCTGTAGTCCTTCCAGTGGAAAATCACACTCCCTGGCCCCCCATACCAACCCTCCTCCAGGATAACATTAGTAGTCCTGGCTGCCACTGAAGGACATAAGTGCTATCTCGATATAAGCGCTATGTATCTCGATATAAGTGCTATGTATCTCGATATAAGTGGTATGTATCTCGATATAAGTGGTATGTATGATCAGGCACACAGCTCCCACTTGACAGATGATGAAACCGAGGCTCAGTGAAGGAGAGGGACTTGCCCCAGATCTCATAGCTCAGAAGTGGCTGCCAAGAGGGGATCAGAACCCAAGGGGCAGCCAGATTCTCAAAAGTTCAGAAGCCAGAGAGATTCAGAAAGTGAAAGAAGGTGTTAAACGCTCAGTTGTGTCTCACTCTTTGCGACCCCATTGATTGTAGCCTGCCAGGCTCCACTGTCCGTGGGATTCTCCAGGCAAGAATACTGGAGTGGATAACCATTCCCTTCTCCAGGGGATCTTCCCAACCCAGGGATCGAAACTGGCTCTTCCTCATTGCAGGCAGACTCTTCACCATCTGAGCCACTGGGGAAGCCCAGAAAGATTTTGAAGGGTGGCCTAATTCAGGGCCCCTTCCCTTCCCCAGGCCTCAGTTTCTGTTGGTGAAAGGAAGACGTGGATATGGTGACCTCAGAGGTCGTCTCCACATCTGACCTTTGCATGACCACTCTCCTGGGTCACGCCAGAGGGATGCGAGCAGAGCTGACTTTTGGTGCCTGTTCCTGGTTTGGGGCACCACATTCCACACCTCACTTGCCCTTTTCCCTTCTGGTCTATCTCACGGTCAAGGTCTCTGCTCTGCCCACCCATTCCAACTCTTTCAGGGTCTGGTCCTCCGCTGAGATCAAGTGAATCTGGACTCCTGGGTGGGAAGCTGACAGGCTCACTGGGTCCATATCCTGGGGCATGGATGTCTTAACCCAGGCATTTCCAAAGCTGGTATGATCCGGGTTCCCTTCCTCAGTGAAATCCTGCAAAAACCAGTTCACAAAAAGAGAGTCCAGAAAGGGCTGACCTGGTTAAAATGAAAGCAGAGGCTGGTTCCTCGGCCAGGCCCCTCTCCTGCCACTATACCGTGTTGTCCCAGGGGTCCCTAAAGCCCAGCTTGAAAACCACAGTATTAGTCCCATGTAATGGTGATATTTCAGGTGTGGCCTTTAGGGCCACAAATATCTGGACAATATCGGCTTGCTTGAGCCTCCACATGAGATGGATATGGCCTGGGGCAGGGTATGGGAACCCTCTAGAACTTCAAAGACACCACAGTGCAGACTCCAGGAATCCTACAGGTCTGAATTTCAATCCCTGCCCTCCACCTGGGTGGCCCTCAGAAAGTATCATACGCCTCCCAGCCTTTGCCTCTCCATCTGTAATAGGGACATAATGAAATGGGGGGTGGGTAATAAAGGAGACGGTGCGAAAAAGAGTTTAGTAAATAGCAGACGTGGACTATACCCATTATGGCCTCCCAGGCGGCTCAGCGGTAAAGACGCCGCCTGCCAGTGCAAGAGGCGCAGGTTTGATCCCTGGGACAGGAAGATCCCCTGGAAGAAGAAACGGCAGCCCACTCCAGTATTCTTGCCTGGAAAATCCCATGGACAGAGGAGCTTGGCGGGCTGGCTGCAGTCCACGCGGTCGCAAAGAGTCGGACACGAATGAGCGACTGAGCAGGCGCGCGCACACACACCAGCGTAGCTGCTGCTGTGCCTCCATCGCTTGCGAACCGCACGGTCTGGGATGTGTTACTAACCCTCCCCATGCTGCAAATTGTTCGTTATCTGTAAATTGGGGCTGATGACGCTCCCGCCCTCATAGGGTCCTCATTCCTGGAGATAAACGAGCGTTAAGGTGCTTAGTTAACTCTTGGCACAAAGTGAATACTTAATGGACGCTAGGTAGTGCTTATGATTTTTGTAATTACTGTAATTCTTTGTTCCTAGCCCTGGTGGGCCGCCACCCCTGCGCCCAGGGCCCGGCTTACCCCGGCGGGATGGAGGCGCGTGCGCTCACGCTGGTGGCGCGCTGGGGCCCGGGCCGGTTGAGGTTGTTCTGCCCCGGGGTGGGCGCGCCGCCGGGGGCGCTCGGGCTCCGCGGGGGCGCGCCGGGGGGCTGCGCGGGCTCG
>SJYX01022379.1:73367-96751 GCA_006410675.1 Oreotragus oreotragus
GCTCAGTCTTTCCGACTGTTAGCGACCCCATGGACTGCAGCCCACCAGGCTACTCTGTCCATTGGATTTTCCAGGCAAGAGTACTGGGGTGGGGTGCCATTGCCTTCCCCGACAATAGAGCATAATTAGAAAAATTTGTAAGGCACTTGCCCATGGAACATTCACCAAGATGGTCCACATCCTGGGCCATAAAACACACCTTAACAAGTTTAAAAGAATAGAAATCATGTATTGACTGCCCTCAGACCACAATGGAATTAAACTATAAATCAGTGACAGAAAGACAGCTGGAAAGTCCCCAAACAGTTGGAGATTAAAGACACATTTCTAAAGAATATCTGAGAATAGTGGGACAACGGCAATGAATATAATATATGTGTGATGGGAATACCAGAAGAAAAAAGAGAGGGAAGGAAGCAAAATTTGAAGCTATAATGACTACAAAATTTTCCAGAATCCTTTGATATGGATCAAAGGATCAATCTCAAGCCAGATTTTTAAAGTACTTTGAAATAAATGAAAATAGCAATACAATTTCTCAAATATGTGTGATGCAGTGAAAACGGTGCTTAGAGGGGAATTTATACAATTGAATATGCATATTAGAAAAGAAGACCTAAAATCAGTAATCTAAGATTCTGCCTTAGGATACTAGAAAAGGAAGAGGGAATTAAATCTGAGGTAAGAAGAAGAAAAGAAATAATAAAAATTAGAGCAAAATAAATGAAATTGAAAGTAGGCAATCAACAGAGAAAACAAAAACTAGTTCTTTGAAAAGATCAGTAAAATAAATAAGCCCTCAGCCACACTAAGAAAAAAAAGAGGTAGGACACAAGTTCCTAACATGAGAAAAGAAGGGGTATTACTACAGATTCCACCGATACTAGAAGGATAATGAAGGAATGTTGTGAACAACTATGGACTTCCCTTGTGGCTCAGTGGTAAAGAATCTGCCTGCAATGCAGGAGATGCAGAAGATGCTGATTGGATCCCTGGGTCAGGAATACCCCTTAAAGAATGAAATGGCAACCCACTCCAGTCTTGTTGTCTAGGAAATCCCATGGACAGAGGAGCCTGGTGAGGCATTGTCCCTGGGGTTGCAAAGAGTCAGACATGACTTAGCAACTAAACAGCAACAACAAATAAACAACTATATGCTGACAAATTTGATAACCTGATGAAATGAATTGAATTCCTTTAAAGACGTAAGCTGCCAAAACTCACACAAAGAAACAGAGAAATAGGCTATCTGAATGGGCTAATATCGATTAAAGAAATTGAATTAAATTAATAACCTTTCAAATAGAAAGCACCAAGATGGCTTTATTGGTGAATTTTCTACAACATTGAAGTAACAAGTTATACAGTTCCCTACAATCTCTTCCAGAAGATAGAAGCACAAGAATTGTTTCCTGTTATTCTGTGAAGCCAACGTTACACGAGAAATACTTCCTAAGTTATTCTGTGAAGCCAGCATTAACCTAATACCAAAACCAGATAAAGACATTACAAAAATCCCCCTAATTCCCCCCAAACAACTACCATCTCTTATGAACTCAGATGAAAAAATCCTCTGCAAAATATTATAAAACTGAATCCAAAAATGTGTAAAGAGAATTATACACCAGAATTGAGAAGGATTTTTTCTAGATAGAGGCTAGTTCAACATCCAAAAGTAAATTATTATAATCCATCACATTAGCAGGATAAATAAGAGGAATCACATGATCATATCAACAGGTGCATAAAAAGTATTTGACAAAATCTAACACTCATTCATGAAAAAAGACTCAGCAAACTAGGAGTGGAGGGTAACATCTTGTAGATCTTGATGAAGATCTTCGAATATCTACACCTAACATCACACTTAATGGTGAGAAACTTGAAGCTTTCTTCGTAAGATCTGAAAAATCCAAGAATATCTCACCATGGCTACTTGACATTGTACGGAAAGTCCTAAAGCAAATGCATTACCATGATAAAAAGGAGATAAAAGAGACATAAATTGGGAAAGAAGAGAGAACTGTCTTTGTGCACAGATGCCTTGATCCTCTATTGGAGAAGGAAATGGCGACCCACTCCAGTATTCTTGCTTGGAGAATCCCAGGGATGGGGACTGGTCGAGGTCGGGGTGGGGGCTGGTCAGGGCAGGCCAGAGGCGCGGGAGACCACCCCGGGGGGTTCAGTATACGCGCAGGAGCGAGCTTGAAGGTCAGCGCAATGTGGCTTGGGGCCAGCGGAGCGGAGGGTGGGGGCGTAAAGCAAGGAAGTGTCAAGACAGCATGGGGATGCCAATCAGCAAGGGGAGTCGGGGAGGCAAGCGCCCCACCTCTCAAGGGTCGACACAGGCACTGGAACAGTGGCCGTCACAGGCTGGGGATGGGAGAGGGGGCGGGGAAGAAGGGCGAAGCCGGTGTGAGATCTGTTTAGACCAGGAGGGGCTGGGAAGCAGAGTCAGCGCCTGGGGTGAGGGCAGGGATCGACAGAGGCCACCACCCTGCAGACCCCAGTGGCCCTTTTTCCTTCATCCGTCCACTCATTCAGTCGCTCGTTCATCCATTCACTGACCACTTCAAGCACAAGTCCATTTACACGTTCCTTCATTCCTTTATTCACTCCTTGGTTCACACATTCACGTATTCCTCAATTCATTCGTTCAGTAATCCTTTCATCAGCCCGGTCACCCATGCCTGCTGCCATTTCATGCCTGCATTTGTTCTCCGCCGTCTACATCATCCATGATTTCAGTCATTCCTTCACTTACCACCATCCTATGTAAAAATGTGCACCACCTCTACATAGCGTCTTTCCCCTCTCCTTCCCTGCTCCATCTGGTATACTTTATATTTCACACATTTATCTTGTTTTCTGTCTCTCTTTCCACTAGAATGGCAAGGACTCTGCTTTATTCACTGCCGTATCCCCAGTGCCTGCTCACAGCACTAGACAGTTGCTGAATATATGAATGAATTCATTTAGTTCAGACATTGATTCATTCGGGATCCGGTTATTTTATTGAGTCATGCCTTTTGCTATCCTTGCATTGATCCATTCCTTCATCCACTTATTTATCCTTTTTTCCATACATCTGTTTATTTGTTCCTTCTTTTAACAAACACACTGCCTGTCTGCCCTGAGCTCCGTGCTGAGAGGTCATTCAAAATGAACATAACCATTTGATAACCTCAGCCAGGTAGGTATTCATACACCCATTTAAAAAAACAGAGGCCCTGAAGTTTGGCTTCCAACTTTTGCTCCATGTTTCCCAGTTCTAGATGCTTCCTGAGAGCAAGGCTCCATGGACACTGGGTTAAGCAGAGATGACCGACGTCCAGGCTGCAGGACTTCTCAGTGCCTTTAGCCCGCTCTGTGCCTTGGGGCCAGTGTGGAGAGATTCTTTTGCATGGTTCACGTGATACACTGGCAGGAAGGCTGCACCCTTGACTGCTCCTCAATTGTAGGCAAGTCCCTTCAGTCTCACTAAGTCTTGGTGGCCCCATCTCGAAAATAAAGGTGATACTAATCCATAAGCCACCTCTCCCCTCTCAAACCAGGCTGTTGGGAGGATTCAGTGAGAATAGCCACAGAGCACAGTGTCTGAGAAGGGCACCAGGGCTGGGAGGCAGACAGACCTCATTTCCAATCCCAACCGCCTAACTTTCCAGCTCTGTGTCTGTGGTCAGGTGATGCAATCACTATGAACCTCAGTTTTCTCATCTCTAAAATGGGCACAAGCAGACATTCCTTATGAGGGTCTTAGAAGAATCCTTCAAGACAAATACTGTCTGTACGCTGATGATTCCAATATCCTCTCTCCTGAAAGCCAGGCTTGTGTATCCAGCAGCTCCCTCAGCAGCTTCCCATACAGGTTCAACAGGTTTCTCACACTCAGTTCTGCCATAGGACAGCTGTGATCTTCCTTCCTAACCCTAACCTCAAACCTGTTCCTCCTGAAATCGTCCTCACTGCAGTTAAGCAACTCCATCTTTCCAGCTGCTCAAGCCCCAAACCCTCAATCCTTGGACCCACCCCTGACTTCTCATGTCACACCCCATGTCCAACCTGTTAGTAAAATCCTGTCATCTCTGTCTTCAAATACATCCCACACCCGACCACTTGCCCCTCTCCCCAGCACACCAAATCTGTCTGGCCTAAGTCGCTATGTCCCTCCTGTCGGGACCATGGCAGTAGACTCCTGACTGTTCTCCACCTCTGTTCTTGCCTTCTGTAGGGTCTGTTCCCTACCCCACAGCCAAAGGCATCTCATTCAAGTCAGATCACATTCTTCTTTGGCTCAAAACTCTCCCATGGTTCCCTGCTTACTTGGAGTCAAAGTCAAAGTCCTGGCCATGATCTACAAAGCACTGCGTGGTCTATAAAGCTCCTACAAGGTCCCAAGGGTCTACAAAGCACCCCCTCACTCACTTCCTGTTCCCCGTGCGGCTCCTTAATGACCCGAAGTAATGTCCAACCTCAGGACCTTTGCATATACTGTCCCCTCCACCTTCCACACATACTTGCAGTTTCCTCCCTCCTTTCTTTGAGGTCTCTGTTCGAACATCACCTCTTTGGAAAGACCACCCTTCCATTGCCCTCCCACTGCCATCCTTTTCCCTTTCTCAGTGTCTCTTCTTGACACTCAGTGCTACCTGCATGATACATTGATCTACAGACTTGCTTTACTGTCTGTCTCACCCCTGAGATCAGGGATCCTGCCTGCTTTACTCCCTGCTCAGCGCAGTGCCTGACATGCAGTGGGTCCTCCCTACCTTGAGGGTGTTTCTACTGTTAACTGGCATAACGCCAGGGTGCCTGGCCCTGGAATCTGCAGCCAGATGGATGAGGGCCCGTCATGGTCCATCCTGAGGACCCCTTCCTCCCCTTGCCTTCCTCAGGCTTCTCTCTCTGGCACAGACTATACCCGACCTTCAGAGGGTCCCTACCCAGGGCTGAAAAGGCTTCTCTGCTCTCTCCTCTGTTTGCATCCCAATGGCTACAGACAACCAACCCCTGGCCTTTGTCAAGTGCCCAGAGAGCTGGGGAAGTTGAGGCAAATGAGAGGGGTGTGGTGGGCATGGGGTCCCCAGGCTCCTATAACATCCAGTCAATTACATGACAATTTCCCCCCTGGGCCTCCAGGGCAGCCTCTTTCTCCTGTCTGCTTTATCATTTTAATTGAGTGTTCGAAAATTGATTTTTTTTCCTTGACAATGGGCAGGCCTGTGAGGGGATTAGTTAGAGGGAAAATCTGGGATCCTGCTCTGGCTCTGCTCCTGAGGCCTGGTCTTCCCCTCTCAGAGCCTCAGTTTCCCCATCTATAAAATGAGGGTTCATGACAGATGATCTTCAGGTCTGATGGGCCTCCTTGGTAAGGGTTAAAGCACTGTGTTACTTGGAAGGTATAACCCCTGGATGGGAAGGGAAGGGAATGGGTGGAAACTTGCCATATTTAAGCACCTCCGTGTGCCAGGTCTTGAGTTGGGTAGGGCGGGATCAGGGGCAGAAGATGCAGAGTTAAGTGGTTGAGAGAAACAACTCAGAAGTCTCACAAGCCATGTGCAAATTCTGGCTCCACATTTAGCCTCAGTGTCCTCATCTGTCAAATGGGGGTATTAATACCTACCCCGCAAGGAGTTACTGTGGGACAAAACAAGATAATGCATACCATAGGTGCTTGGCAGAGAGTTTGGCTACAGTAAGTACTTGATGAATATTAGCTAAGATGCTGCTATTATTATTTACATTACCACATTTGCCCTTTCCCACCCCTCAGTCACTTGGTAAACTCTTGTTCACCCAACAAAACCCTCTACACGCCCACCTCCTCCAGGAAGTGCTTTTCTGCTGTTACAGCTAGCACATGCTGCTTTTTACTGTGTGTCTATCCTTGCACTGTCAATAAGCTATTTGTTTTTGTGCTTAATCTCTCTCACTGGTTGATGACTTTCAGGAGGACAAGGATTTGGTCACATCTGTATTTTTGTTCGCAGCACTAGGCATAAGGCATGTCAAAGGACGCATCTGCAACTGAAACAAGCAGCCTACTTGGCACAGGTCAGGGCTCAGAGGGAGCGGGAAAGGGGAGGGGCTGGTCTTGAAGGGGAGGGAGTGCGGACGTGCAGGGCAGGGGCCAAAGTGCACACGGGGCCCGGGCCCGGGAAAGGCAGGGACAGGGTTCCGAAGGTCGGCGTTGGCCAGCTCTGCAACAAAGGACTCTGGGAGCTTCTCCCAGCCAGGCCAGGACCAGCCAGCCCAGGCATCCCTCTCTCCAGGGCTCTATTTACCAGGTATCGATTTTCTTGCCTGTTTACTGGTAGTTATTAAAGGCTGCGTCCCTGGAGTCCTTTTCAAACGAGATCAGAACCTGGCGAGCTGGAGTAATTAGGGCAGCTGCCGTTCACCCCGCCCGGCCCCACACCCCGCAGCGCCCAGTGCTGCCTGCCCGTCCATCTACCTCCCCAGCTCCCACTGGCCTTGGACCAGGCCGAGGGGCAGGGGGCGCCAGCTGGTTCCCTGGGGACTTGCCTGGGCCACGATCTTGAGATGTGCAAGGGAGCAACCGCGGAAACACTCTTTCTCCTCCCCAGTGGCCTTGGCCTAGATTTTAGGCCAGAACAATGGGTCTAAGATGAGAGGCTGGAGGTTCTTCAGCCTGGGAGACGGGAAGGGCCTCAGACAAGTGGGCTGGATGCACGGCTGATCTTTCTAACACCCACCAGCTCTGCTGGGCCCACTCCCCCTTCTCCAGCCTCCTGGGCACCCAGCTGTGCCGGTCATCAGGGTCTGTGTCCCCATGGCGGTGAGGAACCTGTGTCAAGCACGTACTATTTCTGGGCTGGTTTCTGTGTCTGCTTTTGTTCCCCGTCCCCCCACACCCCCTCCTTCGTTTCTCAGGAATGTTTGGTTGAAAAATTCCAATCTTGTTCCAGCTGAACTGAGAGGAAAGGGGCTTTGGCCAAATGTCAGCTGGAGGATTGTAGGAGCTGGGCCCCCGGAGACAGGGTGTGGGGGCGGCTGTGGTCACTGCAGCCAGTGACCAGTTCGTGCCTGGGACAGAGATAACCATAGAGAGATGGAGACACGGGAGGAAGCGAGAGAGAGGTTGAGAGAGGCTGGGAGAGACGCACATGCACCGAGGGCCGAGATCAAAATGGGGCGTGCTGAGGTAGACACAGAAGGGCCGGGGGCAAAGAGATGTAAAGAAACAGGACCCTGAAGCCTAGAGACAGAGGCAGTCATGGACAGTCAGGGAGAACCGGGGAGCCAGGCCAAGAGACAGGGAGGAGCAGAGAGGGGAGGCAGCGGCTGTAGCCAGCAGCTACGGCCATAACAATAAAGTGGATGCTGACTGAGTCCCCACTGTGTGCCAGAGGCTGAGTTCAACACCTTCCTTGCACTAACTCATTTGATCCCCATATGGTTCCTTCCCAGGAAGAACTAGAATTGTTCCTGTTTTACAGAATACAACTGAGATCCCGAGAAGTGAAATCTTGGGAGACTTGGGGAATGATGCCTTATTCACGGAGTAAAGGAAAAGCCAGGTTAGATTGGTTCTAAGACAGGTTTAACTCAGCCAACGGATAGTCCAGCTTAGGATGGCTCCGGCGACGGGAACTCACTACCTCAGTTTGCGCTCAGTTGTTTCGCCATGGTGAGAGGTTTCTGCCTGGAGAATGTGGTCCCGATCTGAACCCCCTGCCTGAAGGTGGGGTGTGTGGGTGTCTAAGCCCCCAGATTTTGGCTTTTAAAAAAAGCTGACTCTTTAGAGAGCTGGGGGGAAGGTTCTGAGCCCTCCTGTCTGCCTCTCTGGCCTTCAAAGGGTTCTACCATGGGCTGGGCCAGTCCCAAGGCCCAGCAATGAACCCCTCCCTCCCTCTGGGGGTAGCTTCCCGGAGGGAAGTGACCTCAGTTTAGGGGCACCCAGACCCTGACGGGAAGTGGGGGCCTGTGGGAGGCAGTCATGGGACATCCTGTCAGGTGGGGGGGGAGTCCCACTGCCGCCTGAGGTCTGTGATGGAGTGGGGCGGGTGGGGGGCAGCGGGTTAAGCATGAGTTCAACACCCAGTGGATGCTGGGCCTGATGAGATAGTTCACTGAATCCTCCACCAACCCAGAAGTCACAGTCACGCTCGGAGAACACACTTTTGTGGCCAGGCTCATAAATCATTTAATACTCACAATGGCCCTATGAGGTAGGGATATTACCATCCCAGTTAATTTTATTTATTTACAAAAGAATTTTGTTTTGGCCGAGCTCCACGGCTTGCAGGATCTCAGTTCCCTGACCAGGGATTGAACCCGGGCTAATGAAAGTTGCAAGTCCTAACCACTGGACCACCAGGAAATTCACCATCCTGTTTTAGAGGTGAGGAAACAGGGGCACAGAGAGAGTTAGGAACCCCTGAGGTCATCTGCAAGGAAGTGATCTGGTCGGAACCCACCCTGGGTTGCTCGACTCCAGCTATCCCCTCCCACTCCAGTATTCTTGCCTGGAAAATCGCATGGATGGAGGAGCCTGGTGGGCTGCAGTCCATGGGGTCACTAAGAGTTGGACATGACTGAGCGACTTCACTTTCACTTTTCACTTTCATGCATTGGAGAAGGAAATGGCAACCCACTCCAGTGTTCTTGCCTGGAGAATCCCAGGGACGGGGGAGCCTGGCGGGCTGCCTTCTATGGGGTCGCAGAGAGTCGGACACAACTGAAGCGACTTAGCAGCAGCAGCAGCAGCAGCAGCAGCAGCAGCAGCAGCAGCAGCTATTCCCTTCACTGCTCTGCTCTTACTGGCCTGTGTTCCAGGGGAGGAGACTGAGGCATGGAGGTTTATACAGCAAGTAAGGGACACAGCTGACGTTCAGACCCAAGCTGTTATATGGCCTTCTGGAATAGCAGCCGTCTCCCTGATGCCTCAACTGATTATCTGAGTGGCTAGCCAACTCCCTGACATCGACAGCAAGAGCCATCCTGCTTTATTGAACGCCAGCTACTGTGCTAAGAGCTGATGTGTACCGCTCAGCCCTTGAAAGAGCCTGAGAGGTTTTGTGCACCGTAGTTAGCCCCATTTGGCAGATGGGGAAACTGAGGCTCCTTGGGAAGATTTGGAGGTCCACCCAGGGATGGTGGCCAGGCTGGGATTCGAACTGCAGTCTGTGGACCCGGGGCAACTCCCCCTCCTGCCCTGTGATCAATAATCCTGCCGTGTTCTGTTTCCCTCCAAACTCTCCCGGGGGACTTGTCAACTGAGCTGCGGCCCATTAGCGGTTTCTGCACGTTTGAAGCTGGCCCAGTCTCCCTAAGCTCTGTGGCAGGGGAAGGGAGGGGGTCTCCAGCCCTGCCTGGAGGAGGCTGAAGGGCTGTGGGGCATTTGAGAGGCTACCACCCTTAAAATGGTTTCAAAAAGTCCTCCCTCCGGAGGCTGCCGGCAGCTGCAAGCTGGCTGTGCCCACTTTATGAGCTGTGTGAGTGGCTTCCCGATCACATGGCTTCCAACACACTCGGGTTCAGTTCCCCCTGGCATAGCAGCAGCAGCTGAGAGGGAAATGAGGGGGCAGGAAAGAGGAGCAGAGAGTCTTCTATCTCCTGGAGCGCTCAGTGCTATTGGGCCACTGCCCCGACCCTTCCAAGCCTCTACTTTCGCATCTGTGAAACTGAACATCTTCCTCCCCAACCTGACAGAAGACCTACTGTGTGCCAGGTACTGTGCTAAGTGTTTTACCTGTTCATGCTTAATCCACATAACACTCTACAGAACAGGTACCACTATTATCATTGCCTTGCACAAATGCCAGAGAGGTGAAGTGATTTACCCCAAAGAATACATGTAAGCTATTAGCTGGGATTCAACCCAGCCAGATTTGAACTTCCCACTTCCAGCGCCACCACCCTGGTCCAAGCCACCGTGACTGCTTGCCTAGCCGAGTGCAGCAGCCTCTGTCCTGTGTCCCAGTCTGTACCCTTCACACCCTGTAAGGCATACTCTCGCCCAAGGCGGCCAGAGGATCTTTCGTAAACTTGAGTCTGACCACATCACTTCTCTGATCTACACCCATCAGTAGCTCCCTAGCACCCTTCAGAATGAATCAGTCTAAGTGTGTTAGCTCATCTTCGAAGCCCAGCTGTCTACACGCCTCACACCCTAATTGCACCAGACGCCTAGTTATTCCCTAAATGCAAAGTACGTGGCTCTGCCTCTGTGTATTTGCCCATGCTGCTGCCTCTGTCTGGAATGTCCTTCCACTCAAACCAGCCCATGTCCCTCTCTCCTGGGTTCCCACACGCGTGTCAGGGTTCAGCTCGACCACCATCCTCTTAAAATCTCTGCCACCCTCAGGCAGAATCACTCCCTCCCTGGGACTCACACAGCACCTTGTACCTGCAGAACTGCCGTTAAAGCACAGAGCACAAGCTGTAAATGTTGAGGCATGTTCTCTCCGGCCCGGAAGCCTCTCAAAGTTTGGGTGAGTTGCAGCCACCCTAGCATCCTTCCATAGCCAGGGGCACAGGGAGGTGGGCGCTGGAAAATGCTAGCTAAATGAATGAAGGAATGAGTGAGTGAATGACCAGATGCACACATGTGAGCCCACCTGAGTGCTACAGATGACTAGGCTGGAGATTGCCAAGTGGAGGGTGACTGCGACTTTGTTTGGTCCCCACACTATTTACATCTTCTAAGTATAATGACCAGGCATTTAAAAATTGGCTAAGACTCCACTCTCCCAATGCAGGGGCCTGAGTTTGATCCCTGATCAGGGAACTGGGTCCTACCTGCTGTGGCTGGGAGTTCAAATGCCACAGCTAAAAGATCCCACATGTCTCAACCAAGACCCAGCACAGCCAAATAAATAAACATTAAAAAAAAAAATGAAGTGGACTCACTCAAGTCTGGCTTTCAAAAAAAATTCCCAAATATCCAAAGAGGCAGTGACAAAGACTGGCTTTCTCGGCAACGGTTAGCAGAAGCTGAGTCACAATCACCCTATTCATGTTTTCAAGTACTTATTGAGCACCTACTGTGTACCAGGCACTAAAGAACAACAGTTGAACATCATTGCCTTCTCAGCCACTGCACACACTTCTGTTGGCTGCCCCAGCCCTGGAAGCATCCGAATTCTCAGCCTCTTTTCTAGATGGGGAAATTGGGCCCCCCAAAGAGAAAGGGACTTGGTTCAAATTACCTACAACATAGAGGTAGATCTCTGTCTCTTATACACATCTAGATGTGTATAAGAGACAGGGGTGGGGGCGGGTGTTGATCAGGAGGCAGAAGGAGATGGGGAAATGATGAGCCGGAGCCTTTTTTGTGGTTTCCATGGGAAGGAACAGGTCAGGCCAGGTGAGCAGGTTTAGAATTGGCTATTTTCAATAATTTAGTGGCCTCTGGGGCATAGCGGCTTCCCCTAGTTGTTTGGTACCCAGCCCTGGGTGGGAGCAGGAGAACAGTGGTCCAGAGCCTGAAGCTGTTTGGAGGAGGTGGTTGGTGGGTGTGGGCTCTGGATGGGCTGGTTTGCATCTGAAAAACTTGCTCACAGGGGAGTGTTTACCGTCTTTTGGAACTGGCTAACTCTGGGGCTGGGCTCCCTGTTGGGTCAGCAGGTCCCAGATGCCAAAGCATCAGCATACAGAAAATAAAATACCTGGTTAATATAGAAGTAAGTAGGAGGCAATTCCTTAACCCAAGAAGATCGAGTCAGTGGGACAGGAAGGGTGAGAACGGGGTAGTGGAGTGCGTCACCAGGGTTTGCTCTTCTCACTCAGGCTGAACTTGGCTCTCCCATCTCTGATTTTACAGCTGAGTAAAGAGTCACAGACCATCTGGTGTAACTTTTACAAGGTTTTCCAATCTCCCAGGCTTTTCACCCCCTGTAGCCACCTCCTGACCAGGATGGTGTGATTTAGCACGCCTCCCCTGGGGACAAGGTGACAGGACTCCACTCCTGCAGGGACAGGATCTCCTCAGGTATGAATCTGACACTTAACATGGGGACACTTTGAATTTGCCAAAGCCTCTGCCTGTAAGGGAGAGACAAGCCTTGGAGACACCCTACAAATTATAAGGTCAGGGATCTGCGGGGGAGAGAGTTGTACCAAGGCTTCCCCTTTCTCCTGGTGACAGTTTTTCCTTGGCTCATTATCAAGGAACAAGACAATAATCTTTTATCCAGTAAACGTAGATCAAGCTTCTCGGGTGGAGCTAGTGGTAAAGAAAATGGAAGTGAGAATCGCTCAGTCGAGTCCGACTCCTTGTGACCCCATGGACTATATCGTCCATGGAATTCTCCAGGCCAGAATACTGGAGTGGATAGCCTTTCTGTTCTCCAGGGGATCTTACCAACCCAGGAATCAAACTGGGGTCTCCTGCGTTCCAGGCAAATTCTTTACCAATTGTGCTAGAATCTGCCTGCAAATGCAAGAGACATAAGAGACACGGGTTCAGTCACTGAATTTGGAAGATCCTCTGGAGGAAGGCATGGCAACCTACTCCAGTATTCTTGCCTGGAGAATCCCACGCACAGAGGGCCCTAGTGAGCTACAGTCCATGGGGTTGCAAAGGGTCAGATACAACCGAAGCGACTTAGCACGCGTGTATGGATCAGGCACCTGTTCTTTGCAGGGGCACTCTGCTGAATGCAGGGCACAGTGAAGGGTAATCTGGAAATAAGTGACAGGAAGGCCGAGGCCTCAACAGCCCAATCCTGGGACTAGGAGTAGGAAATCCTCTGTCCTCAGGACAACCTGAGAAAGAAAGTGAAAACATGGACCATTTTCCTAGTTTTTTTTTTTTTTTTAATGAAAATGAACTTGCATATTTCCTGAGCCAAGGTCAGTGCTAAATGCAATCCTCACAAAGTTTCCAGGATGTGAATGTAGAGCAGTTGAGTTGTGTATCATTTGACAAATATGTATAGAGCCCATACTCTGGGCCAGATGCTGCTCAAGGTATTAGGGACACAACGGTGAATGAAAAGAATACACGTCTCATGGAGCTTACCTGCTTGTGATAGATGGACAACTAATGAGTGCTCTCCGAAGCCAGCTAAGGCAGACCATGGCCCATGTGCTGGGTGGGGCAGGGTGCCGTGGAAGAGAAAAGGCAGGCAGGGGAATGCAAATATGTGGCCTGTGACAGCCTTGATGAGGAGTGGCACTTTGAGGGACTGCCAGAGGAGGTGATGGAGTGAGGCTCATGAGCATCTTGGGGGAAGAGTGGTCCAGAAGGCACGTGTGTGTTTGGGGAACAGCAAAGAGGACAGCTTGGCTAGGACAGAGTCGGTCCCAGAGTAGGGAGCAGGGAGGGAATGATGAGAGGGTGGGGAATTGTGTAGGGCCCTAAGGCTATACTAGGCTTCCATGGTAGGTCAGTCTGTTGCAGTGGAGGAGACCTGGGTTTGATCCCTGAGTTGGAAAGATCCCCTGGAGAAAGAAATGGCAACCCACTCCAGTATGCTTGCCTGGACAGAGCAGCCTGGGGAACTACAGTCCGTGGGGTTGTAAGAGTCAGACGTGACTTAGTGACTACACCACTGCCACCTGAGTATATCTAAGGCATTTGGTGCTTCCTTGAGTGAGATGGGAAACCACATGAAAAGTTCACGCTCACACACAGTGGCTCAGCCTTGGCTGACTCTTTGCGACCCCATGGACTGTAGTCCACCAGGCTCCTCTGTCCATGGGATCATCCTGGCAAGAATACTGGAGTGGGTTGCCATGCCCTCCTTCAGGGGATCTTCCAGACCCAGGGACTGAACCCCTGTCTCTTATGTCTCCTGCATTGGCAAGTGGATTCTTTACTGCTAGTGCCACCTGGGAAGCCCAGGAATACTGGAGTGAGTTACATTTCCTCCCTCCAGGGGGTCTTCCCCACCCAAAGACTGAACCCGTGTCTCCTCAATCTGCCTCAATCTGAAATAGGCAGTACAAGCTGAGAGAAGAGAATCCTTCATCCTGCAACTAATTGACAGTCTCTCTGCTTTCAAACAGGAACATATTTTATTTTATTTCTTTTTAAAATTTGTTTTTATTAGAGTATAGTTGCTGTTTACAATGTTGTGTTAGCTTCTACTGCACAGCAGAATGGCTCAGCCATATACATGCGTCTCTTCCCTTTTGAACTTCCCTCCCTTTTAGTACACCACAGAGCATTAAGTAGAGTTCCCCATGCTATACAGTATCTCCCCTCAGTTGTCTATTGTGTGCTGTGTTATTGTTGTTTAGTTGTTTAGTGTCTGACTCTTGCGACCTCATGGACTGTAACCCACCAGGGGTTACTGTAACCCATCCTCTCTCCATGGGATTTCCCAGGCAAGAATACTGGAGTGAATTACCAATTCTTTCTCCAGGGGATTTCCCAGCCCAGGGGTCAAACCAGCATCTCCTGCATTGGCAGGTGGATTCTTTACCACTGAACCGCCAGGGAAGCCTCTGTCTATTTCATACATAGTATCAACAGTGTAAATGCGTCAATCCCAAGCTCCTCCCACACCACCCATTCTCCCCTTGGTGTCCATATGTTCGTGCTCTATGTCTGTGTCTCTATTTCTGTTTTGCAAATAAGATGATCTATACCATTTTTCTAGATTTCAAATAAGGGTATACTTTAGAGAAGTTGGGAATTCATTTCATGCCCAGATTTGTCCATTTTGTACATGACAGTGTGAGAATAAAAAGGATCCTGTATTATACCCATGATGCTGTTCCCACCCAAGGTCATGTCTCCCAGACCCAGAGAAGCAACCTCTTCTGTTTCAGAGGGGAGGGGCATCCCAGAGCCTGGATAGGGTGCTTCCCTTACTCAGCTTCTTATAGAAGGAGCCTCCCTTGCTGGCGTATAGTAGGGACTCAGTAAGCATTTTTCCAATAGATGGAAAAGAGAATGAATGAACAGCATCTTCTCCAAGTTTATCCTCTTTACTGTCTATTGATCCAATTCCAGTGATGCCTTAATGGAATCAGGCCATTTAGGATTATTTATTAACAAGTCCAAAATTCCTTATTTGCAACTCCAATATCCAGACAGCTGGGAAAACTGAGAATTTTTTCACAACTTGTTTGGTGTTTATTTGATCTCAGCTTATTTATTGCAAAGAAGAGCCAATTCTGACTCCAGTTAGTTGTTTCTTTTACTTTAACCTTTGCTTCTGGTTGCTTTTGTTCACTGAAAGTATACTGTTTATATATAATGGCCTGCCTCAGGGAACCCTGCCCCTCTGCCTGAATATTAAACCAAAGTGGCTTTCTTTGGGACCCTGTCCACCTGTGGGTGGCTATAGGAAGGAAGAAATTAACACATCCCTCCCCAAGACTTCCCATTCAAAGAGATATTTGCAAGATTAACGACCTTTTCACTTTATTTTTTCACCTTCCCTATCTCTGTTCTATAAAAGAACCTGGCATCCAGACCCCCATAGGATGGTTATTTTGAGCCATTAGTCTGCCATCTTGGTCAACTGACTTTAAAATTGTATTTCTGTTGCTGACCAAAATCTTGGCTTTCTCTGCCCACCAAGAGAAAGTCATATAAAAATTATGGAGACAGAGTTTGGAGGAAATAGAAAGGTAGCTTTAATTCTCAGCTGGTGGAGAGGGGAACACAGTAAGCTCATGCCTCAGGAATTGTGCTCCTCTTCATGAGAGGTCTAGGGGCTTATGTAAGAAGGGGGCTCACAGTCAGGAGTTGGTGATGAGGAACCAAGGATCTTGTCAAAAATAGTTGTAGGCTGGCATCAGTAACCCAGTAATTCAGTCTGGCAGTTCCGTGGCTCTTCGACCTTCTTTCTAATATGTAAGTACAAGTGGAAGGGTGTTGTAAGGCTACAGATCAGACATAAGATATATTTTGCAAAGAGTCAAAGGAAAATAGATGCAAAGTGTAGCTCCTCCAGAGTTAGGGGGCAGAAAAGCATACTTAGTTGCAGACATTCAGAGTTAGGGGCAGTTAAAGTGAAAAAAACTAAGAAAGTTTAGGCCTGCTCACTGTTCTCTTTATCTTCTTTGTTCTCAGGAAAGGGAAAAAAACCCTCATTTCTCCTTTTTATCCTTTTCACTGCAACACTTCTTTCCTTAACACCTTGTTTCTCAGTTAATTAACCTGTTGTGCAATGAACAGAACAAACTTGTACTAGGTAAAAATTCGCTTGCATTTTCAGATTGAAATTAGGACAAGGATCCTTATTGCCCTGTTTACTCTCTTATGTGAATGTTCTTAGGTTTGCTGCAGAAGTATTAATATGTGTAATGACGGTGGTTAAGTCACTAAGTTGTGTCTGGCTCTTGTGACCCTGTGGATTGTAGCCTGGCAGGCTCCTCTGTCTATGGGATTTCCCAGGAAAGAATACTGAAGTGAGTTGCCATTGCCTTCTCCAGGGCATCTTCCCGACGCAGGGATTGAACCTGAGTCTCTTGCACTGCAAGCAGATTCTTTATTGACCGAGCCACTAGGGAAGCCCAATATGTATAACAGTGGAATTATTTGCCTGTGTCCTCCTGGGATGATGTACTATATATACTATATATGCATCGCTGATTATGTCATGGCTATTAAATGAGCAGAAACACATACAAAATCACAATGAGCTATTACTATACTTCCATCATGTTAGTTAAAATAAAAAATAGTGGTAAAATCAAATGTTGCCAAAGATGCAGAGAAACTGGATTACTCATTCATTGCTGGTGGAAATGTAAAGTGTAGCCACTCTGGTATATCTAATAACAGAGGTCTTCAAAAACAGATAGCTTCAAACACACAGTTATAAAAACCTGGACTTGCTGACAGAATCAGCATTTGATGATTTTGGCTTTTGGATATTTCTTTCCCCTGTCCCCATCAGCAATTAGCACAGTTACTTTGAAATTCTCATCAGCTTTTAAACCTTTAATTTTAACAATCNAGGCTCCTCCGTCCATTGGATTTTCCAGGCAAGAGTACTGGGGTGGGGTGCCATTGCCTTCCCCATCTAATAATAGAGGTCTTCAAAAACAGATAGCTTCAAACATACAGCTATAAAAACCTGGACTTGCTGACAGAATCAGCATTTAATGATTTTGCCTTTTGGATATTTCTTTCCCCTGTCCCCATCAGCAATTAGCATAGTTACTTTGAAATTCTCATCAGCTTTTAAACCTTTAATTTTAACAATCAAGCTCTCAGCAGCTCTAGAAAGGGCTGTGTCATACGAATACAGAAAGTCCCATATAAGCAAACCTTCAAGCTGAGAACTTTCAAAGATGGAAACACGCATCTGGTTCCAACAAGGACATTGTGTCCTCATCAGGCATGCGTGAAGTTGCAACATGCCCTCTGTCTCCTATTGCTGATGATCCTTCAGCTCCATCATCTCCCTCGCCTCCCTCCTCCAGTCAGTAACTCGATGCCAACCTCTGTATGCCAGCTGTTGTACTGTACTATTATACTTTTCAAGGTATTGCACTGTAACATTAAAAATTTTATTTTTGTGCTTTTTATGTATTATTTGCGTGAAAAGTATTATGAATCTATTATAGTACAGTGCTATGTAAATCGACTCTGTTAGTTGGGTACCTAGGCTAACTTTGTTGGATTTACAAACTGGACTAACGAACACACTTTCAGAGCGGAACTAGTGTGAATGTTGGGAACTTCCTGTCGACCTTTTTCCTTTACCTAGCGTTGGCTCCTCCATCAGGTTGTATTATAACCATCATAGGTCTGATGTTAATTCTACACTCTCGTTAATGAATGCAATGGAGCCCATTGAAGTTGTGAAACATCTGGAAGAGGAAGCCTAGATGTGGTTGTGCTCAGATGCTTATGCACAAAGCTCAAAGGCAGACAATAAATAGAAGCTTCGACAGAAGAATGAAGCTATTTATTTTTGCCCCCTTTTCAACCACACAAATATTTATGGACTGCATGTGCTGTGTCAGGTACTGTCCTGGTTCTAGGATATAGGGCTGAGTCTACTGACTGTTCAGTCTCCCAGTCGTATCTGACTCTTTGTGATCCCATGGACTGCAGCATGCCAGGCTTCCCTGTTCTTCACTGTCTCCCTGAGTTTGATCAGATTCATGTCCTTTGAGTCAGTGATGCTATCTAACCATCTCATCCTCTGTCACCCCCTTCTCCTCCTGCCTTCAATCTTTCCAAGCGTCTGGGTCTTTTCCAGTAATTCAGCTCTTTGCATCAGGTGGCCAAAATATTGGAGATTCAGTTTCAGCATCAGTCTTTCCAATGAATATTCAGGGTTGCTTTCCTTTAGTATTGACTAGTTTGGTCTCCTTGTTGTCCAAGGGATTCTCAAGAGTCTTTTCCAGCATGAGAATTTGAAAACATCAGATTTGATGCTCAACCTTCTTTGTGGGCCAACTCTCATATCTGTACATGGCTGATGGAAAAACCACAGCTTTGACTGTATGGACATTTGATGGCAAAGTGATATTTCTGCTTTTTAACACACTGTCTAGGTTTATCACAGCTTTCCTTCCAAAGAGCAAGTGTCTTTTTAATTTCATGACTACAGTCACCATCTACAGTGGTTTTGAAGCCCAAGAAAAGAAACTGTGCCACTGTTTCCACTTTTTCCCTTTCTATTTGCCATGAAGTGATGGGACTGGGTACCAAGATCTTAGTTTTATTATTTTTTTTAATGTTGAATCTATTGATTATTCTTTGTCATTGAGAGTCTACCATGAGCTAAATGGTTGTTAAGGAGTGTGACTCCCTACTTCTATTTATTGAGTGAGAGAGAGTGCGTTGGGTGAGATGCTGATGGGCTAGGAATGTGTGGGACTATTTGAGTTTCATGCTGAGTTGAACTGACCTCCATACCTTGGAGTCAACAGCAGCAGACCAAATCATCAAGAAAGGGAAATTAGGAAGGAATAGTTAGCTCAATTCAGAACAAGAAGAGTAAAGAGGAGGGATTTTTCCTACCTGACCATAACAATCTACTACAAATGAAGGATATTGTCATACAACCAGCGTGACACCAGTGTGGAACTAATAGACCCATGGGGCAGAGCAAAGGGGTTAGAGAAAGACTCGATAGGTGACTGTGTGTGCACGTGCTAAGTCATTCAGTCATGTCCAACTCTATGTGACCCTATGGACTGTAGCCCACCAGGCTCCTCTGTCCATGGGATTTTCCAGGCAGGAATACTGGAATGGGTTGCCATGCCCTCCTTCAGGGGGTCATCCTGACCCAGGGGTCAAACCCATATCTCTTATGTCTCCTGCATTTATCAGCAGATCCTTTACCACTAGGGCCACCTGGGAAGCCCCAGTAGATGACTGGTGGTTGTGGTGGTTTAGTCGCTCAGTTGTGACCCCATGAACTATAGCCTGCCAGACTTAGAGGACAAACTTATGGTTGCTGGAGGGAAAGGATGGAGGAGGGACAGTTAGTTAGGGAGTTTGGAATGGACATGTACACACTGCTATATTTAAAATGGACAACCAACAAGGACTTCCTGTATAGCACATGGAACTCTGCTAAACATTGTGTGGCAGTCTGAATGGAAGGGGAGTTTTCAGGGAAATAGATACATATGTATGGTTGGGTACCTTTCTGTTCACCTGAAACGATTACAACATTATTAATTTGCTATACCTCAATACAAAATTAAAAGGTTTTTAAAAATTTTTAAAAATATTTAAGAGGTATACAGTAAGGTAGTAACTGTATACCCTGTCTCTTATACACATCTAGATGTGTATAAGAGACAGCACCTACTCCCTGTTCTTCCTCTTCTTCTATCCTTCTTCTTCTTCCTNAACGATTGCAACATTATTAATTTGCTATACCTCAATACAAAATTAAAAGGTTTTAAAAATTTTTAAAAAATATTTAAGAGGTATACAGTAAGGTAGTAACTGTATACCATATTGAAAAAGAAGAGTAGGCAAATAAAACATTTGATGAAACAAATGTGGTATTAAGGAGTACTTTAAGAGTACCACTTAAAGAAAGAAAGTGATGCAAAGACTAAGTCAGAAGTCATGAGCATGCCATGTGTACACAGCAGCCATGTCATCCTAAACTGGTCACCCATTGGTAACACCTAGTATGGCCCCATTCTGGCCCTATGTGTCATTTCCCAAAATATGCAGATAAAATTCAGATATCCAGAAGGCTAATAGGTGAGCTACTGCTGTGGCCAGGTATACATGTTCCTGTGTCTCTCTGATGAAGCAAGTATGTGAGTTGGTTTCAGACATCCTCTATCTGTTGGAACCTCTCTAGTCTTCTTGACCACATTATAGAGGGGAAGGTGCACGCAGCAGAGAGAAGACAAGTCAATATTGCATAATCCAGTATGGAGCAAGTGTGAACTTTCCATCCCCTGGCACCTTACTTTGTGTGTGTGCTAAATCACTTCAGTCGTGTCTGACTCTTCACGACCCTGTGGACTGTGGGCAGCCAGGCTCCTCTGTCCATGGGNGAGTATGAGGAAGAAGTTCAGTGGTAGCTTTGAAAGGACTTTCAGTCACCAAGTCACCGTGACAAGTGGGTGTTGGGATAAACCAGACTGGTATGTAAGAGCTGGAGCTATGAATGTGAGAATGGTTGGCATACAGTCACGGGAGACAGGGTCAGGCTGGGAGTGAGGACAGAGAGGAGAAATCCAGAGCATCCAGCGCTGGGGGGTGTGGGGGACGAGGAGCATCCTCACAGGAGCTGAAGCAGGGGTGTGAGGACAGAGGAAAACTGCCCCAGAACTCGGAGATAACGTGTTGCAAGAAGGAAGGGGTGAGGCTTGGCCTCATGTGGTGAGACCCGGGAAGAGATCACCGGCTCTGGGAAGAGAAGGGTCATTATTTGCATCAGCAAGTGGGTATCAGTGGAAGGGCAGGGAGGGAGCAGTAAAGGAAGTGAAACTGATGACGCAGGAGAGAGAACCTTTCAAGGGCAGAGACCTCTCATGGGGAAGGTACCTGGAGCTGCCGCAGGTGGAATGAAGACCACCCGGGGAGAACTGAGAAGTGATATTCACCAGAGGCAGAGCAGGAGGAGCCCAGAGCAGGAGCAGAGCAGAGACTGGGAGGACAGGCCAGCATCGGGGCCCGGAAGTGTGCAACCCAAGGAGGAGAGGAGAGCATGCCCGCAGCAGCCAAGGCTGCTTGCCGCTGTTCAGTCGCTCAGTCGTGTCTGACTCTTGTGACCCCACGGAGGGTCCCACCAGGCTCCTCGGTCCATGGGATTTCCCAGACAAGAACACTAGAGTGGGCTGCCACTTGCTTCTCTAGGGGATCGTCCTGACCTAGCTACTAAGAGGGAAAGTGAAAGTGAAGTTGCTCAGCCGTGTCCAACTCTTTGCGACCCCATGGACTGTAGCCTACCAGGCTCCTCCATCCACGGGATTTTCCAGGCAAGAGTGCTGGAGTGGANGTGGGCTGCCACTTGCTTCTCTAGGGGATCGTCCTGACCTAGCTACTAAGAGGGAAAGTGAAAGTGAAGTTGCTCAGCCGTGTCCAACTCTTTGCGACCCCATGGACTGTAGCCTACCAGGCTCCTCCATCCACGGGATTTTCCAGGCAAGAGTGCTGGAGTGGATTACCATTTCCTTCTCCAGGGGATCTTCCCGACCCAGGAATCGAACCCGGGTCTCCCACATTGCAGGCAGACGCTTCACCGTCTGAGCCACCAGGGAAGACCCTACTAAGAGGGAAAGCAGGTTAAAAACTCAGCGGATTTTTGTGCAAGGAGGTCACGGAGGTCACTGGCAACTTTGGCCGAAGGGGTTTCAGTGGAGACATTGGAGCAGAAATCAGACGCGTGGGAGGGGAGGGGAGGGAGGAAATGAACACAGAGTGCCCCTTGCAGAACTCAGTAGGAAGGAAGGAGAAGGGGTGGGGATGTGAACTGAAGGGCGTTTTTTCCTGTTTTAAGATGGAGAGACTGGGGAATTCCCTGGAGGTCCAGTGGTTAGGGCTCTGAGCTCTCACTGCCTGCCGAGGTTGCAGGTTCAATCCCTGGTCGGGGAAGTAAGATTCCTACAAGCCACTGCAGGGAGTGGCAAAGAAAAAAAAAAAAGATGGAAAGACTGAGCAAGGATAAATGCTGATGGGAAGAGAGAGAGAGAAGAGAGAAGTCAAAGATACAAGAAGAAGGTGGTGTAATTGAAGCAAGGAGGTCCCTGAGAAGCAGGAGAGGAGTAGAAAGTGCCCAGAGTAGAGGAGATGAATTTCCCCATCTTAGGAGACGAGGCATCTTCAGGAGAGAGTTTGACAGTGGAGGGACTTTTGAAAGTTTGTGACAGGAAGTTGGGATAAATGATGCATGAAGGGCTGAACTCACCTTTATTTTGAAATAAATCGTAAGTTTGAGGATGGAGGAAGAGGTGGACTCCAATCTGGCTGACCTACATTTCCTCAGGTGGGTCCTTCCTGTTCCATTTCTCCAGATGGACCACAAACAACCTTGGAGGGAAAAGATGAGGGTTCAGGTCTGTGGTCGGCAAGCAGGCTGGCCTGGAAGAAAATGTATCCAGGCGGACATGGACTTATCAAGGACTCATGCTTTGCTAAAACATGCAATCTGATGTCACAGTCATTTCTGGAAGCATGATTTTCACATGCAGACTTGAATTTCTAGTCTTATGGATTATGGATAAAATCTGGAAAAGTTCCCCCCAAATTAGATCAAAATGTGACCGTGCAGACCAGGCCTTCGGATTTCCAATGCAAATGATGATTTCTATTTTTATCTTTTAGTGAAAAACACTAATCTCAAACCAGATATTCTGGATCCCATCAAGGACACCTTGGAAGTAGAACTTGGTAAGATGGGTGGGGTCATCACCCTTGAATGACCTTGTACTTCGGGGAGCAGGTCTAAGTGTGATTTAAAGAAGAGCATCAGGATTTCAAGTCAAACAGAACGGGGGGTGAATCTAGACTAGGCCACTGATGAGTTCTGTGACCTTAGACAGTGGCTAACTCTCTTGAAGTCATGGTTTAAAAACTGTACCTGGACAAGCCAAAGTGACCTCACAAAATTGCATTGAGAAACAAGGTGACTTGAAAGTCAACCATGGTTAATAGATTTTTTAAAAAGATTCTTCCTCACTCCACATAAATTGGAACATAGATTGATTAGGTCCATTGATTATAAATTTAACCAATTTACCAACGTGCTGCTGCTGCTGCTAAGTCGCTTCAGTCGTGTTCGACTCTTTGAGACCCCATAGACTAGCAGCCCACCAGGCTGCCCCATCCCTGGGATTCTCCAGGCAAGAACACTGGAGTGGGTTGCCATTTCCTTCTCCAATGCATGAAGGTGAAAAGTGAAAAAGAAGTCACTCAGTCATGTTTGACTCTTAGGGACCCCATGGACTACAGCCCACCAGGCTCCTCCATCCATGGGGTTTTCCAGGCAAGAGTACTAGAGTGGGGTGCCATTGCCTTCTCC
>SJYX01022379.1:117198-130859 GCA_006410675.1 Oreotragus oreotragus
AGCACACCAGGCCTCCCTGTCCATCACCAACTCCCAGAGTTCACTCAGATTCACGTCCATCAAGTCAGTGATGTCATCCAGCCATCTCATTCTCTGTCGTCCCCTTCTCCTCCTGCCCCCAATCCCTCCCAGTATCAGAGTCTTTTCCAATGAGTCAACTCTTCGCATGAGGTGGCCAAAGTACTGGAGTTTCAGCTTTAGCATCATTCCTTCCAAAGAAATCCCAGGGCTGATCTCCTTCAGAATGGACTGGTTGGATCTCCTTGCAGTCCAAGGGACTCTCAAGAGTCTTCTCCAACACCACAGTTCAAAAGCATCAATTCTTCAGTGCTCAGCCTTCTTTGGTCTGCCTTCTCCCTTAGTAAATGGTAAATTTCCTGAATGTTATAACGGTATCGTGGTTATGAAGGACAATATGTTTTCTCTTATATGATCATTTGTAGTTTTTAGGGTTGATCGGTCATGATGTCTTCAGTTAACTCGCAAATGGTTGAGCAAATATATAATATATTTATAATAATAATATATATTTTAATATATATTAGACAAAATTAATAAAATGTGACAAAATGTTAGCAATTGATGGCAGGCATATGAGTATTTACTTCACTATTCTTGCAACTTTTCTTGATGTTCAAAATTTTTAAAAATAAAAAGTTGGCAGAATTCCCTGGTGTTCCAGCGGTTAGGGCTCCGTGCTCTCACTGCCAAGGGCCTGGATTCTATCCCTGGTTGGGGAACTAAGATCCCACTGCTACTATTGCTAAGTCACTTCAGTCGTGTCCGGCTCTGTGCGACCCCATAGACAGCAGCCCACCAGGCTCCCCCGCCCCTGGGATTCTCCAGGCAAGAACACTGGAGTGGGTTGCCATTTCCTTCTCCAATGCATGAAAGTGAAAAGTGAAAGTGAAGTCGCTCAGTCGTGTCCGACCCTCAGCGACCCCATGGACTGCAGCCTTCCAGGCGATTCCGTCCAAGGGTTTTTCCAGGCAAGAGTACTGGAGTGGGTTGCCATTGCCTTCTCCGAAGATCCCACAGTCTCAGAGGAAAAAAAAAAAAAAAAGTTGGGAGAAAGAGTGCTACGGCAAGGTTTGAGTAGGCAAAGGAGGGTGCCTGTCCCCTTTAAGATGGCCCCGCCCTTCACGTCCCGCCCCCAGGCACCGCCCACTCGGAAAGGCTTGGCCCAAGCCCCGCCGCCGGCCGTACCAGCCCGCCCCAGCTCGCCCAGGCCCCGCCCTCCGCAGAGGAGTGCTGTCACGTGAGCCGGGCTGCGGCGCCCAGCTCCGCGCCGTCATGGTGGCCCCGATGTATGGCTCCCCGGGCGGCCGCCTGGCCCGGGCAGTGACGCGGGCGCTGGCGCTGGCCCTGGTGCTGGCCCTGCTGGTCGGGCTGTTCCTGAGCGGTCTGACCGGCGCGATCCCGCCCCCGAGGGGCCAACGGGGACGGGGGATGCCGGTTCCGCCCGCCTCCCGCTGCCGCTCGCTGCTCCTGGACCCCGAGACGGGCCAGCTGCGCCTGGTGGATGGCCGCCACCCTGACGCCGTAGCCTGGGCCAACCTTACCAACGCCATCCGCGAGACCGGGTAAGGGTTGGCCGGATCTCGCGCCGGCCGGCCGGGGGAGGGAGTTGCGTGGGCGCCGGGCCTCGCCGGCCCCTAGGACCGGCCTCTTGCCGGTGACAGAGTCCCATCCTTGTCTCCCTGCGGGCCAGTTTCCCTCCTCTGAGGCTGCAGCGCCGTGGTTGGGTGGGGCCAGTGCAGCCTCCCTCAGCTCACCGGGGCCAGTCCTTTGCCTTCAGCCAGGGATGAGAGGACCTCTGTTTCCCTGGCGACACAGTAATCCCCACATAGGCCAGCACTTTCTTCCTCCAACCCCCGTCTCACTCCCAGGGACCGGAGGGACAGTACTACCTCTCCAGGAGAAATTCTCACTTCCTTGCTTGTAGATTACTCTGTGGGTGCCAGCCCCACCTGCCTCCTTTCTGGAACCAGAGCAGCAGCTTGGATTCCAGGCCAGTCTGAAAACAGAGTCCCTGAATTCACAAAGACCCGGATGGTATCCTTGCTTGGCTTCTGCTCCCCGCTTCCCTCCTCTCTCCTGGTCCAGGGAAAGTCGCTTGTCCAGATGCTTCCATCACTGTCCTTGTCACTGGGGTCTGGGCTGTCATTCTGACGTCTGGCTCTTACCTAACTCCTCTGCCTGTCTGGGCTCTCATTTCCCCATCTTGTGGCTTGGAATTTGAGGATATGCTCTGCCTGGGAAGTTGGGCAGTGCCTTTCTCAGGCCTTGTACCAAGGCTTGTGCCCATTCGTTCATTCACTCACTCACCTGGTGTGCTTGGCCATGGGGACACAGAGTTGAGGGGGCCCCCATTCAGTGGGGGAAACTGTGAAGAGGGAAAATCCTGGAAGTGGGGAACATCTGCCTCCTAGGCTTGTCATCATGGCCCAGGCCCAGGACCCAGGCTATGTGGAGGGTCTTAGGGAATCCTGTGTGCCCTAGACCCTACCCACACTATCCCATCCTGGACTCATCCAGTTTGCTGGCATGCATTCATTCCTGCAGGTGTTGGGGAGACACAGGACACTGAGGACACCCCAGTTCTGGGGCTTTGTGGCACTTTGGAGGGTGTTAGATAGACAGATAGACCTGAGATCGTGGGAAGAGAATTTACTGCAGACACAGGAGCTGAGTGGGGCTAATCTGGGAGGGGTCCCAGGGAGAGGAAGCCACAGGGTGGGCTGGCATCTACAAAGGAAACCAGAACTCTGTGGGATATGACTCTAGAATCTGGTGACCTAGTCTCTGCTGACTCATATATTTTTGGCTCTGCTTAGCAGAGCTACCTGGAGAAGGCAATGGCACCCCACTCCAGTACTCTTGCCTGGAAAATCCAATGGACGGAGGAGCCTGGTAGGCTGCTGTCTATGGGGTAGCATTGAGTTGGACGCGACTGAAGTGACTTAGCAGCAGCAGAGCTAAGAGAGCATGACAGTCTTTGCCTGGATATCAGCTGGGAGGNAGGCAATGGCACCCCACTCCAGTACTCTTGCCTGGAAAATCCAATGGACGGAGGAGCCTGGTAGGCTGCTGTCTATGGGGTAGCATTGAGTTGGACACGACTGAAGTGACTTAGCAGCAGCAGAGCTAAGAGAGCATGACAGTCTTTGCCTGGATATCAGCTGGGAGGAGGCACAGAGGTAAGGCTCAACGTGGGAGAGGGGCTTTGGCCCCAGCAGTTCCCTACTGGGCTGTGTTGCTGTCAATTATGGAAAACAGAAAAGTGGGGAGAGGGCTCCCATGATTGTGCTGGATGGAAAGTTCTTCCAGGCTCAGCTCTGGTGCTGTGTGACTTGGGCAAATCACTTCACCTCTCTGAGCCTGTTTCCTCCCTTGAAGGTGGGGTTCGAAGGAAAATTCAGGGGGATCACAGAGTACCTCTGTTTATTTACTAAAGGAAGGAGTGAATGAAAGAGAAAAGAAATGGGTATCTTCTCCTGTTTTACAGTTGGGGAAACTGAGAAGTGGACCCTGGTCTCTTCTATACTCCTTGCTCTCACTTCACTGATCCAGCATCTTTTCTGTCCACTCTGCCTCTTTCTTTCTGGGTCTGACAGCATTTGGGACTATGATGGAGGGAAAATTGCATGGGAAGCTCCCATTTTATAAGCTGGAAAACTGAAGCCCTCAGACACCCTCTTTTTTTTGGGGGTGGGGTGGGCTGTGCTCTGCAACTTGTTGGATCTCAGTTCCTGGACCAAGGATTGAATCCAGGCTATGGAAGTGAAAGCACCGAATCTTAACCACTAGACCACCAGGGAATTCCTCCCAAAGACACTCTCTTGAGAACTCAGGAGTGAGATGTAAGAAAGACAGCTGGGGTATTCTCTTTACTAAGCACCTGAACCTCTGATCTGGGGTTGACTGACTTGACTCAATTTTTGGAGAGTGGAAACATGATTTGACTCTTCTGTTTGCCAAGAATTGACATCTTTCCCTCCTCTCTGTCCCTGGGTTTTCACTACATCCTGCAATTTTCAGGATAACTTACATGGTCCCTTCACCCATAATCTCTCCTCTTTCAGTTGTGCTGTATCTGACTGGACTGAGTCCCCACGAAGNCATGATTTGACTCTTCTGTTTGCCAAGAATTGACATCTTTCCCTCCTCTCTGTCCCTGGGTTTTCACTACATCCTGCAATTTTCAGGATAACTTACATGGTCCCTTCACCCATAATCTCTCCTCTTTCAGTTGTGCTGTATCTGACTGGACTGAGTCCCCACGAAGCCTGAAACATTTAGGACTTGACACTTGGCGGATCAGAGATGCCCCCAGAGGCAGCGCCTGCCCCAGCCTGGCTCTGGCCTTGGTCCTGGGGAGGCTGACCCCTCCAACCTTACCTTTTCTGACCTGATCCCCCCCAACCAGCTCTTTGATCTAAATTGCCTTCAAGTTGAGAGAGGAAGTAAATACCAATAAGAGGGAATTAACCTAATAGGAAGCTGGGAAACAACCCAAATCTACCACCCAACAAGCAGAAACACAGCCCAGCAAAATGACTAATTATCACCCAACTCTTAAAAAAAAATTTTTATTGATGTATAGTTGAGTTACAATGTTGTGTTAGTTTTAAGTATATAGCAAATTGAATCCATTATACATATACATATATCCACTCTTTTTTTTCTTAAGACTCTTTTCCCATATAGGCCTTTAAAGAGTATTGAATAGAGTTCCTTGCGCTCTACAGCAGGTTCTTATTAGTTATCCAACTGTTTCTCTGAAAAGAAACAAAAGATCAACTTACATCATCATAAATGGAAAAGGAGTGATAGCCACAGATAAGGTAGTACATCCCACATAGTAGAAGATGTCCAGGGCACACTATACGCTGAAACGGCAGTGATGGGGAAGGGAGATTTGTGACCTGCTCATGTCACGGGCTTCCCTGTTAGCTCAGTGGTAAAGAATCCATCTGCCAATGCAGGAGACATGGGTTCGATCCCTGGGTTGGGAAGATCCCCTGGAGAAAGAAATGACAACCCCCTCCAGTATTCTTGCCTGGGAAATCATGGACAGAAGAGCCTGGTCGGGTACAGTCCATGGGGTTGCAAAAGAGTCGGACACGACTGGGCAGCTGAGCATGCACACATGCTCATTTCACAAGAATGGCCCGGCTCTTCTCAGATGCGGTCTCTTCATTAAACCCTGGTGTCATCTCAGACGTATTTGTTGCCCCTGACATAAAATCACCATGTGGGCCATAGACTTCCCAGAAAAATAAGATACATTGAGGAGATAGATTCAGTGCAGCTGACTTTTATTTTTATCAAGCAAGTGCATTAGAAACAAACCAGAACAATATTTATCGATCTCTTCCTTTTTCATCTTCTAAAGCGATCAGCTATTTTAGAACCAAACAAGCAGGAAGGCCATGATCTCTGAATCAAGAATAGTCTAATGGGAACATTTTTCTTTAGAAACACTCTCTTCTCAGTAGCTTGCTTTTTGTTGTTTTTGTTGTTGTGTTTTTGTTTTTTTTTTGTTGTTTTTTTTTTTTTGTCCAGGAACTGGGGTAGTATCTCAAACTTGTCAGCCAGCATGGCAGTTTAGGATTCCAGAAGTCATTTGCTAATGTCCAAACCTTCCCATTTTACAGATGGGAAGACTGAGGCTGAGAAAGTACAAAGGTTTGGTTTGCAGCAAGGTTTCAGGTTTAATAGCAGAGAGATCTAGGTTCAGATTTCTACCTGGACACTTACTACAGGTGAGCAGCAGCAGCTGACTCACTTTCGTGGTGAGAATGGTGACAGCCTTGCAAGGTTCTGGAAAAGAAGCATTTGATAAGGGCTTAGGACCTGAAGCAACAGAGGGATCCTCAGAGATCAGCCTCAGGAGCTTCAGCACCGAAATCCTCTCGGAACGAAGGTCTTTCCAAGGTGTTCTGGAAAGATAGTCTGAAACCCACCTGGCCAGGTTTTTTGAGGACTCCGGTGAAGTAAATAAACTTCACCATCCAAATGGAATCACCCTGGTTGCCCTTTGGAATAAGGCAGCCCAGGGAGGAATGCAGGCAGCACTGTCTTGAACAAGGCACTGTCTCGATTCGTTCCTTATTTACAGTACCGTGGCCTCACCGGGAGTGGATTATTACTGTCCATTTATTCTTTCCCTTTTCATCCAGCTTGAAAGGGTCACACTGGATTCTTTTGTATTTTTGTACTTAATTATTAGGTTAATAGTTAATAGTACTTAGCTGTTCTGGGCTTCCCAGGTGGCGCTAGTGGTAAGGAATCCACCTGCCAATGCAGGAGATGCAAGAGATATGGGTTTGATCCCTGGGTTGGGAAGATCCCCTGGAGAAGGAAATGGCAACCCGCTCCAGTATTGCCTGTAAAACCCTATGGAGAGGGCTGCCTGGTGGACTAGAGTCCATGGGGTTGCAAAAAGTCGGACATGACTGAGCACACACTTAACTATTCATGGTAAAAAAATTCTGGCAGTTTAGAAAGGTGAGGTGGGATATGGAAGATAAACCGTGCCCCCATTCTTTCTTTTTATACATAAACCCACTGTGAGTTCTTTCTTCCAGAATTTTCTGTGCCTAACAGGCCTAAACATATATACATACATGTGNTTTTTTTTTTTTTTTTTTGTCCAGGAACTGGGGTAGTATCTCAAACTTGTCAGCCAGCATGGCAGTTTGGGATTCCAGAAGTCATTTGCTAATGTCCAAACCTTCCCATTTTACAGATGGGAAGACTGAGGCTGAGAAAGTACAAAGGTTTGGTTTGCAGCAAGGTTTCAGGTTTAATAGCAGAGAGATCTAGGTTCAGATTTCTACCTGGACACTTACTACAGGTGAGCAGCAGCAGCTGACTCACTTTCGTGGTGAGAATGGTGACAGCCTTGCAAGGTTCTGGAAAAGAAGCATTTGATAAGGGCTTAGGACCTGAAGCAACAGAGGGATCCTCAGAGATCAGCCTCAGGAGCTTCAGCACTGAAATCCTCTCGGAACGAAGGTCTTTCCAAGGTGTTCTGGAAAGATAGGCTGAAACCCACCTGGCCAGGTTTTTTGAGGACTCTGGTGAAGTAAATAAACTTCACCATCCAAATGGAATCACCCTGGTTGCCCTTTGGAATAAGGCAGCCCAGGGAGGAATGCAGGCAGCACTGTCTTGAACAAGGCACTGTCTCGATTCGTTCCTTATTTACAGTACCGTGGCCTCACCGGGAGTGGATTATTACTGTCCATTTATTCTTTCCCTTTTCATCCAGCTTGAAAGGGTCACACTGGATTCTTTTGTATTTTTGTACTTAATTATTAGGTTAATAGTTAATAGTACTTAGCTGTTCTGGGCTTCCCAGGTGGCGCTAGTGGTAAGGAATCCACCTGCCAATGCAGGAGATGCAAGAGATATGGGTTTGATCCCTGGGTTGGGAAGATCCCCTGGAGAAGGAAATGGCAACCCGCTCCAGTATTGCCTGTAAAACCCTATGGAGAGGGCTGCCTGGTGGACTAGAGTCCATGGGGTTGCAAAAAGTCGGACATGACTGAGCACACACTTAACTATTCATGGTAAAAAAATTCTGGCAGTTTAGAAAGGTGAGGTGGGATGTGGAAGATAAACCGTGCCCCCATTCTTTCTTTTTATACATAAACCCACTGTGAGTTCTTTCTTCCAGAATTTTCTGTGCCTAACAGGCCTAAACATATATACATACATGTGTATGTGTACTGGTGTGTGTCTCTGTGGGTGTATAATGCTTTTGAACATGAGGTAATNTGGCAGTTTAGAAAGGTGAGGTGGGATATGGAAGATAAACCGTGCCCCCATTCTTTCTTTTTATACATAAACCCACTGTGAGTTCTTTCTTCCAGAATTTTCTGTGCCTAACAGGCCTAAACATATATACATACATGTGTATGTGTACTGGTGTGTGTCTCTGTGGGTGTATAATGCTTTTGAACATGAGGTAATCCTGAATCTACCATTTGTCCTTCTCTAATCCTGTTTGGGTTTTTTTTGGAAGAAAAAAAAAAAAAAAACCTAGTGTCTGACACCTCCTTACACACAGCAGCCTGTCACGAGGTTCTCTACGCCCACTGCATCCATGGGTAGGTTATTGTGTTAAGCCCCTAACACCAGATGTTTTGAGAGGGTCCAGGTTTCTCTAGCTCTATTCAGAAAGGCCAGGGATTTCCCTGGCGTTCCAGTGGTTAAGACTCTGAGCTTCTACTGCAGAGGGCACGGGTTCTATCCCTGATTGGGGAACTAAGATCCTGCAAGCCAAGCAGTACAGCCAGAAGAAAAAAAAGGTTGCTGTGAACAAGGACCCTACTACGCCTCCATAAGGGCTGTGAGAGTCTGGGTCGCAGGGTGAGTTCTCAGCCACTGCCTGAGTCCACGGACTCGGCACCGTGGCCTTAACTGAGCCCGCTCCCCGCCCGAGAGCTTTTAAGGAGGGGCTGTCTGGAGGAAGGCCACTGACCTTTCAGTTATCACCAAGACTTAGCATCTGAACAGCTTTTTTGGTTTTAGGTAATTTGTATACATTCTCTCTTGATTCCCTGTGATTTCTTTTTTTTTTTTTTTTTGGTCATAAGTAAATCTACATCATGGGCCCTGTTTGAAATTTTTTCCCCCCACCAAATCTGCTGGATCACTCCAAACCCCCCCTCTCAGATTTGTGACAAGACACATATTTAGTGGCTGTAAAACATGAGTTCTCTTCTGGCACCTGTCATGGCAACCCTGCCCATTTTACAGGTGGGAAAACCGAGGCCCAGAGAGGGCAATTTGCCCAAAGGTACACAGTCAGTAACAGACAGACCTGGGGATTCAAAGTCACCCTGAGGGAGCCACAAGCCCAGGCTCTCTGTTTTCTGCTCTCCTTGAAGTTTAAGACCTTTCTTCTAAGGCTCTTGTGTTTTCCTGTCCTTATCTGTGATTCTATGTGAGCCATGACCTGGAAGTCCATGGCTCTCATATTCCTTTGGTAAGAACCAACCCCTTCACCTTTAAGGACTAAACAGTTGCCCACAAAACTCAGTTAAGTTAGAGGCTCAGAGCGCATGCTCTGCACTGCTAGTCTCAGCTCCTTCACTTGCTGTGTGACTTCGGGCAGGTGGCTTCATCTCTCTGAGCCTTGGGTCTCACAGCTGTGCATGTTGGAAGAATTTGGAGCTAGAAGTAAACATGTGATGTGCTTAGCACTGGGAGTTGTTACCCACTTTGTCGAGGGGCCCCATCACACGTTCCCAGAGCTCCATTTTATCTTGCGGCTCAATTTCTTTGCTTTGGAACTTTCAGAGCTTGCCCTTCTTTCTTTTACTTTCCCTCTCCTCACTCTGACCCCCTTCTTCCTGCAAGCTCCTACTTAAACTTCAAAACCCAGAGCAACTATCACCTCTTCTGAGAAGCCCTCCTAGATTTTACTCTTAGTCTCAGCTCCTTCACTTGCTGTGTGACTTCGGGCAGGTGGCTTCATCTCTCTGAGCCTTGGGTCTCACAGCTGTGCATGTTGGAAGAATTTGGAGCTAGAAGTAAACATGTGATGTGCTTAGCACTGGGAGTTGTTACCCACTTTGTCGAGGGGCCCCATCACACGTTCCCAGAGCTCCATTTTATCTTGCGGCTCAATTTCTTTGCTTTGGAACTTTCAGAGCTTGCCCTTCTTTCTTTTACTTTCCCTCTCCTCACTCTGACCCCCTTCTTCCTGCAAGCTCCTACTTAAACTTCAAAACCCAGAGCAACTATCACCTCTTCTGAGAAGCCCTCCTAGATTTTACTCAAGAGTGTACCTCCTCAGGGGATCCTTTTCTCATCACAGCAGTTACATTCATTCTCGTATGCCCTTTGTGTCCAGCTCCCATAGGTGCTCCCAGAAGCTTGATTGGCGAAACTTTGGGGTGTGAGCGTTCGATAGTCATTATCTCTGTTCTTGTCCTGGAGCTCTTTGGTGGCTTTGTAGCCAACTCTCCATGGGACAGTCCTGGCTCAGCCTGGCTTTCCTGTCATGGAACTTCTTCAAGGTTTCACCGGTGTCTTCCAGCACCCTCATTTTCTTAAAAGAAATTACCTTCACACATGTTTTCCTTAGTTACAGAAGTCACCTGGGTGAGTATTTCTCTGTCCTTGGAGCAAGGATGAAATCCAGAACCATAAAGGAAAGATAGGACAAAGCTGAAAACCACTCCATGGCAAAAAAAGAAAAAACCAATTAAAATACAGGCATTTTCCATATCAGTGACAAGCCAGTGGGCTAATATGTATAGAGAGAATTTCACCAAATGAAACGTCCACACGCTGCAACTAGAGAAAGCCCACCACAGCAACGAGACCCAGCGATGCCAAAAATAAATAAATAAATGCATTTTAAAATTTAAAAAAAAAGATATGGAAATGACTAGAACAGTGCCTGGCGCAGAGGAAACCCTCACTAGGGAGCGGCTGGTATTATGGGGGCAGGGTGGGAAGCAAGGGTTAATACAGCTCTGTTTGTCAGCATCCGTTAAAAATAAAAGTCCATGTATCCTTTGACCCAGCAGTTCTGTTTTTAGGGACTCAGCCTGAGATGTGCATGGAGGCAGACCGACAGACATCCATGTGAATGGCAGTTCGCCACTGAGTTGTTCTCTGTGGTTTAAAGCTGCAGACAGCTGCAAGCCGAGCTGAGCGTCCCTTTCACACTCGCCCCCTCGCTGACCAGGTGTCCCCTTCTCCTGCCTCTGCAGGTGGGCCTTTCTGGAGCTGCACACGAACGGCCGCTTCAATGACAGCCTGCAGGCCTACGCTGCGGGCGTGGTGGAGGCAGCTGTGTCCGAGGAGGTAAGGGCCTGGTCGGTCGGGGAACCTGGGACTCCCCTCACCCAGCAAGTGTGTTCCCTAGAGAGCTTCAGAGGGGTCTGAGATGTGTGTAGGGGGCTCTCCTCCACCCCCAACCTTCCATCCAGTTGGGAAGAAAAGGCTCACCTGTTTTTGTTAAACATTGCGTTTGCAAGTTACAAAGCTTAATAATAAAACAAACGCCCAAACTAAACCCTGGAATGTTGCTGCTGCTACTGCTGCTGCTAAGTCGCTTCAGTCGTGTCCGACTCTGTGCGACCCCATAGACGGCAGCCCACCAGGCTCCCCCGTCCCTGGGATTCTCCAGGCAAGAACACTGGAGTGGCTTGCCATTTCCTTCTCCAATGCATGAAAGTGAAAAGTCAAAGTGAAGTCGCTCAGTCGTGTCCAACTCTTGGCGACCCCATGGACTGCAGCCTACCAGGCTCCTCCATCCATGGGATTTTCCAGGCAAGAGTACTGGAGTGGGGTGCCATTGCCTTCTCTGCCCTGGAATGTTACTAATATTAATTGAAACCCCCTTCTCACTGTTCCCCTGCCTCCCCTGGCCCAGAGACACACACCGAACTACGTGGGGTGGCTGCCATGCCCATTCCGTTTCATTTGTTCATTCATTCTTATTGAGATAGAACTCACATGCCATAAAATTCACCATTTTAAAATGTGTACACTCCAGTGGTTTTTACTATATTCGTAAGGTTACACAACCACCACCACAGTCTAATTCCAGAACATCACCCCAGGAAGAAACCCCATACCCGTTAGCAGTCACTTCCCTTTCCACCCTTTCACCCAGCCCCTGGCAACCGCTAATCTGCTTTCTGTCTCTACGGATTGGCTTATTCTGGACAATTCCTGTGAAGGAAATCATACAATATGTGGCCTTGTGTGACTGGCTTCTTTCACTTGTTTTCAAGTTTCCTCCACGTTTTAGCGTGTGTTAGAACTTTATTACTTTTTATGGCTGAATAATATCGCATCTTAGGGACAGACAGTTTCATTTGTCCATTCATCAGTGAGTGGAACGAGTTATTTCCACTCCCTTCCATGGGTTAAACTGGCTTTACGACATTTGATGAAACCGTAAGCAAGCTTTTGTGTTGCTTTAACCGCTTTGGGGCTGTTTAAAAGTGGTAGTCACACCTTTCAGAAGGCATCAGGAATGGGTGAGGCTGTGGTGTGCCAGCCACGCTCCCACAGGGTACGTGGGGATGTGACACCCCTGCTGGACAATAAGTCGGCGTTGGCTTGTAGAGTTGAACGCTCAACGTCCCGCTTACGTCCCTTAGGACCCAGTGGCCCCGCTCCTCAGACGTGTACCCTAGAGGTGACCCGAGGACGCGCATGTGGGGTTCAGAGCAGCCTCTGAGGTGGGAACTCTCAAATGCCACCCGCAGGCAGCCCCCGGGCAACCAGCCTGGGGTACCAAATGCAGTGCAGGGTGACAGAGCCGTGAAAATGAACGCGCAGCGTGCTGGGTCTGAGACACGTAGTGGTGAGGGGTCAGAGCAAGTCACAGGAGGCGGGGTACGGCCTGACAGCCTTCTGTAAACTCCCGCTCCTCTTTCTGACCCCCAGTTGCAGTTGAGGTGCCCTCCTGGGACCTCGATGTCTGCGGAGAGGTCAGACACTGGGTCAGGCCCTCATGGTTTGGGGTGCCCAGTGGTAAATGAGGCACAATTCCATCTCTCATGGTCCTCGTAGCCTGAGCCAGGAACGTGGAGGCAAGGCCCAAAGTGGTTCTCACGGGAGGAGCCCGACACACATGCCAGGCTCTTTGCCCACATTATCTCCCTGAGCTTGCACACCAGCCCCCAAGGGAGGCTCTGGATCAGCTGGGGTGGCGGAGGCGACTGGGGTCATGTGGTCTTTGACTCTCCATCCTGGCCCAGGCTAGTTCATGTGGCAGCGGAGGGCAGGGAACTGGCATGAAATTCTCTTGCCAAGTTCACGGTTGTGTCCTCAGTGATGGAGGACATAGTAGGTGCTCAACAAAATTGGTCATTAACTGACTAACAACATGTATAGATTGCGGTGAGGGCGGGGGTTCCCAGTAACAAAAGAGGCGTCATCTAGGACAGATGGTGAATGCTGAAGGCTTTCAGAAGAGGGAGGCGGCCAGGGGCATTGGGCCCTGTTGGGAGGGAATAAGAGCTGGCTGGGTGAGAAGGGTCCTGGGGGACAGAAGCCAGCATGGGCAAAGGTGCAGGGGTGTCCTCACCAGGGCTTCTGGACTCTCTGGAGACCTGGATGGGAGTGGGGGCTCTGAGCCCGAGTTTGGGGCCAGGGGGCTCCTCAGGGAAGAGAGCAGCCCTGCTGCCCCACCCCTGCCCTCGCCCACCTCACCACCCTCCCGCCCCCAGCTCATCTACATGTATTGGATGAACACGGTGGTGAATTACTGCGGCCCCTTCGAGTATGAAGTTGGTTACTGCGAGAGGCTCAAGAACTTCCTAGAGGCCAACCTGGAGTGGATGCAGAAGGAGATGGAGCTGAACAATGGCTCTGCTTACTGGCACCAGGTGGGCGCAGCCCCCATGCTCAGAGGGCTGGGGCAGCAGGTTGGGTCAGCTTCAGGGACCTGCTGCCACTGCAGCTGCCACTGTTCCACTGGCCAACCTGTCTCCCACTCCTATCAGCCAGCCCTGTCTTCCTCCCTCAGTCACCCATCCATCCACCCACCCATCTGCCTCCCCATCTGCCTCCCCATCTGCCTCCCTGTCCATTCTCACATCTCTCCAGTCTTCCCTCCCTCCATGTCCACCCTTCCCTTTCTGCCTCCTATACACCCATCTCTCCATCCACCCAGC